>JAOTAY010000004.1:14811740-14825502 GCA_025629805.1 Erythroxylum baracoense
GTCTCCGTCCCCGTTTTCTTGTCCTCTGGTTTTGGAAGGAACAAAAATTTTATGTCTCCGTCTCCGGAGTCGGGACAAAAATTGGTGGAGACAGCAAGCAAATACGTTGGGGACATTATTTTTCTGTCCCCGTCTTCCGTCCCCACCCACAAGGACAGCAAGCAAACGTAGGGTTAAAGCACAAACAAAAAACCCAACAGTAACAGAAACAGGCCTCTTTCCTTTTCCACTTCGACAAAAGGAAAACAGTGGTAATGCGATGAGAGAGATTGAAAGAAAAGCAAAGCAATAGGTTATGTTAAACGTACACTTGCACTTTCTTTGGTTGTGTCAAAGCTATGGCCGAGGGCAACAAAATGATGCCCATTTATGTCATTTTTTTGAGAAAGGAAAATTTGTCTTCCTTATTCCTTTTCAAACATCATATATATACTTTTTTTATGGACAAAACAAGTTGAAATACTGTCCCCAGTCCTCATCGCCACACTCCATAATGTTTGTTAGAGATACACCTGAGTTTATAGCTACCATTTTCTTTAATAGATCGAAGAGCCCAGGGCATAGCCTGTTGATGGTAATTGAGTGGCATTTGAGAGCGATGATTTGGGTGAGCATGGCAGGGTGTATGTTTCTTCTGTTTGTGTTCTTTTGCTCTGGTGTTGTGATTATACACATGGTAATGTTATGACATATTTATGAACTAGTTTTTTCTGCTAAACACTAACTGGGCATCGTTGTCCAGATCTCACGACAGTGGCAAACTTTGAAATTTATCATCATCATTATCATCTTATATATATATATATGTAGACATTGATATCTAATCATTTTAATTTTATGCAATAAGTGGATTAGGGCCACATTACATTTACTGCTAATCAAGAACAAATATACAAAAGGAAGCATTTCACGAGGAAATTTAGATAAGAGAAAAAGGTTAACGAACTTCCTAATAAAGCGAGTGAGAGAGGAAAAGGTTAATGGTGAGTTAAAGTTACAGACATGATCAATCATATAAAACAACCAGGTCACCTAATTACGGTGTCTGCTCCGGGCCTTAAAGATTTAGTTGGTCTCCAGTAAATCTTGAAGCTCACCTAATTCACTAGGCATCATCATGGTTTGCTCAGTTGTGTGTCCTTCTTCCATTGCTCGATGTGAGCATGATATTAATATTACAATACAATAAACCGGATTCATTTCCTTAATTATAATGAACTATTCATTACCAGTGTAGCTTTCGATCTTCTTCTTAAATTCATTTCCCTGTCCGCTAGGTCAAAGCCACCAAGTTAACAACGCCATCATGCATATTTCTTTATTTGTTCAGTTTATCTTTCAAATTTGTTTGTTTTAATATTCAAAAGACAGGGATGTCTGATTAAAAGCAACAATTATTAACTTTAATGGCTGTAAAACAATAATAATATTCTCATGTAATAATCACTCCAGCTTGTTCACAAATCAGCTTAGCTAGTGAAAGTAAATGATAGGCCATTTTATCACACATATGAAATAGGAAAAAGAATAAAGTAGGACGATAAATTTAGCATGTGATTCAAACCATGAACTATAGCCAAATCGATATATGTGTGTGTGTGTGTGTGAATTACATGGTTTCTCATCTAAAGATTATATACAACATAACTTGTGATAATAATAAAACTGTATTCTCATGACAGCACTTGAGCAATATTATGTTATCTCCTAACTTTTCTAAATTCACTTTGTTACTTAAGGGGTGGGTTGGGAACCAAAATCATTCCATGTAGATCTCTTAGCTTAGCTTTTTACCAACATGTAATCTGAAAGGATGACTAGCGAGTCTCCATAGTCATGATCAGCAATGGCTTCATCTATATCATAATCATCTCTCAGTCAATATAGATGGGCGAGAAAATGTGGCAATGCCCATTTCAAATTAACTGTTCCTATATGATGTATATGTGACACCATTGGCCATTACCCCCAATAAACTAATACACTTGTATGATTAGCTTTCCCTCGAAAACAGTTTAAAGAAGGAAAAGCAGCTCCCAAGCTTTTGCCAAGAGTCAACTCGGGTGTACATTCATTTTGAGGACGGCCACTTTCTGAAGCCTTTTTGCTGACTCGCTCAACTCAGTAATGACTAACAATGGCCCCAACAAATCTAGCATAGGGAATCTAATGATCATTACCACCAAAAAGAACGTTAGCTATCTATCGAAGCTTTCTGATGCTACGCACAATAAATAATTGGCTTCAATCTTGTATTGAAGTTGTACAAGCAAAAGTCAATCATTTAAGCGAGAAATGGAACACAGACGTAGCCTGATGAAACAAGTACATTATCTTTCTTGTCTGAAATTTGTATTTCTTCTGATATGGGTCATATTGTAACGTAGGAACAGGGCGGTTCTTATTGACATAGTAGTCCCAGTTAGTACAAAATATCAAGTAGTTGGAACAATTAAAGTAGGTGATGGTGATTAGATTAAATGGCTTGGAAAGTATACTGTATAGCAATCATCATGTTGGGTTCAATCACTATTAACATTATCTATGGAATTTTATAATTAAAAGACCTATCATGCTCATGCACACAATGGTTAAGGTTAATCCCAGGAGCAATTCCAACACCTTCTATGTGTTCATATCATTCAGTCAATAGTGGAAATTCTAATTGCAATATTGACCGTATTAAGCATATAAATCTAGGATGATACAGTCAAAAAGAGGCAAGTGCGTTATTTTGTGTAATAGTGCTTTCTACCCACCATCAAAATTGATGATGGAATGCTTCGTAAGTTTATAGCCTCAAGTAATTCGGTTAGGATTAGATGCATAATCAAATTTGTGTACACTTGGAAGATAAGGTGGGCTTAGTGGCCTTAGTCATTCAACGGACTGGATAAAGTTGAGAAGCCACTAAAAATTTGACTAGCTTTGTTTTGTTTATTCTTGTCACCTATTCGATGATAGGCAAGTGTATTACATATATGTGCGTGACCTAATCATTAGGAAAATGTTGCCCTCAACTGATGTTAGTTGTAGATGAGCTGTGTTAGACTAACTTTTTCTTTTTCTTAAATTCTTCACCCATCCTTAACTCAAAAAAAAATATTTTGCAAGTTCAACAACCGAGTGGAAGTGAAAGAATTCTGATGAAAACAAATAAGAATTCTTTAAAGATCATTTTTAAAATAAAAATATATATATTTTAACTACAAATATTTTAATCTATAAATTATTGATTTTATTTTTATTTATTGTATTTTAAAACATGTTTTCAAAAAGTATAAAAATTAAAATAAAGAACATGAAAATTTTAAGAATAAAATTTTAACTAAAGATTTAAATGTCAATAAGTAAATTTTTCTAAAAATTTTAATTTAATAATATCTTAACAATTAGTACATATTTACTGTTAAAATAACTTTATTTTTGAAATAATAGTATCTTAAAATTTTAAATAATTTAGAATAAATGATTAATAATTAAATATTATTAATGTATCAATGAAATTATATTGAAAGTCAAAACTTTTTATATAGTTTTTATAAATTATAAAAATAAGAAAAATATAAAATATAAATTCAACTAATGGGCCAATATCTCATTTGTAGCATTGACCTAGACCATAACTAAAATTCCGGTGAAGACAACCAATTAACGGGCCAAAATGCTCCCATTATAAGACAAGCTAGTTCTAGCTTAGTTTCTTATTGTACCAAGTTCTCTTATGTTAAGTTAATAAACTCTTTAACTTAAAAAATATAAGCTAATGGGCTAAAATATATTATTGGTATTGTCTTGTTGTTGGTGTGAATTTAGAATTCGTGCATGTTAGGGGGGATTCTCCCATAATTTGTATTTAACTTCTTATTGACCCTATAATTGAGCTTTATAAAACTTAAAAAATGAAATTTTAGGCTATCAAAATTTTAAAATGTATTAAAGTAAGGAACGATTTGATTTAAACAATGAGAAAGTACAAGCTTCGAAGGGAATTTGGGATAATGAAAATGAACCATGTAAAGAAAGATGAAAATTAATAACAAGGTGTTTTGATTGTTTTGTTGTGTATCTAAGGTTGTCTTTTAAGAAGATTTTGCGTTATCCTTTGTATCATGGTGCTAGTGATTTTATATACTCTTCTCAACTTAAGGTAGTTTTTCCTCAGTTCTCACGTTCTAGCCGACTTCTTACCATTACTCTCTTAACTTTAGCCTTATGCATCTCTTTTGTAACTTATTAACTTCTAGCCTACTTAGCTATATCTCTCCATCATGTTTGTTACTCAGTCCCAACACGTTCATCCTCCATGTTCTAGACTTCTGCCATCTACGAATTCTCTAGTTAAACACTTACTGGGCTTTCTTGTTTTGGGCTCCTTTTACTTGTAGGCTAGATTTCTTTAGTCTATCAACAATTGCCTCTTGTATATGTTTGGTTGAGTAAAATAAATATATGTTATATAAGTTCTCCTGGCCTTTTGTAAAATGGGTGCAAGACCATTAGTCAAATTTTTAAACATGAATGAGAGATTATGGGAAGTTAAGGAACGAAAGAGAATCCAGTCGGAACAAAAATCTTGGAAACATCTTCAAGAAGATCTTTGCCTAACCCTAAATCAGAGAATCCTTGATTGAGAGGGAATGTTGGGGGCAAAAATTATATCAAGATTTTTCTACGTTTGAAATTCCCAATTCTCCATCTGTTATGGAAGCTAAAAGATCTATTTTATTCAAACTTTAAATTTCCACTACTCCTTTAGGTTTCATCCGTTTTGCTATTTATTTCTATCGTTTCATCACATCCTCTACCTTAAACTCCAACCTTAAACTCCAAATTGTCTGCATCTTTTCTAGTATTCTCCCCTTTCTTTGCTCATGAATTCCTCAACATTTGCAAAATATTATTAGACTGTGTCTTTTACTCATCATACATTTTCCTCTTCCTTTATAGATCCTGCTAAATTGAATGCTATAAACATACATCTCATATTTTCTTTTTCTAGACTCATATACACAAAATTTACTAGTTTTCTTGAATTTATTCTTTATATAGTTTACAAATCTTTACCATCCTTTATTAGAATAAGGTAATTAACTTCTCAACACTAAATCTATTTTTTGAGTTCGTCCTTCTAATTGGAACTCCCTCTTTTAGTATGGTAAAAGGTTTTCCTTATTTCAATCATGAACAGGTCAACCTCTAACTATTGGTATCCCTTCATCTGTTGAATCTTCTAATTCATCTCTTCCTTATTTAGGCGAGGTGAGTAAATAAAACTTTACTCCAAAATTCCCCTTGTTTTGTTCCATAAATCTCTAAAATTGTGGGCAAAAGTACAAACTAGTAGTTTAATTGGATACATATGATATATCCTTCTTATCACTCTTTTTGGAAAAGACATGGACTTCTTTAATTAATAGCCCTTTTATGACTAGAATATCAACCTAACCTTATATTTTCTATCCTAAAATTTTGGATATCCTCTAGTAATTCCTTCATTTGTCCTTTTAGACATGCCTTGATTTCATTTAAACAGGTATTCTTTCTAATTAAACTGCCTATAATTAGGGAAGACTTTGTTTATTTAATGAAAGAAACTTCTCATCTAGACTCTAGCACTTTTAAGTGCTCTTTTTATTTTAGACTGATTAACAACTACACTTCTTCTAAGAATCCCATCTCGGAAGAAAAAACATAATAAGTTCGTTTTGGTCTATTGAATTAGTTTGTTTTCTGCCTCGTAAATAGCAAACCTAGTTTAGAATTCCTTCCCTTTTGTAAACTAGTAAACTTTGGCAAGTTCTTTGATCTTGGTTACATTTTTTTTGGATTCCTTTACAGGAATTTAGGGAGATGTCTGTCCAAACTTCCTCTTCAAAGGCTTAACATATATGTATGGTTTATTCAAGTTTATACCCTTACTTATCCAAGATCTTTGCCACTAACACAGCTGATGCTGAAGCTTATCACTCTTGGTAGTAAAATGGTCTTCAAAGTTTAATCCCTCATTCAAATCCTACAATCCTTAATAGTACTCCTTTTAATTAAAAATTATTTTATTTTTAGCTTCTCGTACTAACTTTTATCATTACAAATTTTGCGATTCTAGATATTGAGGAAAAAGAAGAGGGCAACACCACTTCTCATAAGGAACTAGTTTCAAATCCTTTCATCAAAAGAAAACTTAAAGAGAAGTCTTCGTTTTCCTTTACCTTTAAGAAGGACAAAATACCCATTCTAATAAAATATGTTAGAAAGTTAACTCATTATCTATCCAAATTCTTGAAGAGGTTGAAATTCCAAATCATGTAACTGAAGCCACTGTTCCTATAGAAGATACTTCCTGTATTCCTGAGAAGATTGTGGAGGACATTAGTGATGGTAGCTTACTTTACTTGACTTCTCTTACTTTTATTTTTCCTATGAGTTCTTATTTTTATTTTTATTTTTGCAAATGACCCAATGTTGGCCCTTCCTTTTCCTACCTTTTCCTTTGAACTGGAATTTGGAAAGTTTAGAAATTTACTTAATCCAAAAATTGTTGAAGTCACGTTGCTAGAGGTATAGTAGAAATTTCCTTTATTTCTTATGAAGATTTGCTAGACTGTTAACAAATTCTTTCATGTCTCGTCAGCAAGAAATGTTTATGTGGTAGTGGTATCCCTAGAAGAAGTTTCCAAACTAAGCTTTTTAGACATTTCTCCCGACACTTCTTCTAGTTCTATGCCTACTGTAAGCTCTGAGGAGTTGTTAAGGATTAAAGAGTCTCTAAAGCTTACTATGCAATAGGAGCATCAGTTCTTAACCGAAATTCAGTGCAATTCTTTCTTAAGTATGCTATCATACATTAGTTTTA
This sequence comes from Erythroxylum baracoense, assembly GCA_025629805.1. Lineage (NCBI taxonomy): Eukaryota > Viridiplantae > Streptophyta > Magnoliopsida > Malpighiales > Erythroxylaceae > Erythroxylum > Erythroxylum baracoense. Next base: position 14,818,597 of record JAOTAY010000004.1, read on the forward strand.
TAACTCAGTCATCTGCCTCTAGAGGAATTTTGTGCAAAGCTGAAAAGTTCTTTTCCTCTTTTGAAAATATTTTTGTGACTAAGTTGTTTATTCTAAATAGCTAGGCCTCTCTAAAAAATGTCCAATGGATTATGATATAGAAGATGCTAAGGGTAAAAACCTCCTATCGCAAATTCACGAGCTAAAAATATGAATTTGACTCTTCAAAGAATTAACCTGCTAAGCACGAGAGAGCTATTAAATTGATTGGAGATAAACAAGAAGCTCTAAAGTAAGATGGTAAGTGGCTTACCTAGGAACTCAATGAGGACAAGTAGACTGTAAAGGAGCTAAAGAAGTCGCTGATGTTATAGAAGGATGAAGTTGACCATTAGAAGAAATAAGTTCAGCAAGCCAAAGAAGACCAAGTGTTTTGTTTCAAATAATAAGGCGAGATTCAGTCTTTCGACTTGGACCAACTTTAATCTGTTATTTATTTCTGAAATTTATTAACCATTAGTTAGTCTTTTATGGATTTTAAATCTTATTTTTTAGTGTTTACCATTATTTGATTTCAATAATTTACTCTTATTCAATTTGATTTCAAGAATTCACTCTGATTTGTTTATCCCTGACCTTTCAAAAAGAGTAGGTTCATAAGATTTCAAATACTTGCTATTGATAAAATGCTTATGAGGTTCACCTTTTAAACTAGACAACCAATAGGCATTAACATTTTTAAACTTTAAAAATTTGAAATGGCCCTTCCTAATTTTGAGACCACTTCCCCCATTCTTTTTTTTTTGCTCCAAATGGTAGGATTAACTTCCTTACTAGATCCCTTTCTTAGAATTCTCATCTTGTATAATTTTTCCAATATGTTATTCAATGCTTAAAGTTGCAATTTGTCTAAGTCCTCTAGTTCCATTAAAATTTCTTCTAAATACTCAGATATTTTAAAGCATTTTTATTGACCACTCTGAAGGATGTCATTACCACTTCCTTAGGCATAATATGGGCTAAGTCCTATAGTAATGCGTTTGCAAGCATGATATACCCGTAAAGTCTCAAACATAATTCTATGCCATTTTCTAGGATTCTCCTTTAAAGGTTTTCTAAGATTTCAATGATTACTTTGTTTGATGCTTCAGTTTAACTATTAGCTTAGGCATAATATCGAGTCAAATTTAATAATTCTATACCATAATATTTAGTAAAATCTCTAACTTCCAAGTTAGTAAACATGGTCCTTTTGTTAATTGTTATCGATTGAGAAGTTCCAAATTAATGAATAATATGTTCTTTAATGAATTATCATATATGTCTGATCAACATTTTTCAAAGGTCAAGCTACCACCCATTTAGTAAAATAATATATGGCCAATATAATGAAATTATGGCCTTTAAAAGAGGGTCATCAATGGTCCAACCTCTAAATAACTATGGTTTAATTATAAAATGTAACTTGAAAGCATTAATTCATTTAATTATTCCATATCGTTGACATTGTTAACAACCTTTAACAAAAGATACAAATTAATTCATTTAATTATTCCATATCATTGACATTGTTAACAACCTTTAACAAAAGATACAAAATCTTTCAAGAATGATTACCAATAGTAACCATGTCATTGTTGACTCATCTCATCTTTATTCTAGACTGATGTACTCCAGATACTCCCTCATAAACTTGCCTCATAATTTTTAATGCTTTAGGCATCCTAAGACACCTCAAAAGAATTCCATCATTACCTTGTCATAATAAGACTCCTTTGATCAAATGTTGAATTAAATCTAGTCCTGAAAAGAACACATACATTGTTCACATGTTTACTCCTCACATATAAACATTGTTAACTGTATCAAACCAAACTTAATAACACTTATCCCCCTTCGATTGCTTACCACTATGATTCCTTATCAAATTTCATAAGATACAAATTTAAACTCACATGTTCACTTATTTCTAGACTATGGCATTGAAATAAATTATCTAGTATTCACCGAAAGGTCACATTTTATTTTCCTAATAAAAGGCGCTAGACAATTCTTGTATATATTAATAAGATACAACTCTCAACTTATTAATATTGGTATCCAAGAATTGCATTAAATAATCTCAAATAGGATGGAAAGAAGGACATTAAAAACTAAAAAACAAACAAAAATATAGTAATATGAACCTAGTTTGGAATTTGAAAACTCTTAACTGTAGCAAAAGATTTAAACTTTAGAAATCCCCTCTTATTTTAAAAAATATATTCACAAACGATATAATTGAAGTTGAAAGCCAATAAGAGGCTCCAATAAAACTCGAGATCAATGCAAGTGACAAAAGATTAAATAGAAAAAATCTTCTCCTATTCCAAATAATGAAATTGTAATTTAAGGAGCAATTCCATAATAAAAAATGGACATACTTTAGAACTTGATAGTGAAATATGTATAGGAAAACAAGATTAAGTCAAACAAAAACCATAAAAGAAGCATCAAGATTAAAAAAAAAGATGTTTAACAAACCATGAAGAGAATTATGGAACTAACCCACTCTCAATAATTAAGAGAAAAGATATTTCCCTTATTTGTTAAGTGATATAGGGTGAGAAAACCGAATGATAAGTGGAAGTAGCTCAATGATGGAGGGAAATCTAATCCTAATCCTAAAAAGAACATGAACATATGTAGTTCAAATGTTTACACCTCTTATGTAAACACTGCAAACTGTATTAAATCAAACTTAATAACACATATCCCCTTTCAATTGCTTGCCATTATGATTCCTTTTCAAATTTCATAGGACACAAATTTAAACTCACATGTTCAATTCTTTATAGACTATGGTATTGAAATAAATTATCTAGCATTGATCAAAAGATCACAATTTATTTCCCTAACTAAAAGGCCTTAGGAAATTCTTATGTATATTAAAAATATATGAATCTCAACATGTCAATATTGGAATCCAAGAATAGCATTAAAGAATCTCAAATACAATAGCTAAAATGATTATGGAATGGTTCTAATAATTTTATTTCCATCATTATAAATTGGCTAGCCACACAAGCCTTTATTCCTATGACTGATAAATTGGCTAGCCACACAAGCCTTTATTCCTATGACTGATAAATTGATTTACTTACTAGCTTTGGGATTATATGTGCAAACAATTTGGAAAGAAAGGAATGCGAGAAAGTTGGAATCCAAATACAAAACTGTGGATGCATTTATCATTGAAGCTATAAATGCGACTTGAAAGATTATTCTACTAAGAAATCTTGCATCAAATTGTAGTTCCGCTCTACTAGGTTCATTGAATCTCTACGTCATATGCCACTTACATACTCAGTGTTCTCTTTTGTGTTTTAAGTGTATCCATTGTGCTACTTTGTGTTGAGTGTTTATCCCATGTACCTCCTTTGAGGATGTAAAATTTTTCATTTATTAATTCGTTCCTTCTTTCCTTTTTTTTTCTAAAAAAGAAGAATCTTAAATATAATGAAAAGAAAGATGACAAAAGCTAAAAAAAATAAAGACACAGTAATGGGGACTTAGTTTGAAATTTGAAAAATCCTAACTGTAGAAAAAGATTTGAACTTTGGAAATCATCTTTTATTTTTTTAAAAATATACTCATAGATGACATAATTGAAATTGTGAACCAAGAAGAGGCTCTAACATAACTTGAGATTAATGCAAGAGATAAAAGATGCAATAGAAAAAATCTTCTCCTATTCCAGCTAATAAAATTGCAATTCAAGGAGCAAGGAAACTCCACCATAAGAAATGAGCATACTTTAGAACTTGATAGTGAAATATGTATAGGAAAACAAGATGAACTCAAACAAAAAATATAGATGAAGCATCAAGATAAGAAAAGGAGATAATTAACTAACCACGAAGAGAATTGTGGAACTAACTACACTCTATAAGTAAGAGAAAAGATCTTCCCCCTATTTATTAGGTATAAAGTAAAAATTCAATAAGAAAACTGAATGATAGGTGGAGTTAGCTTGATAATGGAGCAGGATCTAATCATAGTACTAAAAAGAATACAAACATTTGTTGTTGAAATGTTTACAGCAAACTGTATCAAACCAAACTTAATAGCTCCTATCCCCTTTCAGTTGATTGCCATTATAATTCCTTATTAAATTTTACAAGAAACAAATTTAAACTTACATGTTCACTTATTTTTAGACTATGACATTGAAATAAATTATCTGGAATTTTCCAAAAGATCACAATTTATTTCTCTAAGTAAAAGGCCTTAGGCAATTCTTGGGTATATTAATAAGATATGAATCTCAACGTGTCAATATTGGTATGTAAGGGCAAATCCTAGTGCACAAGGCTCCCCGCTTTGTGAGGGACAGGAGAGGGTCATCAATTCTACGCAGCCTTCCTTTTAAATTTTACAAAAAGGCTATTTTTGTGAATTGAACTCGCAACCTCTCGGTTACAAAGAAGTAACCTTAACAGTTTCTCCAAGGCCCACTCTCACTTATCTATTTATTATTAAAAATTATATCCGAAGCAAAAGCAACAAGGGTACCATATTTTAGTTTACAACTTGGATAAGTACTAAACTTTAAAGGCTCCAAACAACATCACTAATAGTAAAGTTTATATTGTGAAAGGTGAACTACATAGGTCTGCGTTTTTGATGCGGTATAATCCCCTCCTTTAGGAACCTACCAAGATTTCAACCGTAATGGATGAAGAAGCACTCCTACTTCACAGCATTATGATTCTAAAAGGAACTTCATGAAACAAAATTTGGGACCTTGGCATGATTTTTGTTCGTGGGTTTTATTGATCTAAAAAATAGCCTGCTATTGTATAATTTAGCAACAAAATCCAGTAAGTAAGTGATCATGGCCATCAATGTATAAGATTGTTGTATTCATAAGTTTGAATAGACTAACGAAATTTTCCCTCGAAGTTAGTAGTTATGATATCATCTCCATATTCAAATACAACCATGGAGTTTAGTTACCAGTCAACGAAATAGAAGGCTTCTTCTACACTATCGCCATAATGCATGTCTATATCAATATATAAAAAATATGCATGGTATTTTAAAAGATCTAGGACCCCCAAAACAAAGTCATTGATATAACAAAATCCAAATGCCTCACACTTTTTCGCTTGATGTAAACCACCAACCTAGTTTATAGCAATGTCGCATGATTTGTGGTTCAATTTATGTTGGTATCTAAGAATAGCATTAAATAATTTCAAATACAATGGAAATAAAGACAGTAAAAGCTAGAAAACGAACAACAATATAGTAATGGAGACCTAGTTTAGAATTTGAAAACTCCTAACTGTAACAAAATATTTAAACTTTATAAATAATCTCTTAATAAAAATATATATAATGGATGAAATAATTGAAATTATGATCCAATAAGAGGCCCCAACACAACTTGAGATTGATGCAAGAGGCAAAAGATAAAATAAAAAATATCTTATCTTATTACAAATAATAAAATTGCAATTCAAGGAGCAAGGTGACTCCACTATAAGAAACAAACATACTTTAGAACTTAATAGTGAAATATGTATAGGAAAACAAGATCAACTAAAGCAAAAATTATAAAAGATTCATCAAGATTAAGAAAGGAAGAAGTTCACCCAACCACAAAGAGAATTGTAGAACTAACCTACTCTTTATACTTCATAATGGAGAAATTCATAATAGCTAGTTTTTATAGTGTTCATATGTGAGAAGTAAACATTTCAATAGCATATGTTTACATTATTTTTACTCTGAAGTTTGCATGTAGTTGTTCACTTTTTGCATTCTTATTTTACTTGTATTCAATGAGATAACATGTTCTTCTATAAATATTCATAACCTTTCAATTTTCAAGATGTATGAAATTTGGGCATTCTATCTCTCTAAAGTAGTCATCGATATTATACAATACAAATCAAAATATTGTAATTGGAGTAATTTCTTCATCAAATTTGAATTTGATCAGCATTATAACTATGCGTTTCTACACTTTTCACCTTGGTGTAACAAATAGATTATATAATATTAAATGATGTCATCACAAACTACTAGTGAGTTCATTTTCTTAAAGCAATATGAAAGAAATAATGGTCATGCACAAACTAAGATGCATTTCATATGGACACTAGAGAAAAGTTAGAGTTCAACTCATTTTAGTAAAGAATAAAATTAAGACTAAGGAATAATAGGGTGCAATAAATTTATAAATGAATATGCAATCTTTATTATACTTCCTAATTGGTCAATTTTGATATTATAGAGGCTCATCATGTATAAACATATCATCATTTTAACTTATTCCATAAGTCTTTTCAATCGTCAAAAGAAACTGAATTTTTAATTTCAGATAAAACCCTCTTCATCTTTAAAATGAACTTTAGGGAGCATTTAAAGAATTGTTTAAGTCAATTTGCATTAATAAAATTGAGTTTGAACCAGTATTCTAAAATCCATACCATACTGGCTGGTACCGAGCGGTACGTACCGTATCGGCCAGAGAACGGTACAAAATATGGGTATTGTGTACCAGCTTTAAATATCGGCTGGTATTATAAATGCCAGCCATATACCGGTCAGTACTGAAAATTTTGAAAAAATATAGGGATTAAATTGCTAAATTTTCAAAAAATTTTAAAATTTTAACCCTCTCGCCACCCATTTCGTTTTTCAAATATTTTTTAATTTGTTATTTAGTTAAACTTTTATTGTAATTTTTTAATTTTTATTTTCAAAATAAAGTAAATATTTTATTACTAATAATAATTATACATTAAATAAAAATTAAAAATGAATTATTTGATTAAATTTATTTTAATATTTTATAAACTATTTATTAATAAAGTATTGATAAAAATATTTTATTTTTAAAAATAAATAATTTAAAAATTATTATTTATAAACTAA
>JAOTAY010000004.1:14825602-14869679 GCA_025629805.1 Erythroxylum baracoense
ATCCAGAATCAAATCATATAGAAATTCGAAAACTACTACCCATCTTTGAAACCCAGCAAGAGATCTACTCAATCATGGTCATGTTCAACGAAATAAATATTAAAATAAGGAAAATAAATATTGAAGGAGTAAAGAGTGAAGAACTCTGGAAAATCCAAACATAGGCGTAAAAACAAAACAGATCTGGAATGGGTCTCTTCCTTTTCAGAGGCGTTCCCTCACGTGCGTCCCAATCTCTCCTTTTTTTTCTTCTGTTCACGTCCTCTTCTCAGCCAACGTTTTTCTTCAGTCCAGCTTCAACGTGTCCTCAGGCTTACACCAGTAACTCACGTATATGCCCTCCTCACTAGCTGCCACTTTGAAGTCTCACAAGGCTCATGTGTTTTTTTTTTGTTTAGCTCATGCACTCCCCTTCTTTTCACGCCCAGCTCACGATTTTTTTCAGTCCACGCACTCCTCTTTAGTATCAGTTCACGCTAGCCTCTGCATGGTTTACTATCAGCGTCATTTTCGTTTTTTTTACTGTAGCTCTCACGCTCTCCTCCTTCATTTCACGCTACTCTCCTATTTTCTGTCCACACCCAGCTCACGTTACTCTCTTCTCCTGTTTTTCACGCTAGCCCAGCTCACTCTTCTGCTCTCCCTCTATTCACGCTACTTTCTTATTTTCTTTTAGCTCACGCCCAGCTCACGTTACTCTCTTCTCCTGTTTTTTCACGCTAGCCCAGCTCACTCTTCTGCTCTCTCATGTTTTTCATGCAACGCCCACCATGTAATGCACAGCTCTTTCTTCTTTTCTCAGCTCACGTTTTTCTGCTCTCCTTGGTGGCTAGCTATTTTTGGGCTGGTTTTTTTGTGTCTCTCCTTAAGCTCCCTTCAGTTTACGCACTCCCCTCCTGTTCAGCTCTTCTATTTTCCTTCTCTTATTTTTCTGCTCCTTCCACCCGCCAGTTCACTGGCACAGCTCACCTTCTTATCTTCAGTTCACGCAGTCCTTTTGTAACGCCCATCACCTTCAGCTTTTCTCTTTTGTTATTTTCTGTTGTCGCACACCTTCAGCTCTTCTATATTTTTTTTTAGTCCAATGCTCTCCTCAGTCCACTCACTAAAAATCCCACACCCCAGTCCACGCTACTCTGCTCTTATCGCCCAGCTCACCTGCTTTTGCTCTCTCACCTTTTTGCTCTTTCCAGCTATACTCTTTTACTTTGGCATGGGTCTTTGCTTGATGTCCCTAGCTCTGCGTTATCTTTTCTTTTTGGTATGCCCCTTGTAGCTAACATTTGTTGGATGCTTGCTGCTTGCGTGGTGGGGTTCCCTTGTTGGAGCTGATTTGCGTTTTCTTCTTCTTTTCTCTGGTCCAACGACCACGTTTCTTCTTCTTCTTTTGTCTGCCTTTCTGTTATTTAATTCCTCTCCTATAGCATCATTTTCTTTATGTTGGTGCGTGTATTGTCTGCTGGAGCTCCTTTCTTGATGCATTGTTTTGGTGGGTCTCTCTACTGTAGCAAGATATGATAATTTAATTACTCACTCCTCTTAAAACCAGCTCACACCTCGTTTTTGCTTTGGACTTTCCTCATTTAATTTTTGTTGTGGTCTTTACAACTAAAACCACATGCATTTCTTACAAATTAAACATGAACAATTAAAAATGCAAATTTTGGTAAACTAAACAATTTAGCAGGAAAAATATGTATAAAGTCCAATAATTAATCCAGAAATTAAGGGAAAAATATCACTCATTCTAATGAGAAAATGCATCTAACACACATAAGCAAATTGTTTACTGCCAACTTGGAAAGAAAATGAGGGAAACGGCTATATGCCTTGTGGTTTAGTTCGTGTATCAAATGAGCCCATGGACATGAAGCACTTTGGTCCAAATAATTTTTTCTCCTGGTCATTCTTCACATGTTTATCTTGCATACTATTCAGATCTTCTACTTACGTCCCCAGCCTATGAGATTAGTCCCCAATTTTGTTGATAATATTAAAAAGCTATCCAATGTTCAAATGTATTGGGAGAGATCAAACCTAAACAGGGAGGGGTCAAGGCAGGAAGAGAACGTAAAAGTAGAAGTTATAAACAGCAATCAATAGTAATCAAACAGAAAGACTTTACGAATTTGTCCACCAAACACATTTAGACCATAGACCTTAACTAAAAACCGGTCGGTGTTAACTGGGTGGCAGTTTCATTGCTAACTACGGTTAATAAAACTAGTACCAACCATTAGGGCCATTCTTAACATTTTATAGGCCTAATGCGAAGTAAAAAAAAACCCTAATAAATCGACAATATATAAATGTGTAAATTTTAAAAGTATATTTTTATTATTAAAATTTAATATCTATATGTAAGTGGCATAATTTATAAATCCACTCACTTGACAAAATATCTTGCAAATGTCAGTAGCAATAAAATCACTAAAAATAGTAGCAGTAACAACAAAATAGTAATATCAGCAATCGAACAATAAAATACTAAGAGAATTGCACTAATAAACACACAAAAGTTCATGATTTATGAAAACAATTTCTCGTACATTTTTAGATGCAAAATCATTAATAATATTATTAAAATCAATACTATCCAACATATACTTCTCGATAAATAAAATAGATAAATCATTCAACCTATTACGGTCTTATTTAATTATCAAATAATTTTTATTTAATTATCAAATACATCCAACTACTTACGATCTTATTTAATTATCAAACAAATTTTATTATTATGACATGTTTAATAGAATCATACAAATTTTTAAAATAAACGAAACCGCTTATGTAATTTTTGAATTGAGTAATTTAAATTATTTGATTTAGTCATATTATCACTAAACTTATGTAAACCTCTACAAGAACACAAATCCAACAACTATTACATTACTTGTGACAAAATATAATGAAAATTACAATTACAAAAATTAAATTATTTGCTAATGTTTAATTATATTTTTATAAATAATGAGTAATTTAAAAATAAAAAAGGAGAAACACAAATAAAACGCAATATCATTTAACATTAATTTTCTGATTTAAAATGCTAATATAATGTCCACGTTAATGACAAATTACAAATTAATTATAATATATTCAAATATTGAATAAGTTAAAATTTCATTAAAAATAAAAAACTTTACCTTTAAATTATCATTCAGAATTCAGAAGACAAAATCGTAAAAAAATTTTCTCGTTAATTTTTGAGTTGAAGTATCTTATATTCATATGTTGATGAAAATAAAAATGATTAGAGTGTAAGAAATATACTAAAATGCGTCAAAGAAAAATTAGAGTGTAAAAAATGCTACTAAAATGCACTTAAGGTGGGCCCTAGTGAGAGTGGGCCTTGGACAGGTGCCCTGTCTACCCCTGCCCAGAGCCGGCACTACCAACCATTAGGCCACCTAACTTTAGGCTCCATTTTGGGGTTGTGAAACCATTGTTTTCTCTTAGCAGGTGGACCCAAAATAGCCTCTCGTCTTGGCAAGAATGTCTACTTGGACATAAGTCCTCTCATTATGTGACCTGGAGTGGATGGCAATTGGTAGAATGGGGAAGAGATCTTTTGTTCACAAATTCATGTTCCCCTGTGCCCAAAACTCTCAAAGCCATTCATTGAAATAAATTTGATGGCTGAGGGACTTTGGGCACAGGGGGAATAGGAATTCGGGAACAGAAGATTTGTACCCTCTTAGCCATTCATTGCAATAAATTTGATAGTTGAGGGACTTTAGGCACAGGGAGAACAGGGATTCGGGACTTTGGGCACAGGGCCCCAAATATTTGCTTAAGCAACGAATAGAAACATTGGAGTAATAAAAATGAATTTCTAAACTACTGGGTTATGATTATAAAAATCACATACAAGTCAAGTAAAGACAATAATGCAGTCAACGCCTTGTCAAAAGTAGCTAAAAGTCCTCATTTTGAGGCAATGTTTGTTTCTCAATCTTATATTTAGGACACTATTAAGGCAGAGGCCAAGGCTAACCTTTATAAGTAAAGAATCAACCAATAAGCGCATTATAGCATAGGCATTTTGTACTTTTGTTCAACGACTTGGTCTACTATTAAAATCATGTCGTGGCCCCTCTACACTAAACTTTTATTCCTTAACTATTACATGAATTCTAGGACTTCAATATAGGGGCATTCAAGAGTACTCCGAACCACTAAAGGATTAGCTCAAAATTTTTATTGATTGTCTATGTATAACACTGTGAACAATCTAACCCTAACATTTTAAAAACATTCAATTATAACCTAACCCTAATAGAAAATTCAAACAAGTCTGATAAGTGTCAAGTCAGTACCTAATAATTATTATTATATTGAAGTAAATAGGTCCTATTTGCCATGTCACTATTGAAAAGGCATATTGGACCCACTTTTTAATTAAAATAAAATTGATTTTATATAAAAAAGATTGGTGCCCACCATTTAATTATTTTTAAGCTTAACCTATCGTTTTTGTTAGAAAGAGGGATTAGATGAGTGAACAAAACAATGAAGGGTTCATCGTTTTGTTTACCCATGGTTTTGATTAGTGTCATCATTCAACTCTCCTTATGTGTTATTTGGTGAGTGTATGCATTATTAGGTTTAACATTAGATGGGTATAACATGTTTTGTTTGTTGGGTAGGTTCTGTTATGTTCACCATCTTCATGTTCGTTTTGGTGGGTTGTTTTAGGAGTTTGTTAGAAATAATTGGTTGTTTAGCATCATTTCCCTCTAGTACAAGCATCCCCTTTGTGTTAATCCTTTATTACCATTAGCATTTCATATTAAAGAATTAACAAGCACGAACCATTTGGTTTAGTAATATTTCAAGAAAGTGTGTCACCATCTTTTTAGGTATTGATAAAGTGAAAAGAAAAAGAAAAAGAAAAGAATTTCTAAATTCTTTTGTACCCTAATATTTAGGGACTTTTATTTGACCTTGTTTATTTGATTGATATTTTCCTTAGAGAGGACATTGAAATTCTCTGTTTCCTGAGGTTTACATATTGATGCCTCTGTGAATAGATAGATAGCTTTCCTCTATGAGCCTTCACTCTTGTTCCGAGTGACTGGATTCAATTGGTTGTTGCTTTTGTTTGATTATTCTCTATTCGCTTCTTACTTGCTGATGTGGTTCAAAAATCATTTGTAGTGACTATTTGTCCTTTAATATTTACCATTGGTTCCATGGTTATGAAGCAAACACTTTATATGCTTAAACAATTCCATTTGCCTGACATGAAGCATTTCGAAATTGAAGGTGGATGCAAATTTGAAACATTTAACTAAGTACTAACTAAAATGGTTATAATGTTATCAAATTCCTTTTGCTTTTCCCTTGCTTTTATCATAATCATGTCTTTATTTTTAGGTATGTGTTACAGAATGCTTATTTGGATTACAGACCATGCTTATTTGGGGATATGTTAGATAATGCTTATTTGGATTTCAAACAATGCTTATTTAGGGATATGTTAGACAATGCTTTTTTTAGGGATGTGTTAGGTAATTTAGATTATAGACCATGCTTATTTGTCCAAGCATGCAGATTGCCTCTTGCTTCCTTTATCAAGTGGCCATAATTTTCAATATTGACCTTACAAATGCACTCTTTGAATGCTTTCCAGCTGATCTCGGTGGATGGACTCGGATTGTTATTGAGAAACAATAGAGTAGACTTTTAGTGATGCACACACTACACCATGCAAATAAAGTAGATCTTTTAGTTGTTATGGGTCAAAAAGCTACAAATTTTGTGCTTGTTTATGTGTTGCAATCATCTTAACCTCTTCCCTTATCTTGTCTTCACCCTCATGAATTAAACATCCTTAGATATGAGTGTCACCCTCCTATTTGACCTCCTTACATTGTACACAATGATTATTTTTAATTATAACAAAGATTAGTTGGTTATCTCCTAACCTAAATTATTTGTAAGAGTTGATATGGTCTGTTATGGTTTTCATATATAAACATCCATATTTCATTTAATTTATTTCCAGTAAAAGTTGGTGTCAAAACTATTTTGTAGATATCAATTTATTAACTTCTCTATAATTGATCCAAAGTAAAGAATTCATCTCAGTTTTAAGGAATATAAACAGTTACTTTTACCTCCCACTATCATTAATCTCTTTCTTCATGTAAAAACAAAAGATTTGATCATCTCATCCTATTAAGGAATAAGAATAGTTACTTTTACTTGCCATTTATTATCATCTTTGAAGTATGCAGACGGAATCATTATCATCGATGAATACAATAGTGAGTTCAAAGTTCATTAATTTTGTTTGCTATTGTGGGCTAAAGACCCCATTGAGGACTTCATGGAGTGATTGTAATCCTAATCGAAGGATTTATGGATGCCTCAATTATCTGGTGAGAATTTATTGTTATTAGATTAATGAAGTTGAATTTTAAACTTTGTTTAAGTTTTTTTTTTACTGAAATTGAATTGAATGTTTTAAGTTGGGAAATGTAAGTTTTTCAAATGGTACAATAAAGAATTTAGTGAGGGAGTCGTTGAAGTTATTCAAAATTTAAGGAGTGAAATATCAATGTTAAAGGAAGCAGTTAAAAGAAGCACAACAAAGGAGTTTGAAGAACAAATTAATCCTTTAAAGGAGGACATACTTTTATTGAGAGAAGAGAATAAACAAATTAAGTGTATGTTAATGAATGTTGTAATTGTAATAGGATTACTTACGGTTGTATTACTTTTTATTTGTAAATATGTTATGAGGATATTGTATTAAATTTAAACAATGTAATGGTTGATATTAATTTCATGTATCTTATGAAAATTTTGATTTTGAATGTATAACTAATATACAATGGTTATGTTGTCTAACAAATCATAATGAATATGTTATTTATGAATAATAAAATTTGGATATGAATTATGTAACTCAATTGAAAAACAATTCTACTATATATAACCAATATACAGTATATAAGTTGTAGTATAACAACTCATAATTCATTTAATGAGTATGGTGTTTATGAATAATGAAATTGGTATATGAATTAATATACAATGAATAATTTAATAGTTGCATATATAACCAATAGACAATGAATAATTTACTCATTGCATATGTTGTCAAATATGAAAAAAAAATGCAATGTAAGAGAGAGATTGACATAGAGAGAGAGAGGTTATGTTTAAACAAACATATTTACATTATATTTAAACAACACAAGCATTCATATATGTACATCACAAAAATGTATAAATTATATGTATACAACTAATCGATGTTTGTTTCATTTATACTTAACTGCGTAAGAATAGGTTATGATAATAAAGTCAATGAGGTTCTCCTTCTATTTGCTTCAGCTTAAAATTTTGTGAAGTAATACTAGGACGTCCTCTGAATTGTAAACCTCTTAGCTGAAATGATAATTCAAACGTGTGTGGGTCATCTCCAAATTGGTTTATATTGGCATCTGTAGGTGTACCAGCCTACAAAATGGAAGGAAAAAATATTACAAACACACTTTGTAATTATTACAAGTTAGACAAATTGATGAAAAACTTAAAGTTAGACATTGAAAAAAAAACTTATAGTAGTGCTTGGTTAAGTCAGTCCAACATTATCATCCAAAATCCCACCGCTTGTCTATAGTTATAATAAAAAAACACGTTGGTTAGTAATTAGTATAAATAATAAGTAATATAAAACATATAATTGTATACCCATGAAGAACCCTTTGTTCTAACCTTTTTTTTAAAAATTAAAAAAAATTGTATTGATAAATTAAGATTGAAGAATAGTTATAGGAGAGAAATAGTACTCTCCTTAGTCTTCCATAACAAAACACCACATGACATTACAATTCACAAATGATAAAACGACAACACACTAACAAATAATCTAATTGGAACGAAGACGTAGAAAGGGCAAATGCATACGTTGTACCAAGGTAAAGCCGTTTGTAAAAGAGGTAAAAGACCCCTCCCATCTACACATCAAAGATTCTAGTGTTTCCAAATTAGGATTATAAGAACAGAGGCAATCCAAGGCTTCTCGACTCCCTTCCATCTAATCAGAGGTGAGAAAGCTTAATCTTAGTGTATCTTTTCTTCTTCAATCTTCCTGTAACCATAAATATACTAAAGTCTCCCAGAATAGGGATTTACTGCCATAAAAGTAGGTTGTGTTCTAACCTGATATACATAAATATATACATTAGTAATTGCATGTTTATAAAACTGTATTCATATGATTGAAATAACATATACACAATTGTGAAGAAGCCTCATCATATTGACTTGATGTATTGTTGTTGCATTTTATAGAGTTATGACCTTGAAGACCACATTTTTAGCATTTATGCACTTACCCTTTTTGACTTAATTTGTTTGGATTTTTCATCTTCTTTAGCTCATCTTGATATTTTTTTTCTTGCAATTTTTGGTTTACCAGGCATAACCCTTTTAGGTAGAGGATGTATCAACTTAGCATGACTTGAAGGCCAGAATATTTCACCAAATATTGGTTGAAACATATGTTCATACAAACTCAAGAAGTGACCTTTACAATAACATGAATCAACAAATGTCTCAACCCTTTTTCTGAAGTAATAGGTTGCATTAATTGCATGCTTGCATGAATATCCATATAAGTCCTACACCTGACAATTACATGTATGTTATTTGTCGATCCTGACAATATACTTTTCATCACCCTTTGAAACTTCATAACCACCATCTCCATTCCATACAACCATCGGATTGCTTCTTTCTTATTTTTCTCTAACTTATTTATGATGTTTGGAGCTATATCATACTTCCACCCAAGAACAAAATGTTTCCTCTTAGTATGCCTCCTCATAACCATTATTTTAATAGTCTCCGGCATGTTAATCACTTCCCTCTCGTTAGTTGGTATAATCTACTTGTTGAAGGTTTCGTTCATGTTGTTATCAACAATGGGACAATTACTTTGAAAGGATTGATAACATCTAGCCCACCTCTCTTTTGGATACTCAAACAACACTATAGCACATCCAGGGCTTATTTTGTCAAGCCTTTTTAGTTGTTCATCGAAATCTTGAACATATATTGACCAAGCTTAATTCCAAAACTGCTTTCTTTTATCCTTTCCCTTCCAATTTGCAGACCAATTGTGATATATGTGTCTTGCATATATACAGTGATTTGCATTAGGCAAAGTATCCTCAACCGTCTTGACTAATTCGTACAATAATGACAAAAGAAATCAGATCATATTTCCAATGATATCCCAAATATGTTTACATACCTTCTATATATTAGATATAATTGTAATTTCTTGACCATCTTCTAATTCCAAATCAGATGATAACAAATTTATAAACCAAGTCTATGAATATGTGTTTCCACCTCGAAAGTTGCCCAGGTCAATAGAAACATTCCTTCATCACCAACTCTACTAAATTGCAATTAACATTTTCCCTTTAAATTCTGTCTTTAGGAAGCATCCATCAATCCCAAAAATTGTTCTCAAATGCTTCCATCCTCGTTTCATGGCATAAAAACAAATATACAATCATTTGAACTATAACAAAATACAACAAATGTAAAAAAGTATTAATATAATACATAACACGAAATAATGAAATTCAACATTAACTTTATAACATAACATACCTATAGTAATGAGCACTCTTCATTTTTTGACAACTGTAACTCAATTGTTGACCCAGGATTGCTTATCTTGAACTTATGTATATTTCCTTGCAACTTTGCATATTCATCAATAGAATCTGTTTCTCTCTCTTTCCTCAACTCTTCTTTGCTCTTCTACATGTGCTTAATTTTATAAAAATATTTAGTTTCTCTTTATATTCTTCCACCATTTTCTCTGTCGTTATATTAGGCTTCTCTAAAATTCTATCCTTAAAAGTGTCTCATCAAGAATTTTGCAGAAACCAATTTAGGTTTGTTTGTAGTGAAGCAAGTGCGAGTAGAATTATATGTTTTCACCCTCTAACATCGCACATTCTTAATATATATAGCATACAAAACCTATTAGCTGCCACCCACATAAACATACCTAATCCGAGTAATCTCACACTTTTTCAAACTAACATTATATCCTGTACATACTGCACAATCAACAATAATATCTTTAAATTCTTTTTAGTACCGTACTCTATTTCCAACCTCCACTTATGTCCTACCTCCTCTACATGATTATCCCTGAAGGTTGAGCTGGGTCTACATGAAACTTCACCTACCTCCTCTCCAATAGGATATTCCTCAGTGCTAATAGGACCACCACAATCCTCTGAATCAATTTCAATTAGATAATGATCATGTGGAATATCAAAGTAAAAGTTTGATTGACACTGTGCATTTTGTTCCTCCACATTCACATTCATTTCTGCACCTTCTCCCTTTAACTTCTCATCCATTTGTGTACCTTCTCCCTCCACATTTTCATTTGTTTATGCACCTTCTCCATCCAAATTCTCTTCCATTTTTGCACCTTCTTCCTTCACATTCTCATCCCCTTCTGCACCCTGCCCCTCTATGTTCTCATCATCATCATCAATTGCATAGATAGGTGTGTTAATATGATGAGTTACACATACATCAACAATTCCATGTTTTTGCATTAGGTTTGTTAGCTTAATACAACTTTCATTTGAGCTGATAACTTATGATAAGTCCTTAAATTTAACACCAGGCTCTCTATAATATGCCTTATCAATTTTATTATACCCTAACTCCATTCCCATCTCATTTATTTGTCTGTTACTAACAAAGTGAACATCAACTTTGTCAAATGTAGCAATATCCCTACAAACATATATCAATTCAGGCTCTAACATAAAATTTCCACCATGAAAAAGCCTTATACTTCTATATTGAGCCATTAAAACCTATAAACATAAGCATACGCATAAGTTTAAATGAAAAAAGTAATGTAATTATTAAAAAAAACAGCATGTTCATTATCATTTAAAATGTTCAAAACTCCATTGATGCACCATAGTTAATCCTTGTACATTTCAATAGTACCATATTTGCGTTAATTGTTAAAGGGAACCATTATTTTTAATTAACATGACTATTTAAGTAAGTGTAAATGGTCTACTTTGTTTTAGAGTTTAATAAGTTGAGTTGAGTTCATTAAAAGTAAGTGCAAATAGTCTACTTTGTTTAGAGTTTAATAATTTAAGTTGAATTCATTAAAATTAATGCTACACTTTTTGAGTTATCAAATAACTCACTTGGAGATTTACTCAATGCTCTAAAAAAATAAAAAGTTAAGGAAAGATGAAATTGTATTAAAATTTTGCTTTAACATAAAACATAGAATCATTTTTAGGCAAAGCAAATGAGCATGCAAGTGAATCAAACATGTAGCAAGTGAGTGTGCAAGTGATAGTCAAACATGCAAGTGACATTCAAACAAGTGACAGTCGCTATCACTACATTTGGACTCTCCCACTATGATTGCTTCTTATTATTTGAATTATTGAAAAAGAGAATTCAGAATTAGAATAATAGAAACAGTTAATTGCTAGAAAAATTCATTGCTTATAGTGGGGAAAGGTGGAAGAGGCCTGTCTCCATTAATTGTAATTCCTTGAGTGACTAGAAAAAGTGTCCAGAGCTAGGCAATGTTGGTGATCAACTAGCTTCTTCAGAGCTTGAGATTAATGGTTCAATTTTGGTTATTCAACAACATAGACATTCAAAGAATCATTCATGTCAACAATCAAAAGAACTTGTGTTTGGTAAAATATCTTGTTATAATCAAATGTCAAAAAGTTAACATTCGCAGTTTATGTTGTATGTTGAATATATAAGACACTCAAAATATTTTTTAGAGTTTTATGATATGCCTCCTTGCTTCTAGTTTTAGTTTCCTACTTAGAATCAGATGTAGCATATATGTTTATTACTCTTTCTCCTTAAGTTATAGATTGTTAGTTACAAAAGCTAGTCAGTTAATTGTTTTGGATCCTTGTCTAGGGGAAGGAGCATGTGCGGACCACAAAACATTCAAAACGCAACAACAAACATTACGGAACCATAATTGGGACCAAAAAGCATCTGATGGCGTGAACGGAGAACGATGGTTGATTATCATTGCCAAGTGACTAGTAACAATGGTAAGAATGGAGAATAATGACCAACTTCTCTGCTGGTGACCAGTAACGATGGCGCCGATGGAGAACGATGATTGATTATCATAAGCATGCTAAAGACACAATGACACAATTCTAAAATACTATCGTATTATATGCTTTATTAATTATATAAAATTCGTTTTAACTAAATCTTTGTTAACTTAATGATATTTATTAAGTTAAATTCAACTAATGACATGATTAAATTTTGTTAATGTTAACAAAATAATCAGCTATCTAATCCTTAAAGTTAACGATCTGATTACGTTTAATTAAATACTAGGCTC
This sequence comes from Erythroxylum baracoense, assembly GCA_025629805.1. Taxonomy (NCBI): domain Eukaryota; kingdom Viridiplantae; phylum Streptophyta; class Magnoliopsida; order Malpighiales; family Erythroxylaceae; genus Erythroxylum; species Erythroxylum baracoense. Next base: position 14,838,030 of record JAOTAY010000004.1, read on the forward strand.
CACTCTTTTTATATGAAATCAATTTTTTATTCTAATTAAAAAGTTAGTCTCACGTGCCACGTCAGTAGTGATGTGACAAATAGAACTCACTTACTTGAATATAATAATAATTGTTAGGTAAAACTTTTGAATTTTTAGTTAAGGTTGGATTATAATTTAACGTTTTTAAAATTTTAAACTTAGAATTAGAAACGTCTAAATATTTGAGTCATACTTGTCGATTGGTACAAAACTTAAGATCAAAAGTGATCCTTTCTTTTGTATTTAGCACTTTACTTTTTTTTATAAAGGGAAGCAAACGAAAAACGTTACACGCTAAGTCTGGGGAAACAAATTCCCGATAAATCCTGTAAAAGGATCAAGTGGCACCCAATAGGTGTTGTGTTAAAATGATGGACACTGATGTCAAAATTGCCGGCATATTTGGCTAACCAGTCGGTGCATCTGTTGCTCTCTCGGTAGATGTGCCAATGAGCAATAGTCCAGTTTCTAGTGAACAACTTATGGATACTCCGGACGATTGGGTTGGGCGTCCTGGAACGGCTATCTGCAGAGGACAGAAGATCGAACATTGCCTTGCAATTGAACTCGAGCTCAATTCAGCGATAGCCCAGATTCCATGCCAGTGTGAGCCCAGTAAACACCCCCTAAAGTTTTGCATTCAGCGGAGAGCACCATCCAATATGATGTGAGAACCCTCCTCGCCAGTGGCCTGCACTATCTCTGAGAACGCCACCTGCAGTGGCCGTTAAAGAAGACCATTGACAAGCACCATCAGTGTTAAGCTTGATCCAACCAGGGGGGGTGATTACCAGCTGATGAATTGCTCCTTGCGAGGTCGGTAACCATGAGAAACTGCTGGTTGAGGGCACCTGGCTGAGTTCGGTAGGATACGTGCATAAGACAAAATAAGAGAAATAAGTGATGAAGGCCAAATAAAGAGGGTATAAAAAATGGATTTGTTCCTCTATTGCCAGAGGAACCAACAGGAAATGCCAAAAAGAAGCGACCAAGCATGGCCAAAAACTGGACGGTAGCAATTGAGATTATGGAAAAGCCAGTCCTGATTCAACTGGTTGAAAAAGTCAGCCGAGACCAGAGAAGGAGGGAAGGTAGTCCACACTTGTCTGCCTCAGGCACAGTCGTGCGCTGCATGTATCGAGGTTTCCTCAAGGCCACAGTGATAGCAATCTCCAGTAGTAGTACAGTGGCGTCGAACTCTATGTTGGTTCGTGAGCAACCGGTTATGCGCTAAAAGCCAAAGGAAGGAACGGATGCGTGGAGGTCCCTTCCATTGCCAGATGGTAGTCCAGACGCCATGGGTTGAGGCGTCTGCCTGACTCGTGGTCAGGCTGTACGCTGAAGCCACAGTGAATTGTCCTGTGTCAGAGTAGCCCCAGATAAGTGTATCAGGCCCAAGCGCAGGCTTAGGTGAAAAAGTTCCCGCTATTAACCGGCAAACAGGCGGGGGGAGGTAAGCTTGAATGACACCCTAATTCCACTGTCCGTTGACGTCTACAAAATGAAGAACATTAAGATTGCGGATAGACGCCGGGATGGGGTTGGTAATATGAGAAATAAGAGCGCCTATCTCTGCAATCCAATTATCTAGCCAAAATCGAGTACGACAGGCATCGCCGATCATCCATTTGACCCCTTGTTGAACGAGAGGCCATATGAATTTAATGCTCCGCCAGATCATCGACCCACCTGCGGTAAGCAACTGCTTCTACTTATGACATTCATAATGTATAGAAGAGGTCCACTGTGTAACTTGAAATTTCGAACAAGGTAGTTTCCTAACCATAAAAGAAGATAATTTTCTTCTTTAAAGTTTTTTCTTTAATGATAATAGTTTTTCACTTGAATAGTTGCCGTTTTTTTGGTCAACGTAAAGCCTTTTTGTACATGCCATAAAGTGTTGTTCATAAAAATACTTTTATTAATTCTTTAGTAGAACTATAGCGTGAATATATAATTTCCTCATTGCAAGAAAGTTTTAAACAGTGAAGATGTCGAAACCAAAGGTTTATGAACTTAAAAAGATATTTGACATCAAGTTCATCAGCTTTCTGAATCTTAATCCTTATTGATCGATGACTATATATTCTATTCCAAAGTCACATTTTGATGACGAATGGTTAGGGAGCTATCCTCATTCTACTATGGTGCACAAAAGCAAAAAGGACCAGTATTTGTCATCATATTTAGTCCACAACATTTTCTACCATACAAGGTAAGTCGAACGAATTTAGGACTAGCCCAACAAAAAGTATGTACACCATCTTACGCGATCTATCGCTGATAGGCATCTTAATTTAATATCAAGAATTCTAGCATTCCGATGCTCACTTGGCTTGTTCAAGGCGGGCACGTATAGAGTCACCATTTGATGCTCTGTTTATACTGCATGGAAAAAAATAGCATTAGCGATTATTTAAATCATAAAGATACAGAGAAGGAACTTCCATCACTCGTTAATTATGCTTACCAGATGAGCAAATCCCCACTAGCTGCCGACCTTTGAGAAATCCAATCTGGAACTATTTCCAGCAACAAACTTAACTGCTCCTCAGCTTCTCCTATAACACAGGTCACAAAGAGCAATGCTTAGCTCAACTTTCCCAAAGATGAAAAACGATGCCTGAGGTTTATCAGTGCTTAGAATGTGCTTACTTCTATCAACAATGTCAGAATGACTAACAATTATCTTGTGTACAAGCTCCTCTTTCGTTATAATTGATCGATTTACTGATTGAAAGAAAAAATGAATCATGTTGAAGAGCTTGGGTAAGCAGGAGATCATCTGTTGCCGCCTCTTCGCTTGGGAAATGGCTGGATTGTGCTCTTCTTTTGCCTTTTTCTCCTTTTCTCTTATCTGCAGTAGATTGACAAAAGATAGTTAATAGTTGATTCTACGATGCATGGATAGATAAAAAGACTTGCCTTCGATATAGAAAAAGATGCAATGATGTCTGATGATATTACGAAAGGATAGAGCAGAATAGCAGATGAAAATACTGCAAGCCTTGTTTCAAGTTCAACAATTCAACACTTAAAGAAGAATCTTTGGGTATGCCCTTGTTCTAGCAAATCAATCATCGTTTTGTAAGTAACAGCACAATAATATTAAATAATATGCACAGAGGTGAAGGATGTAAACAAGCTTACTGATTGGAGCAGACTCTCAGGAAGAATATTCAAAATTTCATCATCAACAGGTAGATCCACAGTCTTTGAATGGTCGCCCTCAACATTCTCCAAAGGAGTGTCAAAAAGCAATGATTTGGTTCGTAGAGGACGCCTAACCAGCTTGTTTGATACATTGGTACTATCATCATCTGGGCTCATATAACATCTTTTGGTTGGATTTGAAGAGGGAGTGGCAGACATCAACCTAATAGGAGTAGAAACCAGTTTTGCAGGAGTTGATTGTATCGAAGCCAGTTTTTCTGTAGAATCATCTCTGACATCTGTGGGTTCAATGTCCTTATTTGGTGTTGCAGGTAGGCAAGGCACATACACACCACCTGATGAATGGGTAGATGGTGCACATGTTTTCTCCTTAATTGTGCTAGACAAGATTTTGGATGGGGATGGAACAGGACTGATTTCTTCATCGAAGGAATTATTATTGATGGATGGTTCGGGAGCTTGAAAAGCTAATTCCTGGAGGAACAACTTAGGAGATTTTAGTTGAATGCTTTCTGAGTCAACATGAGGAATTTTCTGAGAGAAGTGTCTCCTGAAAGTTGGCGAGAAATGAGATGTCACAACTGGTTGCTGTTTAACAAGGGCTTCAGTTTCCATGGGAAGTGAGAAGTTTGAGACATGGCTTGCATTTGCATCAGCCAATGACTCAACGGACGGTGGTGATGAGGTGGACTTGTTTGAGACATGGCTTGCTTTTGCATCAGCCAATGTCTCAACGGACGGCACTGATGGGGTGGATTTGCCAGTAATGTTTGAACCCAGGTCCTGCCGTGAGCGATTGAATGGCTCCGGTAATAATTCCTCTGGCACCTCATCACCCTGCACACAGTAGAACTAATTGTAAAGTCGTAGGACATTACAAAACAATCACAAAGACACATACTGTAACATCCTTATGTAGTGTCCAGGACTAGAAACATGACAGTATCATTATATGATATACCTCCGGATGGGCATTACGAAAGTCAGCAAGCCGATTACGGAATATCTTCCTCAAGTGAATATGCTTGGTTTGAGACTTTATCTTGTCATCAAATTCAATAGCATCAACGTTGATAGTAACATGAAGATCAGGCTTCATGCAGCATGTTCGCTCGTCAAACGTAAGAACCCTCTTAATCTCAATAGCCTCAGGCAAAATATGCTTCACTTGAGCCAAATGCCGATAAGAAAACCTCCTAAAAGAACAGCAATTAAGACTCCAGATTCACTTCAAATTTTTTTGTGCATATGAAATCAAAAAGAGGGTATTAAAAAAACCTGTCAGTTAGGGACTCGATTTTTGGGGATATGTTGGTGAAAGTGGACATAGAACCCTTCAATCGTAACAAACGGATCGAACTATCCAAGCTATCAAAATACTCGCTCAAAATCTCATACCTGTTCAAGCACATATAATACAATTACATAAATGCACAAACACACTCAACAACAAGTCTTAAATTCAACTAATTCCTTACTTTTCGGGAAGCTTAATGGGCACCCCTTGCCCTTGGGCAGCACGGTTTGACTTCTCATTTGACCAAGACGAGATCTGTCTCCGGGCAGATTTTCTGATCCGATCAGGCTGATTATGATGGGGCGGTGAACCAGGGCGTGTTTGGGCTACCTTACGAACTTCCTTCACAGAAAGCGCCACGTTTCGGTTGCGTAATCGGGTCTCGCACGGTTGCTTATCGGGGGTCTTGGTGGTGACGACCTTTGACTTTGGGGTGGAAAGGAATGGCTTTTTCGACTTGGACGGAGTCGAGAGGGAGGGGGACGGATTCATCGCCGCGGCAAGACTTTGTGATCGTTGAGACAGATGCAATTCGGAGAAGTTCCGATGGAGGCAGGAGGAAGGGAGCGTGTATGAAGATATAAGCAGGAAGGGTTGCCTGGCGGGAATGCTGACATGTAACTTTGCCACGTAAGAGTCCCGCCAAAAAGTTCCGTTGCCTCCCGCGAAAATCTGACGAGTATAAAGGTAATTGATGTTTTCTTTCTAAAATTAAGAGAAAAAGTTATAAAATAGGGTGTTAATGTTGGGTCGGGTCTATGTGGAGAAGACCCATATGATAACTATGGCTTAGCTTAGAAATAGAAAACAGAAGCCCAATAGAAAAGATCCAAATAAATTTAGAAAATAAATCTCAAACGGAATATAAAAAGGTTATGATATTTAATAAAAAGAAGAGGAATTTCAAATCTAATGCACCGTGTGCAAAAGTAGTATTAAGATGGGTGAAGTCTTGCACCCTCACTCACATCTTTAAAGTTACTTTTCCAAAAAAAAAAAAAAAAAATCTTAACACGTAGCAAAACAAACAAAATTCCTCAAATTAAACCAAGTATTTATAGGTATCAATTAAATTTTCTCTTTCGTCCACGCAACCAAACTCCCTTCTTCCATTTCCTTATTTTTCTTTCTTCCGTTCTCTGTTTCTACTCTGTATATTCACGGTATTATTCCTTGCTTCAATTTCTCAGGTACATGATGTTCTATCTCCCACCTCGTTTCGATTCCAGAGTTGTGGGCATCACTCGTCCTGTTTCTTTTCGATTTTTCCCAAGTGTTTCCTTTTCGGGGTTTTAGGCAATTTCGTGTCTTGTCGGCTTTTGACATGTAATTATTAGATGGTTCTTCCTTGATATTGTACACTGCATTCTTCGTATCCTCTCTCATGACTTCCTCGTATAATAAAAGTCTTCTTTCTTTGAGGTTTAGCTGAATTACTTGCATATGGGCAATTTTGGTTGACTTGTAACTCTCCAAATTTAGCTCATTTCATTCTAATTCTGGTGGCAAGGCTTTAGTAATTATTAGTTCAACCCTAATGCCTGTTGATTCCTTGTTTGGATTATAGTTACGCTGGATCAATCAATAAATTCCATTCATCGTCACACTTCGTCCCTTAAATTTTTTTTTTTTGATCTTGGTTACCCTTTTTTGGGTTTTCCATTTAGACCAAAATAAATTTGCTGATGTTTGTTATCTGGTTGTTGAAGCTCAATTTGCGTTTGCATTGTGCGACGTCATTGACTTAGATTCAAAAGCTTTGTTACTTCGCTCCTTTTTCACCAGTTAGGGAACTGATATTCTTTATGCCATTCAAAAGTCGAGCTTATTTGTCTCTAATTTGGTTTCTGATCAATTCTTGTTGCAGAATATCAATAAGAAGTAGCAGCGGTTATCTGTACGCTTCCTGCTGTTGCATTTACTGTAAAGTGGGACCAAAAAATAAAAGGATCTTTTGGTACAGTCTTGAAGAGAAGTTGATTGTTTTTATATTTTGAAGTTGGGGAAAATGAAGAGGTACTTAGCTGTTCCTAAATTTGAGCATGGAAAATGGTAGTAACTCAACACTTATTGTTATTTAATCTGTCAATTGTTTTCTTCTTAGCTCTGCTCCATTTTAGCACTTCAGATTTCATTTTCATTTTTCTTTGTCTTATTATTAAGTAGTCACAAAGCTTTCTGATTTTCTTATATGGAGGATTCTGTATGCCTAAGAGGAACATAGTGTTATACATTTTTCCCAGCAAAAGACTAGAACAAAATGGGTTGGTAAGTAATACTACTCCAGTCCCCCAATATATAACTCTAACTCCTAGAAAGATTAAATGAAAAATCAAGGCCAAATTTTTTCACTTCTGGTTGTTGACCAAGACTGTAGGTTTGTCTATGTGGTACTTTCAAGTTAATGCATTATTGATTTTTATTTTTCTTGCTTCCAGCAGTTTGAATTGACCATTTATGTGGCTTGTGCAATGGACTGGATGTTTTTTCCTACAATTAGTGTCTGCAAATGATGTTCAGTCGGCAAAAGGGTGCTAATGCTCTTAGCATGTTCAAATGGAGGGGTTCTGGTGAATTGTCACTGGAAACAGGCTTGCTTAAGGATGCGCCTTTAGAGATTGAATTGTCTGGGCCTGGAAGGGTCCCAAGTCCTGGCAGTGAGAGCCCGTCAGGGCTTCTAAATGGTGAAAGCTTGAATATAGAACCAATTTCTAATTTAGACCTGTTTTTTGAAAGGCTTTACAATTACTATTGTGAGAAAGGGCTTTGGTGCATTCTAATAAAGTGGGTAGTTGAGCTTCTGAGCGTGGCTTTCATCATCTGTTTCTCGGGGTTTCTTTTACTATATGTTGACTGGAATGGTCTTCGTAATGCCAAGTGTGGGATGGATGCAGTTGAATCTGGAGTCAAGCCTTGTGATCTTGTTAATGAGGCACTTCATCAGCACCCATTGATCCCCATGACGTTCTCAAAAGTACTAATTCTTATATATTTGGTACTGTCTTTTCTTGTTTGGATTTTCCACTTCCTGAGATTTTTTGTCCAGTTAAAGGGCATTATTGGAGTTCGTCAGTTTTATTACAACAGGTTGGTCCCCTTTTGTCATTACGAACTTGGATTCAGATTTTCTTCTATATTTTCTACATGATCTTTTATCATTTTGTGACCTCAACTTTATTATTTTGTAGTCTTCACGTTACTGATAATGAAATCCAGACCATGGGATGGCCGACAATTCTTGAAAAGGTGGTACAGTTACAAAGTTCGCAGCACCTCTGTGTGGTTAAAGATCTTTCTGCTCATGATGTGGTCATGCGACTAATGCGAAAGGAAAACTACTTGATTGGAATGATCAACAAGGGGGTGCTTGCTTTTCCAATACCATCGTGGTTTCCAGAGGCAGGTCCCACTGTTAAAATTGGCTCAAATAGATCACACCATCGCTTGATATTAACAAAGACCCTTGAATGGACCTTGAATTGGTTAATACTGCAGCCCATGTTTGACAGGTATGTTGCATTATACATGATGCCTGACAGGATGTGAATTTTTCCGAGCTTTATCAGTTTGACAGTACTCATGTTTGTCTTTTTTTTCTTTCTAGCAAACACTTTTGTCTTAAGAGGGATTTCATCTCCAACCGTGGAGCGTTAAAGTTTTGGTTTAATGTGGCTGGCATTTTCTCAATTTTCCTCACGCCATTAGTTTTCACATTCATGCTGTTTTCTCGTTTTCTAAGACATGCTGAACAGTTCTATAATCATCCTAGCACAGCATCATCTCGCAGATGGTCAAATTTATCAAGGTGGATTTTAAGGGAGTTCAATGAGGTGTAGTTCTGTACTCATCTCTTTTCTTTTTTTCCTTTCAAATTTTTTGTCCGAATAAATTGAAGACCTGATCCAACTATCGTCAAGATTTTAGCAATATTTATATCAATATTTTAAAAGCTTGAAATTGAAGCAGCGCTGCAGAAAAAGGTCAAAAGAGCCATGAGTTTATCATGATCAAACCTTAATTAAACTAGTAATACTTGTTTAATCAATTATAAGATTGGGGTTTAACTGGACTTTAAAATGATGAGATATATTATTAAGATTAGATGTAACAATCTACAGCGGACTTGCTAGTTCAGATGGTTGGAGCACACCCCTTTCTTCATTTGAAGCCTAGCTTTCAAACTAGTCAGTTATTTTTTACAAAAACCATAGCTTTCAAACTAGTCAGTTATTTTTTGCAAAGACCGTAGATATTTAGTTGCATCAAAAGGTAATGGCAGGGACTTGAAATGACAACTTCGAAGCTAAATAAAAGACCACAGACAATCAATATACACCAAGGTTAGCAACACAATAATGTTTAACATATTACACAACAGTTTAAATTCACAAATGAAGACGAGGATTATTAATTGGCCAGGCCTGTTTTTAGAGCACCATTTTTTATCCAGGTTAATCGTTGCAAATACTTTATTCAACTAGGGTTTTGTGTGATTGTTGTAATGAGATTATGTGCATGCCAAAAGTCTTCATTTGAGAACATTATTTCACTTCTGCAAATTACGGGTTTCTACTGGGATGCTATTGACCACTGGAATAAGATACTTTTTCTATGATTCTCATACTAACAATAATTATTAAATGAAAGATTACTCAAGTGTCAATGAGAATGGAAAGTTATCTTTATATTAGCTTTACGAAAAGTAAAATAAATGAAAAGAACTTGACATATCATCCATGTTATGTAGATCCATATTTGAAATCTAGACTGCATAGGTCATTTTGCCATTTTTTTTACAGGTTGAGCATCTGTTCAAGCATCGGATTGATAGCTGTGCAGTACATGCGTCAGATTATCTAGAACAATTTCCATCACCTATTATTTCAATCATTGCAAAGTTTATCTCTTTTGTCTCTGGAGGCTTTGCGGCCATACTTATAATCATTGCATTTCTGGAGGAATCTCTATTGGAGGGCCATGTAAGTATACTCCTCCCAACTGCCTTTGCAGATATGGCATTTATGTCTTGGTGGCAATGATCATCATATTTGTCTAATTTTTTAATGTTTTTTTATACCCCAGATATTTGGTCGCAACTTGTTTTGGTATGCAGCTGTTTTTGGGACCATAACTGCTGTCAGTCGAGCAGCAGTAGCAGATGAAGTCCTGGTCCTTGATCCTGAAAGAGCTATGTCTATGGTGGTCGAACATACACACTATATGCCCAAGCATTGGCGTGGTAAAGAAAATACAGAAACAGTGCGTATAGAGTTTGAAATCTTATTTCAGGTAATACTACAGAAGTTCATGTAGTAACACTAGAACATAAGTATTAATAAGGCCTTAGAACTTCTGCCTCTTGAAAAGAATAAAAACAATAACTGGTAGGTGAGAGTTCTTTCTTTGTGCACTGAATGCCATCCTCTTCTGATGCAGTATACTGGAAGGATGCTACTTGAGGAGATGGCATCAGTTCTCCTCACTCCATACTTACTTATGTTTGTTGTCCCAAAGGTAGCAACTAGTTGTTTGAAGTACTCTATTTCTTAATTATATGCTATTTTTCAACCGATGCTCTTTGCTATGTGTAGCGATTAGATGACATCCTAAAGTTCATATCAGATTTCACAGTTGATATTGAAGGAGTTGGCTCTGTATGCAGGTTGGTCTGTTTTCCTTGCAATTCACAGATGTGATACCATTTCCTTTGATGCTTTAATTGTTAAAAAAATTGGTTAATCTGGTTTTCTTCTCAATGCTAACATGTATCACTTGTACTTGGTTTTGTGCAGTTTTAGCTCCTTTGATTTCCGTAGGCATGGTAATAGCAATTATGGTTCACCCTATAATACTCATAGGACCAAAAGGAGCTCTCAAGGGAAGATGGAAAAATCATTTTTGAGGTATGGCTTTACTGTAATTTGTTCCTTTAGATTCCTTTTGCTATGGTTCTATCTGTATGGGAATCTTAGAGTCTATGTGATTTCATAGTTGAACTTAACTCATAGCTGAGAGCTTATAGGCGAAAGTTATTAGCTGATAATAGTTGGTTCATGGCTGATTGTTGAAGAATTTTCGAATATATGGTAAAATCAGTTGACAACTTCCTACCAGATGCAAAATGACAATTATGAATACAACATGCTTATTTTATGTAATTACTTTTGATCACAGTAGTATCTTGTACTGTAAAAATACTTAGGATTCTATTACAAACATAATGCTATGTTTATTAAAAATGATGTTTTTTTCTTGAACTATTGGTATTGATTTTTAAGATGATGGATATTATAAAATTTTACTTTGTAAGTCATTAAAAATGTTTACTGGAAGAACAACATATCTGGATTTGGATAACTTATGTAACAAATTTTTTAGAAGAGAGTTATTTCACATATTTGTATATTGAATAATATATATGAGACAAATATATTAGTATCTCAAATAAATCAATGACATAGAAGTCAACATGTTTAAGCACTTCAAACACTCTGAACTTCTTAGACTTCGTAAGTGTTGGAAATACAGCAGTTTATTGAATTCATCCACCCCTACTTGTGGAAAAGCTATCTCAAAAACTTACTAAGCTCCTCTTTTGTTGATTGGGAGTGATTCAGATATCAACTGCCTCCCAACCTCTAATCCAAACACTACCTTAATGAGCTACTCCTTTTCTGTCTCAATAATCAGATTCTTAGTATGTTGATTTAGTTGAAAGTTGCTTGATTAATAATTTCTTGAAAAGAATATAACTCAGACACTTCCTAAAGGAAAAGAAGGAAGAGGAGAAGGGTGATGTTGATTATTTTAGACTAAGATTTGCTGAAGATGAAGTGCAACTTCCATGAGCAAAGATCACATTTCTCACTTTCTTTGATGTGCTTGGCGATGTTGGTTATTTTAGAGTAAGATTTGCTGAAGATGAAGTGCAGCTTCCATGAGCAAAGATCACATTTCTTGCTTTCTTTGATGTGCTCAGCGAATCATGGTTTCAATCAAAGTTCAATGACTGTCATCTTTATTTATTAGTTTTGTGATCAACTTGAGTCATCTTTTATAATCTTCATTTATCAGACAATTATTCCGTCCATTTGTGCATATATGTTATGCCTTTTTCTCTTTCATGTTTCGGTGTTCTAACTTAAAATGTATCGTGGACCTGCTTTTAGTTCCCTGAAGTAATCTATACTGAACTTCCATATGCTTTTGGTGCAGTTTCCAGAGTGACTATCCTTTATGGGAACCAAAATTTGATGGAAAGCAATTACAAATGAATCTCAGGACTTTCAGGGAGCAAATTTTACAGGGAAAAGGTGTAAGACATGTGTACTTTCCTCCTATAACATGGCGTGGAAGCCTGAGAGGTCCTAGAGATAGCAATACCATATTTTCAAGAGAAATGCTGCACCATACAAATGGTTTTCAATTGGATTCTTTGTGGCTGATTGATGAAGATCATAAGAATTATCCATACCTACTTGATTTGTATTATATCTGTCGACCCCATACTGCAATTAATCATACACAAGACGCTGCAGCTGTTCCATCTGAATTGAACAAGCAGCATCCTGATGAGTTTTGGATGACAAATGACGAGATTCAAAATGGAGGCAGATGTAAAGAAGATTACTGGGGTCACCATTGTGAGGACCGATCAGAGACACATTTGGGGGTTTCTACATCTACCCCCGTCTTCAGGGAAAGTGTGTTTAGGCATCATGATTCCAGCAACTTTCCCCATACTACTAGAAACCATTGGTGGGCTAGAAGTAGTCCAAAGAGCACACGGCTTCAGGCAAGTTTTCTTGAACCTCCTGATTTCAACCACTTTCCTGCACATAATTATAATGACGATTTCTCTGAGAGGAGCTTTGAAGATCAAAAAGCTGGCAAGTTGTCCTACGCTAATTATAATGACGACCTTGATTTTGAAGCAGTAGGGAACATCCCAAGTCTCCATTTTGATGGGAAATTATCCCGCACTGTTTACTATAATGACGACCTTGAAGCAGGAGGGGACAACTTAAGTCTCCATTTTGATAATATTTATAGCAGCAAACCTCCTGAAAGTCCCACGTGATTCAAAGAACCTGACGAGTATTAATGTCAAATATCCATTTAGTTTGTGGAATGCATCTGGATTTCTGAGGCATTTGATTCATTTGGATAGGGGGAACTTATGTTTTATTTGTTGCACATAGATTCATTGACGTTAGATAAGGAAACAAGCTTCACACCCCGCTTAGAAATGTAACTTTGACTTGAAGAAGTCATTTCAAGTCTTGTAATCTGTACAGAGAAAATTAGAAACAATTGTAGTTTGTTAATAATATTCCCGACACTCATTTATATGCACTCGGATTCTTTTAATTATTTATCCCCTAGGAAGGAAGAGGATCCCGTGATCTTCGTCTGCTGGTCCTTTCTGCATGTAGTAAAATGCTTCTTTGGCTGGCTGGAGATATCTTTAGATCTCACAGAGGATCAAATCAATCATTTGCATGGTCCTGTTTTGAGGTATGTTCTGGAAGTGGAAATATTTGTAGGGATTGCCACTGGAGAAGACAAGTGGATTACATTATCTCCCAAATTTTTTATTCTATTCTTTATTGCAAGAATTTGATGCAGTTCGCAAACTTAACGACCAGAATGTATATGAACAGTTGCGACCAACTAGTTACAAAACAGGGGTAGTGTCTATATATATGTATGTTGTGGAGTGATTTCGGTGCTTTCTTTCGCGCCTTTGCTTAGAAATAACGCTTGTATGCTCTTTAGCAACGTGACAATGACAATCACTACTTCATCTTTAATTTATTCTCACTTCAGCCAGGGAAGGGGACACTCTTCACTCTTTCTATCTGCCATCCAAGGAGTGTTGAGACCCAATCATACGCATTGATGAGGGGCGGGGAAAACATTCACTCCTAGTGCTTCCTCACAATCATTCTGTCACGCCCCTGCTTTTAAAATTTCAGTGAGTAGCCCATTGTCAATAAGAAAACAAAATAGAAATACCAACTAAAAATCAACCCAACTTCACGGCTCCACTTCACTTGAAGGTACGATTCTACTTGATCCTCGGCCATTAACAAATGAAATAAACGATCTTTGACTTTGAATGCATCTCTGGACACCCAAATATATTTGTTGATCCACCGCAGAATCGAACGAGAAAGATCTCCTGATGGGTTGGATACTAAACTGATCGTCTTTCCCTCTTACGTCAACGAACTCATCACCCATTATTGGAAAATGGCGCTCTTTTTTCTTCTCTAGTACCTTCGTTGATAACCAAGTCCTAAAGTGCTCGTGAACTAGTCCTGAACTGTCACTTTCTCGGAGCCTATTAGGTACTAAAAGTTGTTCATGCTGTCCGCGCAACTCAATAACAACAAAATCATCGTCGTCACCAGCAAAACTATCGCTGTAGGAGTGCGAACCTTGAGGAGAAGAAGTTGGTGCAACGATCTTGTCGTGGAAAGGATACTTAGTAGACCCCGAAATACTAGTTCTACAGAGTGGGCACTTTGCATTACCTTGGAGCCAAACGTCAATGCAATCCAAGTGGAACGCGTGGCTGCATTTGGGAAGACGTCTAAGCACATCTTTTTCTTCAAATTCATTGAGACAGACCACACATGCAGACGTGCTTTTGTCCCGATGAGCTCTGTATTGAATCATGGGAATTTTTCGTATGGCTGATCGATCAAGCCCACGATTCCGTATGTCTGGAGAGAGGGCTATGAATGAATCTGATTCTGTAGGTGATCTGGTCATGAACCAGCTTGGGAGATGAAGTTGGTGTCTCTGGGAACAGCATGTGTGGAAAATAACGTAGTAGCCAACAATCAGGAAAGCTGTTCCTACGATGGTACAAAAGGCAATGGCTAATATGGCAAGAGCCTGGTCTGAAGTATGAGAAGGATGAGTAAATGCCATAGCAGGACTTGGATCGATGTTGGCTACTGGATTCTTGGCTGAAACATGTTGATCAAATAAGTAAGGAGAAAGTGTGAGTGTTTTTATAGGCAGTAGTTAGAAATTACAAAATAACAAAACTGGAAAAGAAAAAGGGAAAAAAGGAATGGTTTAAGGGGTGGCGTGTTAGTCTTATCTAGGTCTTGAAATAAAATCAACGAATGTCAGTTATACATGAATTAGCTGCTAATTGTGCAACATGATTTCGATTATATTACAATATTGCTCAATATGATTCCAGATAATATAATCGCTTTAACATCTGTGTCCAGCAAGACCAGCATTCATTAATTTTTCCATTGAAATGAATGATTCCCGCAATTGCAATAATGTGAACTTGCATTTGAAAGAAGGCATCTTTTAGCAGATAACTTTTGCTGCTATTTATTTATAATAATAATAATAACAACATTTATTTGTTGATAAGTTTATTTTGATGAAGGACTTTCTACATAGAGCATTAACTTTTACAGAAAAGAAAGGCAAGCAAGAATTTCTGATAGCGGTTTGACAGGTCACTTGAAAAATAAGAGAATATATACAACCAAATGAAGGTATATTGATTTTGGTGATCGAGCATCTTTTCGAGAAGGACATGAAAATGAAACAACTCTTAGTCCGTCAGCTTACTTTTCTACTACATTTTTTTCTCCTGTTCTAAAAGATTATCATTTCTGTTTTTGCTTTTTGATTGAGTACTACACTACACTGTTCAAGAAAACTATATATATATATATATGTGATTAGTCAAGGATGAGAATAAGGCTTAGTTTGGAGGAGCGGTAGCAGTTGATAACCTGCTGAAATCAACCTGCTGAAATGATAAGTACTTTTTTTCAATAAGTACTTATGTGTTTGGGATTACTGTTTTGATAACTGCTGAAATGTGAAAATAGGTGTTTGGCAAGTGCGGTTGTGGTTGCTGAAAAGAGAGAAAATGACTAAAAAGCTCATTGATTTAATAAACTACTAATTGTTGTATAAATAATTAAAAAATATATTATTAGTCATATAAATTTAAAATTATAAATAATAAAATATTAAATTAAAATAAGAAAATATAAATAAAATAAATTTAGTAAATAAATATTTCAAAAAAAATATTATTAGTCATATAAATTCAAATTATAAATATTAAATTATTAAATTAAAAAAATATAAATAAAATAAATTTAGTAAATAAAATATTTCACCTTACTTAAATACTATTGGCAAAAACTTTCTTCTATTAATTAAGTAAGGGTATAATGAAAAATACTAAAATATCATGAGGTTATTATTAGAAGGTAAAATTTTCACCGCATAAGCAGTTTCCTACCACAGCCCCCTTTCTGCTTATCTATTTCTGCGATGACACTACAGTTTTTCCCATCCTGCAGTTGTCAGTCGCAAATCCAAACGCGTGACTGCGTTTGAAAACTATGGTGGATAAGTACTTATCCCTACCATATCGCAAATCCAAACGCAGCGTAAATCAAACACCATTCTAAAAGCTTAATGGATATTCAATATTTCGAAACATTTATTTTATTTAGGTTTTTTATCAATTTGTCTGTGTTCTTATTAAAGGCAATTGAAAAATCGCATGAGGTTAATTATTTCGCAAACTTTCCGCAAATTTCTTTGGCACCAACAAAATAAAAACAAGCAAAACCGAAATAATAAAAACACCAGAAATTTGATAAGGCAATTCGGCACTCCTTGCCTATGTCTGCGGGGCCCTCACCTAGATTAATTACTTTCACCGAAGTACAATAGAATTATTCAAGGCTTTACTAAGCCGACACTACTCAACCCTTGACACTAACACTCAACCTCACTTCCCGTAAAAGAATTTCACACCCAATAGTACAACCGCCTCATACTAACCTCAACAGAGAATTTTCTCAATCAACCCAATAGTACGACCATCTCATACTAACCTCAATAGAGGATTTTCTCAACACTGTTTTTAATTAAAAGACAATTAATAAAAAATAACTTAAGTGATAAATCAACTAAGAATAAAAACAGAAAACACTTGAGATAAAAGAAAGAATTCCCTACGATTTTATCTTCTCGAAATCCAGCTGAAACTCTTCACCATATCTTCTCGAAATCCCACACGTTAGAGCTTTCTATTCAACCAAAAACCACGACATATAGCAGCGTGTTTTTCATAGCTACACCAATAGCTCAACGTGAACTTACGCTACACCAACATTTCAGCACCTGTTCATGGCCTCCATAGAAAATCAACAATACCATGCAGCCCTAAAAAGCAATCATGGCAGCAAACACTCACAACAACAAGAAAAACATCAACGACGACCACCCAAGGAAGACATACAGCTAAAGACTCATTCAACCATATCTAAAGAAATGCACACCGCCTTCACGTGAGACTCCTTGATAAAGATATACCCATGATTCCAATCAAAACAACCTATTTCAATACATAGCAACCACTTCACTTTTTCTACTGTCCATGAAATCCACAAATTCCAGCGGTAAAAACAATTGATTTACCAACATGATAATAGACTTCAATATTATGTAGGATTCTATCATAACTACAAGATTATCCATATAGCTTTTGAATCCAAGTTATTATCCAATTAATATCTTATATGTCCAATTAATAAATAATGCCAAAATTAATTACTTAGATATATAATATATATCATAACAATCTCCCCCTTTTTTGGCATTGTTAATCACAAATATGAAACTCCCCCTAAATAATATAATTGGACATATAAGTATCAAATTCACAATTCATATAAAAAATACTCCCCCTTAATCAAACATTAAGTTCCAAAGAACTACAAGTTTATCCAATCATCTAAATTTCTCCCCCTTTGGACAAAAAATGCTAATAGTCACGCATATACCTTGAAATCTCCCCCTGAATGGAACATTCACCATAAACAATCTGATGTCTTCCCCTTGGGACAAAACATTGTCAAAACAAAGAATGCCTTCAACATAATCAATCCCAGCGAATAAAGAAACATAAAAATTAGTAGTAGGTTCAGCGGAAGAAATATAAACATGCCAAGATGACAATTTACCACCAGTCAATACATATATCAATATATCATTACTTACTTCAATTCCATCTTCATAAGACTGATCAAATTCATAAACCCAAGCAAATAAAGATGAGTGTTGTCAGTGTAGTGAGAGAGAGAGAGACCCACACTGCTGAGAGAGTTCGCCGAGCAAAATAGAAGTCACAATGCAAACTATTAAAAAGATGGGACGACAATGGCAACATAAAAACTAAAGAACTAAAGAAGATAATTTTTTACATTTTGTTCTTTTTTTAAAACAACACAAAAGAAAAACTTCAAAAATGTAAAGTATACAGTCCCTGTGCCCCTAGAAGAATTTCAAACCTGAGCTTATTCCTCGTCACATTATCTCGATCATCGGTTTCTTCTTCCGAAGTAAATGTCTTGTCCTTTGTCTGAACAGTTTCTTCAAAGCAGTAACTAACTGTAAATTTGTACAATTTTTTGTTTTTCCTTCACTTCGTCTTTGTGCTTGTCCTTGACCCTTTCTAACCTAAGAGTACTTCAATAACATGGGTTGCTGCTGGAAATTTAATGGAGAGTATCTAAATTTTCAGTTTTGACCCCCTCGAAACATAATTTGTAGCATCTTGTAGCATCTCGGCCTTATGTGTCTAATAACTCTACAAAAATGACACGTGGGTACGAATATTTGAATTTTTCTCGATGTTTCTTCTTCTTGGACAGATCTAGGTATATCAATTTTCTCATCATTCACCTTAGAGCACTCACCTTTATAGCCAATGCCTTGAAGAACCTTACCGATTTCGATCAACTTTTTCAAGTTTTCTGTGCCTCCATTCAATATTCTCAAACCCTTTTCAGTACTTGCTAACTTCAGACTGGCTTCACCGAGCTCATCTAAAGCTACCATCAATTTCTTTTTTAACTCTTAGATGGTGTTCTTCATAAAGAGATTCTCTTCCTTCAATCTTTCATTTCTTCTACAAGTTTTTACCCATTTTTCGTACGTTAATTCGTAAGTCTCATAAATGTTCTCCTTTTTATCACCTGAATCACTTTCATCACTGTCATAATCTGAGATCGAGCTTTTAGCTAAATCGTCTGCGTTTTTCCTGAAATTTCCTGATTTACTCAATTTTTTGTCTTCAGTTACTTCCTTCTCGGTTACTCTTAAACAAGCAATTGGACTTTTGCTATGTAAAGCAACTAACACATCACCATTAGCGATTTCTTCTTCACTACCATATTCACTCTCGGATTTATTCTTACTTCAAGTACTAGTAAAGGATTTTCCTTTTCTCTTCTTCAAAGTATTAGCACATTCAGCTTGAACGTACCCGAAACCTTGACACTCATGATATTTGATTCGCTTCACCTTCCTTTCACCCTTTTAAGTTTTAACCTGTAATGCCAATCCTTTGCTTCTTTTTTGCTTACCCCTTAAAAGATTCATTTCGAAATTTGTAAGAATTCCGATTACCTTCTCCAATGACAGATCATTGATGTCGTGGGCTTCCTCTATTGCTGCAATTTTCGGAATAAATCTTGGAGTTAGTGATCTCAGCGTCTTCTTAACAAGTTTCTGATTGGAATATTTCTTTCCTAGTTGATGCGCCTGATTTGTTATATCTTACAATCTTTCATGAAAGTCCTCAATGGTTTCATTTTTATCCATCTTCAGTTTTTCAAACCTCACAGCTAACATCTGTAATTTTGACGCTATTACAAATTTGGACCCTTCATGAATAGTCTACAAAGCGTCCCACGCTTCTTTAGTCTATTCATAGGCTGATATCATTGAGAAATGTCCTTCATCAATAGCACTAAAAATCGCATGCATTGCTTGTGAGTTTTCAAGTGCCTTCTTTTCTTCGGCTCTTGTCCATTTAGCCAGATCTTTACGAACTGTCTCTCCTTTGTTATTAGTAATCATCGAATGCATCCACCCATATAACACCGAGTTCCATGCTCTTATTCCCTGTGCATGAATAAAAACCTTCATCTGTGATTTTCATGTAGGATAATTGGAACCGTCCAAGAACGGTAGCTTAATAATTGATGCTCCTTATCTTATAACCATGTTTGCAAAACTACGATCTACACCAACTTGCTAACAAGTTCTGAAACGGTGACCTGCTTTGATACCAATTGAAAAACTGTAGGGGGTAATAGTTTTGCAAACTTTCCAATTTTATCGTGATAGTCTCTGGCACAAACAAAAACAAAACCAATCAAAAGTGAAATAATAAATGACACCAGAAATTTGGTAACGCAATTCGGCATTCCTTACCTACTTCTGCAGGGCACTCACCCAGCTTAATAACTTTCACCGAAGTACAATAGATTTACTGAAGGCTTTATTGAGTCGACACCACTCAACCCTTGACACTATTTCTCAACCTCACTTCCCGTGAAAGATTTTCACACCCAATAATACGATCGACTCGTGTTAACCTCGATAGAGGATTTTCTCAATCAATCATTTTACTCAAACAACAATTAATAAAAATAACTCAAGTACTAAATAAAATAAGAATTAAACAACAATATACTTGAGATAAAAGAAAGACCGCCCTATAGTTTCAGCTTCCCGAAATAATCCTTCAATTGAACGATTCAACCCAACTTTAACGGCTTCAGTTAAACCATATGGAAGTATAGACAATAAATGAAGACCCACAATATTTTTCTCACAAAATCAACTCACAACCCTAGATGAAGACGTCTGAAAATGATAACTCACAAACCCAGATGAAGATGTCTGGAAAAAATAACTCACAAACCTACTGCACCGTAGCCAACATAGACTTCACCGTAGCATGTCTCACTCCACACACGTTCAGCTCTCTCACAAGACATGCACAATTAATGCAGTGTTTGTTCAATTTTCCATCACCGTATAACCCATCTACTTCTCTAGGTTTATGTGATCATGATGCAGGCAACAAGAACGCATTTAATGCTTCATTGAATTTTGTGTAAACGAATGATGTCAATGGCTCTTTTTGTTTTCCAGAGAAGATTTTCTGTTCCACATAAATATTCACCATTGTTATGCCACACTTACATACTGCTCACACACACCCTCTTCACTTCAACATCCACTGCACATGTTTTTGCAAGACTCCAAAATTCCCTTCAGCTATATCATAGAGACATACATGACACCAATTCCCAAAAGCCCTTCTTCTGCTATATACCAAAAAATCCACGCACACCACAATCCAATTACCAACATGATAATAGACTTCAATTCAAGATAGTATTCTTTTTCAACTAAAAGATTATTCATATGGCTTTTGAATCTTAATCATTATTCAATTAATATCTTATATGTCCAATTAATAAATAATGCCAAAACTAAATAAAAGGTATATAACATATATCCTAACAGGATTTAAAACTAATCAAATCCAAATATCAAATAATGTCAAAATTAATAATAAGATACATAACATATATCTTAAAAATCTCCCCCTTTTTGGCATTATTTGTCACATAGTCAAAGCTCCCCTTAAAAGAAGATAATTGGGCGTATAATCTCCATGAGAAAAGAACCCCCCCTTAATCCATCATCAAGTTCCAAAGAACATCCATCAAATTCTTCACGTTCAAGAAACATCCAAAGAAACAATAATGAACAATTATCCAATCAACCAAATTTCTCCCCCTTGGGACAAAAAAGATACCAAAAAGCAAGACTAATAGTCAGGGAGATACCTTAAAATCTCCCCTTGAATTGAATAGTCACTAAAAACAATCTGATGTCTCCCCCTGGAACAAAACAATGCCAAAATGAAGAATGTCTTTAATGCGATCAATCTCAGCAAATAAAGAAGCATAAAAATCAGTAGTAGGTACAGCGGAAGAATCATAAACATATAGTGCAATAGCAAAAAGCCAAGATGACAATTTACTACCAGTCAATACATATGCCAATATATCATTGCTTACCAGTTAGTACATATGCCAACATATCATTGCTCACTTCTATTCCATCTTCATAAGACTGATCAAATTCATAAACCCCATCATCAAGCATAGCCTCATATACACATCAATCAGTTGAACCTTAGAAACCCCTTAAATAAAAACTCAGAAAGCCTAAACAATAACTCCTTCGAACCTTTTTTTTGTTTTTAATAAATAACGTCAAACTATACTTTAAAAATGTAAAGCACACAGTCCTTGTGCTCCTCGAAGAAATTCAATCCTGGTTTCATTTCTCATCACATTATCTTGGTCATCAACTATCTGGTTGATTTTTTCATCTGAAGCAACTGACTTATTCTCAGTCTGAACAGTTTCTTCAAAAGTAGTAACTAACTATAAATCTGGACAATTTCTTATTTTTCCTTCACTACGTTGTACTTAACGCTTTATAGCCCAATAGTGCTTTGGTAACATTATTTGCTACTAGAAATTTAATAGAGAGTGTCTAGTTTTTCAATTTTGACCCCTTTGAAACATCATTGTAACAACTTGTAACATTTCAGTCTTATGTGCCCGATTACTCCACAAAAGTGACATGTAGGTATGAACCTCCGATTTTTCTTTGAGATTTCTCTTTGGACACATTTGGTCTCACCAATTTTCTCATCATTCGAACATTTACCTTTATAGCCAATACCTTGAAGATTCCCTTTAATCTTAGCGATTTCCAGCAATTGTTTTAATTTTTTGTACCTCCATTTAGCATTCTTATTCCTTTTTCCATACTAACCAACCTCAATTTTGTTTCACCAAGCTCATCTGATGTAGACAATAACTTCTTCTTTAGATCTCGAATGATGCTCTTCATGAAGAGGTTTTCTTCTTTAGCTTTTCATTTTTCTTGCATGTTTGCAACCATTTTACATACATTAATTCATAGGCTTCATAGATATCTTCCTTTTTGTCAAATGAACCACTGTCATCACTGTCATAATATGAGATTAAGCTTTGAGCTAATTCGTTTGCATTTTTCCAACAATTTTTTGATTTACTCATGTTTTCGTCATCGATTAGTTCCTTTTTGGTTATTGTTAAGCAAACAACTGGACTTTTGCTGTATAAAATAACTAACGTAGCACTATTCACAGCTTCTTCTTTACTAGCATACTCACTTCCAAATTCATTCTCACTTTATGTGCTTGAATAGGACTTCTCTTTTTTCTTCTTTAAGGTGTTAGCACATTTTGCTTGCACATGTCTTAAGCCTTGACACTCAGGACATTAAATTTTCTTCATTTTGCTTTAGCTTTTTTAGTTTTACCTTTTTGTTTGAAGTTGTTATTCAATGAACTCCCACTATTTAACCACTTGCTGAAATTTCTTATCAATAACTCCATGTCCTCATTCTCCTCAGATTCATCTTCGAATACGACTTCACCAATCTCGGCTTGCAATGCCAAACCTTTTCTTTTCTCTCGATTATTCCTCAATAAATTAATCTCAAAGTTGGTAAGAATCCCAATTACCTTATCCAAAGACAATTCAGTGATATCATGGGCTTCTTCGATAGCTGCAATTTTTGGTATGAACCTCGAAGGCAACGATCTCCATGTCTTCTTAACCAATTTCAGGTTAGAGTACTTCTTTCCAAGTTGATGTGCTTGGTTTGCTATGTCACGCAGTCTCTCATAGAATTTTCCAATGGTTTCACTCTCATACATCTTCAGCTCTTCAAATCTCGTAACTAACAACTGAAGTTTTGAGATTTCGATCTTTCATGTATAGTCTGTAAAGTATCTCATACTTTTTTCGCTAATTCACAAGCTGATATCATAGCATTTGGCTTTCCTTGCATCTTTATTGATTGGATACACCAATTCATTTTAACTATCTCATAAAAAATATTGGTGAATGAATAAGCCACTCCTCCTATCTAAGTAGCTAAGAGTCTCACACAAGGTGATCCGATTTCCTCTTACTTATTTGTGTTAGCTTCTGAGGTTCTAACCAGGCTACTCAAAAGAACTACACAAGGAACTTTAGCTTTAAATTTCAAGCAAGATGCAAGAAGCTCAACTTAATTAGCCTCAATTTTGCTGATGACATTTTTATATTCACTAAAATAGACATCAATTCAGTCACTCTTATTTTTAGAGTATGCAAAATGTTCAACTCTGTATTTGGCATATCTGTCAACTCTGACAAATATGGTGTTTATCTATCAACTAGTACTTCTTATTTGGCCACAAGATTATCTGATATCACAGGATTCAAAATTTCTTAATTAGCTATACATACCTTAGAGTCCCTATATCTTCTAAAAAAACCATCTTTCATCAAATTCAAACCTCTTTTCAGTAAAATAAAAAATAGAATAGAAAGCTTACCCATAATGGTGCTTAAACTACATACAAATTAGTAATTACGGAGCTAGTTTTGCATCGCTTACCCGTAACAGTGCTTCCACAATATATACTCCATACGAGTAGAGGGCGACTCACGAGACATACTGACAAACACGACAATACCCCCCGTTAGTGACATGCGCCCCTAGCCCCTGCCATGCGTGTTAGGACGTACTCTGATCTGTATAATCATATGGATAAGGAGACCTAACGGCATACCACAGGCTAAACAACAATTAATACATAGGTGCACCACATTTTTATACCAATTCAGTTCATGTTCAAATTCCATTGTCGTGCCAATTCAATACATATACAATTTCAATTCAATGCTATCTCAAGGCATATATATAAATCTCATAAAAATTCGCTTTCAAGTTCAAGTAGCAACACCAATGAACTTATTCATAAACATACTTTTCATGATAAAATAGAAACCATTTTTCTTTCATAAAATCAGTTTAAAGATATACTCACAGTTTTGCATACTTATCGCCATGCACACTCAGATGTTCGGTGACTCTCCTTTACCTACACAAAACGCATTTTGCTTAGGCATTTATTTCCAAATTAGGAAATATGGCATTAAAACTATATATTCGGTTTATCTGAATTTGAGATTTGTATTTTATCGTGTAACACGTATGTTAATCATATTTCTGCTTACTTCCGTAAGCTAACTTATTGATCACCATTGCCAAATCTAACATCAAAAGTCACTTAAGTACCATATTTTATCCATTACAACTTACCAATTCCTTCAAAACACAATCTCACCCAATTTAATTCACTATATCACAATCATGCAAGTTGAGTCACGGTTATGACCCCATGTCCAGAATCCATACCTCCATTTGTTCCTTAAGTTTCATATAGTAAAAGTTCAAATTAGGTTTTGAGGTCTTCTATACATTTATTCCCCTATGTCTCTAGTTTCTACATCATCAAAATCATGGCATTTCAACTTCTAAATCATGAAAAATGCACCAAATATCACAAATTGTTTCAACACAGGGGCAGTATCAGGTTACTACTTTCGATCTCAAATTTCAATATCATTCATCCAGAATTAGGTCTAGATCTCTTTTATAGATTTTTATTACTACGTCTTAGGTTTCAGCTCCAATTGGAATCACTCAATTTGGACGTCTGTAGGCCGAGTTATGGATATAACATTAGGACGAGGTTAAGTTAACCTAAGACAGAATCCCACTATACTTTCCTCTTTTGTCATATTCAACTAATTCTATACAAAGAAACATCAAAGTAATACCAAGACAACATTGATCTTAAACACATCCATCTCACTCAAGAAAACCCATAAAAATTAGAAATTTAAGGTAGGAAATTTATCACTTTTTCCTCCAATCTTTTGAGTATTTGATGAATAGTTCAAGATTTCTCCAAATCACTATCAAATTCCATAAAAAATGACTATACTCTTCTTCCTCTCTCCTTGGTGGATGTTCACCCTTGGCTTCTCTTCTTTTTCCCATTCTTTTTTATCTCTCACGTTACTCTCTCATCACTCTCACATTTATGTTGAAAGAAAGAAGCAAAATGTCTTAAGTTTTGCTTTTTATACTTATTTAATAGATTATACATGTAACCTTCCTATTTTTCATCACTAATAACTGTTCAAACACATGTCACCATCTCATTGGTCATCTGTAATAACTCATCAATCCACTAATATCATGTAAGAACACCAAATTGTCCTTAATTAGTACAAAAATACCAAACTGCCCTTTAATGCATTTAATTGACCGACTAACAAATTAAATCTCGAAAACATTCCACAATCTCTTATTTTAAAATTGACCATGAAATACTCTAACTAGGGTCAATATTTATTGATTGGATGCTTTTAAAAATTTTGAATGGGTTTAAATTCATCAATACCAATTATTTTCCAAAAAGGGCATTTTAGTCCAATAATTTTGAATTATTCGAATTCTATCCAAACAACCTCCATTTTGACCCGTTTCAATTCTTATTGACTCCAATCCTAATTCTGGAGCTTTTCATTATTTTTTGAAATTATTTGGTTGCCTGAATGAATTTTCAAATTGAATTCGAAAATCATTAAATGTCACTAAAATCGTCCGAATTTTATTCAAAAGTATCACCTAAATCTCTAAAGCACATTTCGGGGCTTTTAAAGCTTGTTCGGACTCATTTTGTAGCTTTTTAGAGTTTTCAGAAATTTTCTGAGAAATTTTCAGTCGAGTTCAGAATCGTTTCTGGTCTATCCGAGGTCTCCGTTATAACCTCAATAATACATTTAAATACTTAAATTACTTTAGTGCACTATAAATAGAGCATACTCTATAAAATGCATGTATAACGCATTACACAGTACAATAATCGAACTAGGATATTACACCTAACTTATTTAATTAGATCTGAAGCAATCTATTAGATATTCAATTTCACAACCAAGATCTCTCTTTGATTGATAGTTAATTTGATAATTGTGGGTTTATTAAATTGCCAACTCTCATTGTACAACTGAACACTAATGACTTTTGGCTTACTCTCTTGATTTGTTGTCAAGTTTATGCAAGAACAGATATCACAAACATCCAAAAATTTATTGAATTCAACAATAAATATGTTGACAAAATAAATCTAGAATAATTCATAATATGAGTTTAGAACTCCATAGACACGTTTAACATCAAGGAAACTAGATTACACATTAAGCATAATGAAAGCAACTAAAAGGAAAAGAGAAAAAACTGTTTAACGCCTTGATTTAGAATGTTGGAATTTTTTGACGCTCTTCTTGATCTCAACACTGTTGATCCACTATGATTCAATGACTGTTGTGTTTTTTTTTGGTATTTTTCTTGTTCTTAAATAGTTCTTAAGACTTTTAGGGTTCTTTCTAAGGTCTTTCCACTTAATTTGGTTCCAAAAATAGCCCAAAAACGTTAAAAGACAAAACAAAACTTGCAAGCTGGAAAAGTTAAAATCCGTTGTTTCACTCTCTGGCACGATCGTGCTCTTTGAGGCACGATCATGTCACCTTCAAACATCCTCCATCTTGTTCAGTCTTCAATTTCCTAATTTCCAACACTCACAAACACATCAAACATCTCTTGAAACATAAAATTAAGATCCAATTCTTACTCTAAGCCAAACAAACATGTAGAATACATACAAACACTAATCATACCACAATTATAAGCCTATACATATGATAATCATCTAAGAAACACTAAAAAAACAAACTTAGACATTTAGAAAAACATAATATAATCTAAACCTATCAACATCTTCACACTTAAGCCTTTGTTTCTCCTCAAGCAAAACTTAAAACTACAAACACTAACAAAACACACAAATATATAAACACACAATCATGCAAGAATACAAAATGGTATAATGGCATCAAATCTCAAAATTAAACTTAACCTTAAACACCAGTCACTCAAAATGTGCCAAAAAACTAGCTTATTCCTTTCATATTTAAGTGCTTTGATTTGAATATACATATCAATCAAATATTAACACCCTATTCATACACACTTATAAGCATACATTTATTATTATTGATCAATCAAAAAGGAAAGCTATCACTAAATAATCTTTCATAAGAATTCTTGTTAATTTTAAAAGATCAGTAGGTTTAATTTATTATAACACCATTTTTTATATTTTCTTTAACTATAATCTAGTGTTTTGATGCGAAGGAAAACACTAGGTCATGAATTTCCCTCGATTACTCAACTAGATCAAAATTTTTATTTAGCTTAGTTGGAGTGTCATTCTAGTCTTTTGACTTGAAGAAAAACATTTTTTCATGAATGCCTCCCGATTACTCAACTATATCACAACTCACAACTGCCTACCAACTCTATTTTAACCTAATTTTCTTAAAAAGGGCCAGTAAAATAGTTATTTTTAAACCATTTTGTTTCTTTTTAATCAATGATTCTCATGAAAAGGTATTAATGATGCTAACCAATTCAATTGACTTATAATTATAAATGTATACGACAAAAGTCATAAAGTGAAAAAATAGGTGTCATATCCTAATTAACATACATATTTATCCCAAAGAGACTTAAAACACAAAATTTAAAAGTTACCATGCCTTTAAAATTAAATGAACATGTTCAAAGCTATACTAATTCCATTCAATTCTTGCTACTGATACATTCACACAATGCACACATGTGTAACAAAATGTCCACACAATGTCAGCCTAATCAAAAACTAACAAAATGCAAATGAAAAATTCATACACACATGATATGCAATTGCCTAAAAGTTTCACTCTTAAATAATACATTGTCCTTAATGTAAGAACCAAACTAATTCAAATAAAGATAAATAATAACAGAGAAAAAGATAGAGCAAGAATACTTATTGTGTTTTTGGCGGTGATGGTTTGGTGATGGAATTTGGAGACACACTTCCTACAAAATAAATGTAAAATATATAAATAATAATGTACCAATAAAATAAACTGAAAATAAAGGTAATAAAATAAAATAAAAATATCCTAATTATTGGGTTGCCTCTTAAGTAACGATTGGTTAAGGTCATTAGCTTAATGTGTTCTTCACGTTTACGCTCAATCTAGGTCTATGATGAGTGACTTGCTTTCACCTGTGATACCCAATTTCAGTTTCATAGCTTGTAAATAGGCTATATATTGCAAGATGATTAGATGGACATAATTAATCAAATTAAGAAATCATAATAAGTTCATAATTTCCTTTTTTGTAACAAACTGTCAATAAAATAGGGAATGATGAAACTCCCTAAATCTTTAGTTGAATCCAACAGTTTGTCCTTTAAGAAGATGAACTACGCTTCTTCTTCGACAATCAACCTTGTCCCTCTTCTTCATCCACTTCTTAAACAAAGACTTCTTTATATTCTTTAAACTTTATGTCCTCTGTCATCTATTCTTTGTTCTCTTCTTCTTCCTTTAAAGATTCGACTACATAAATTCTCATGAACGAGTTGCCCTCCTTTGGATTCTTTAATGCCTTATTCATATTAAATTTTACTTGTTCATCACCAATCCTAAGGATGGGGTTATCTTCATGTACATTTATCAATGCTCATTCAGTGTTCAAAAATGATATATTAAGAATTAGTTGATAGTTTTGATCCTCTTTAAAGTCTAACACAACAAAATCTACAGGAATGATAAACTTGTCCACTTTTATAGGCACATGCTCTACCATGCCAAATGGTTTCTTTATTGATTGGTCCACTCATTGAATAAGCATAAAAGTTGGCTTCATATGGTCTAGCCCCAATTTTCTAAAAATTGACAAAGGCTTTAGATTAATAGTTGGACCTAATTCGTATAAACATTTAGAAAACTTTAAATTACCAACTACACAGGGTGTAGTAAAGCTCCCTGGATCTTTCAACTATGATGGCATGTGGTTGGTAATTATGGAGCTATAACTTTCCGTCATATAGACCAGTTCGATTGTCATCAAAAGTCTGCTTGTTTGATAAGATTTCTTTGATAAATTTCGTGTATTGAGGTATGCTCTCCAAAGCTTCACAAAAACCAAGGTAATTGTAATATCTTCAACTTTTCTATGAACTTTGCAAATTACTTATCCAATTTTTTCTTCTGAAGTCATTATGGGAACGGTATTTTTAGTGGGTAAGGAAAAAAAGGAATATAGGGAAGATCCTCATTCTTATCTTTATCTTTTTTCTTCTTCTTTTGGTCTTCTACAAGGTGGGGTTTAGCTTGTTTTTCTATTGGTTGTTCTATCTCTTTCCTACTTCTGAGTGTGATAGTCTTAAATTTCTCCTTTATATTTATTTTAGTATTGGTCGAGAGGCTTCCCACACTTTTTGGAGATAATGCACTGGCAAATTATCCCACTTGAATCTTCAAGTTGTGAATAAAAGAGGCATGCTTGAGTTGCCTTCCATACTTGTGAGCTTGTCCACAAGCTTATCCAGTTTTGAATCATTTGCACTGGACTCATCTTGTTGAAATCTTGGTGGACCTTAATTTCTCATATGAGTTTCTATATTATTAGACCAAAAGAAATTCAGGTAGTTTTGCCACCTAGGATTGTATATGTTCAAGTAAGGATTATTACCCCCTTAACCACATTTTGCTCCATTAAAGTGGAATTACTACACTTTGTTGTTTTTCATTAGGAAGAAATCAACTATGATATGGCTCTGTTATCTGCATATCTGCATAGCTTGCATTCATGATAAATTGCTTTGAATAGAGAGAAAGAAGTGATGTTAGGCTGTTTAATTACTTGGTGAGATTGTAGATTTCAGCCTGTAATGCTGTCACTAAATTTGCAGCAACCATTCCTTTTAAATCCTAGAAGGTTGACTACTGTTTAATTCATTTGATGTCAAAAGAAAACTATTGTTTTCTATCTCTTCTAACAAATCATGTGTCACTTGCACTTGTGGTCATAAAATTCCTTGATAATAGTCATTAAACCCTAGCCTTATAAGGTCCATAAGGATCCTTTACTCTTCGTGATGTATTTCCTCCACCATCGTTTTTTAATCTCTTCTTGGGTTTAACTCTTCAGATTCGTCATTCTTGCATTGTGATGTCTACATTATTATGTCTTCTACTTTACATCCAAACTTTCTTCTCTCTCTTTTTTTCATTAATTTGTTAGGATTGGGTACCTCATTCACACAAGAAAGGGTACAATTCCTTAAATCAAAGTAATTTAAATGTCCTAATGCTAAATCCTTGATAACAACACCAAAAACTTGTTGAGCAAGTTTTATATCTAATAATAAAACTCTTAATGCCTGTAAGTATATGGATCGTATCTTGTAGTATAAGAGGTTATTGTTCTCATGAAGATCATGACTTAAATTAAATTTGAATAACATAAATTGCAACAAATAAATAAAACAAATCAAATAATCAAATAATAAGTGAGTTGCCAATAAAAACTAGAGTTTGATCAAGAATGAATACTTAGGAACTATTATTTCTTTATTTTTCTCTACTATTGTTAATTCAATTTATGTATTTGACCCTAGATTTCTTAAGGTATTTATTACTCTCTCTCAAGGTCTAATCAATTAACCATAATTAAATTTGAAATTTCCATATTTGTAATCTTTCGATTCACAAAAACTATCCCTAACTTAGCAATCTGTTAGATAATCAATTTCACAACCAAGATCTCTCTTTAATTAATCATTAATTTTAGAATTTTGGGTTTATTAATTCTCCAACTCTCATTGTACAACCTAATACTAATGACTTTCAACTTACTTTCTCGATTTGTTGTCAAGTTTATACATGAACAATTATCCCAAACATCCAGAAATTTATTGAATTCAACAATAAATAAGTTCACAAATTAAATCTAGAATAATTCCTAATATGAGTTCAGAAGTCCATGGATATGTTTAACATCAAGGAAATCATATTACACATCAAGGATAAAATAAATTAAAAGAGAAAAAATTGTTTAACAGCTTGATCTAGAATACTAGAATTTTCTAATGCTCTTCTTAATCTCACCACTTTTGATCCACTTTGATTTAATGACTACTGCATTCTTTTGTGTTTTTCTTTTTTTTTTTAAAATAGTTCTTGAGACTTCTAGGGTTCTTTCTAAGGTTTTCCCACTTAATTTGGTTTGAAAATTGATCCAGAACATCAAAAGAATATGTTGTTTCACTCTTTGGCATGATCGTGCTCTTTGAGGCATGATCACGCGCCTTCAAATTGTTAGAGTAGTGCTCTAAAAACAATCACCTTTAGCACTTTTGTACAAACTTTATTTTGATTAATAAAGCGAAAGGCATTTTTCATTAATTTGATATT
>JAOTAY010000004.1:14869779-14882988 GCA_025629805.1 Erythroxylum baracoense
CTGAGGGGTCTTGGAGTTCCAGATTTACATCCTCTAGGATTCTTGGGGTGGGGTCTTAGAGGCTTAGGATTAGTCCGACTAAGCTGAGATACCTAATGTAATAAAAAAAACTTTATTTAAAGTTTGTAAAAATAAATATTAATGGGAAAAATTATATCGTGTCATTGATAAAGGTTAAATTGTCTGACTGCTGACCAGTACTTGAACTTGCTTTGCTTTTCTATGCGATTCCTTGTCTTGCTATGGCTTCTTGCCTGACATGGTTTTGTATTGTATTTGTATTTATGTAATAATCTACTTTATATGACCACAACACATAACGCTTTGACTCCAGTAGTCGGTGGTCATCCTTAGTTGTGCTATGGCATTCGCTCTCCAGTCCCTCTCGCTGTCGCCAGAGATGGAGGTCCCGGTGCTCGCCGTTGAAAGGATTATCGGTTATAGCCTGAGAAACAAACGGCTGCTGGAGGCCGCACTGACCCATCCCTCTTATACTTACCCTGACAACTACCAGCGGCTGGAGTTCGTTGGAGACGCCGCTCTTGAGCTAGCTTTTGGGGGTGAGTTAGGCACTTCTAACATGGTATCAGAGCTTTTATGACCAAACGATCTTGAGTTCAAATCCTACCACCCACCTGTTTATTATCAAATTAATTCAGCACAAGGTAGAGTGGACCTGTGCAAGTTTCAAGCTAAAAAAGGCTTTCACTTGAGGGGGTGTGTTAGCGAATATATAAAACCAATTAAGTTGGCCTCACACAATAGCTTAAGCTATTGTGGTGAAATGGTCGCTTAATAGATAGCAGTAAGAAAGAAGAAATTTTTTTGTTGAAAAATCATATTGGATTAATATTGTCATCATAGTGTACTACCCAATATTTTGAGCATAATTTTTTATATAAAATTATCAAATTGAGGTGATTAAAGAGGATATGAAAAGAAAATAGAATTATATTTTTTTTATATAAAAAGGTAATTATAGCTGAAAAATCGAAGGGGGTTAATTATTTCGCAAACTTTCCGCAAACTTCTTTGCCGTCAATAAAATAAAACAAGCAAAATCGAAATAATAAAGAAATACCAAAATTTAGTAACACAGTTCGGCACTCCTTGCCTATGTCTGCGAGGCCCTCACCCAGCTTAATCACTTTCACGAAAGTGCAATAGAATTACTCAAGACTTTACTGAGTCGACACCACTCAACCCTTAACACTATCACTCAACCTCACTTCCTATGAAAGAATTTCACACCCAATAGTACGACCGTCTCATACTAACCTCAGCAGAGGATTTTCTCAACACTCTTTTTAATTAAAAGACAATTCATAAAAAAATAACTCAAGTGATAAATCAACTAAGAATAAAAACAGAAAACACTTGAGATAAAAGAAAGACTTCCCTATAATTTTATCTTCTCGAAATCCAACTGAAACTCTTCACCATAGCTAACTCTTTCTTCATAAAATAAAACAACTCACTGTGTTCTTTCAATTAATAGCCAATACCTACTTCACAGAAGATGATCTTCATTGTATCATCAAATCAAAAACGTGTGCAATGCTTTACTCATAAATCAACATCAGTATGGCTTACCCAAAGGACACGTTAATTACTGTATCAATAAAATCATTGAGCCTCCACCAAAACTATCTCACACAACACACACGTGAACTCAAAGTGCCGCACACTCCAGCTGCTGCACATATACCTCTATGTTTCAGCCCACACGTTAGAGTTTTCTATTCAACCAAAAACCACGACATATAGCAGCGTGTTTTTCACAGCTACACCAATAGCTCAACGTGAACTTACGCTACACCAACAGCTCAGCACCTATTCATGGCCTCCACAGAAAATCAACAATACCATGCATCCCCAAAAAGCAATCACAGCAGTAAACACTCACAACAACAAGAAAAACATCAACGATGACCACCCAAGGAAGACACACAACCAAAGACTCATTCAGCCATATCTAAAGACATGCACACCGCCTTCACGTGAGACTACCTGATAAAGATATACCCCATGATTCCAATCAAAACAACCTATTTCAATACGCAGTAACCACTCCACTTTTTCTACTGTCTATGAAATCCACAAATTCTAGCAGTAAAAACAATTGATTTACCAACATGATAATCGACTTCAATATTGTGTAGGATTCTATCATAACTACAAGATTATCCATATAGCT
This sequence comes from Erythroxylum baracoense, assembly GCA_025629805.1. Classification (NCBI taxonomy): domain Eukaryota; kingdom Viridiplantae; phylum Streptophyta; class Magnoliopsida; order Malpighiales; family Erythroxylaceae; genus Erythroxylum; species Erythroxylum baracoense. The sequence continues at coordinate 14,871,977 of JAOTAY010000004.1, forward strand.
TTTGAATCCAAGTTATTATCTAATTAATATCTTATATGTCCAATTAATAAATAATGCTAAAACTAATTATTTAGATATGTAACATATATCCTAACAGCAACAATTTGTCCTTTCCAAATTCCAAAATACTACGAGTCATCTGAGGCATTTTGAGAAAAGAAAAAGGGTTTAACATTGATCGTGGAAGGCATAATATGATTTTATGTTGTAAAAATTTTTGTGGTCAATAGCAATGTTAGTCTGATACTTGTCATTAGGCGTATACAAATTAAATCTTTATTTTAATTTCAAATTTATTAATCAATTTAGTATAGAGCAAATAAGAGTCGATTCCACGAAGAAAGTTAATTTACTAATTTAGTTTATTAATTATAATTAAAAATGTTCCAATGAATCAATCTATTTTTTTAAAAGAGACAATTACATCCTAATAATTTCGCTCGTACTAAAGGAATTCTATAACAAAATATAAACATCATTAATTCTTATGTAATGTCCTCTTTAACCCACATTAGTAAGGTACAACATCAAAACTTAAGAAAATAAACTTATAACACATTCTTAGAACCACTATATAATATTCAAAAGCTGAAAATTATTTTCTAACTCAATAAAAAATCAACGTAAAACTCAAAATAGCCAGCATTAATCATAAAACATGAAATATGAATTTTCCTTACTTCGACATAAAAAAAATTACTATCTAATTTAATCAACACTTAAATTATTAATTCACCATTTAAATGCTAGCGAATTTCGTTATGTCACACATAATCTTAAAACTTAGAATAAAGAAAAACATAAAAACTAAAAAATATTATAGCTTGTAAATTATTTCCGAACTTAATCCAATTTGGTTAGATAGTTTACAACTTAAGTAATTTATAGGAGAAGCCAAATCATAGATAAAACAAGAAGTATATATTTAAACATTTAATTTGTTGTCTTAAACTTAAAACACATCTTAACAAAAATCTGGAATATTCTTCACAACTTGTACAGCATTTAGAAATGTTGTCGTTCTTCATCTAAATTCTTCGTTTTTTTTGTGAATCGATTTTTTTGTTCACTTCAATGCAAGTAATTTGCAATAAGTTCAAAACCTATGAATTAATCTTAAATAAATGCACATACAATATATATATATATATAGGGGTTTACAAATTTTGAATTGAATATATTCAAAATAAATAAACAACTTCTAAATTTATTATAACTTAATCCAATTTGTTCAAGTGGACAAACAGTGTTTTAATTTTAGTTTAGTCATGCAATTTGATATACTTGGATCATCTTAATTATTTAACATGTTAAATGTAGAAAACTAACTAGCTAGCTCCTACTTGCCTCCCTTCAATTTCTACAATCGAACCAGCTCAATCCCAACTTAAAGTGCATTATGAACTAAAAGATACATCTAACCATCAATAATTTATTTGAAGAATAAATAAATTCCAGCTCATTCAATGCATTATGAATTAATGATTTAAGTATCACATTCACATAATCAAGGATGTCTCCAACCATACAGAGAACATGAATCAGAAATCAAAAAATTCATACATTGTATAAGTATTAAATCAACTCAGTAATAAGTCAATTAATCCAAAAATTAATAATCCAAATATTCAAATTGCATCTCAAAACTAAATTTAACAGTTAAAATCAACTAAACATAGGAAATCATAAACGAAGAGTGGACAAGTTTTAAAAAACTCATTCAATTTTTTTTGCCTTCACAGACCTCGAACAGCCCTAAAGGCCTGGAATTTCTTCCTTTACTAGTTATGAACCAAATTAATATCAGTGGTTTGTCGCTTTCTAAACATTCCCACACCTCCTCGTGCTAGCTCTTTGTTTCAATCACCTTTGACATATGAAAATTCCTCTTTGAAATCTCACCTTTGTGTGGAATGCTTATTACTTTCTCCTCCACTGCTCTATTGTTTTTATAGCCTTAGGAACGTCTCCAAGAGTCGCATGTTTTTGGATTTGCGATAGGTTTTTGCTTATCCTTTCAATTTTAAACAAATTTGGAGCAGTTTTATTTGAGACGGAGATTTCAGGTGGGTGAGTCTCCTTCGATCTAACGTTGCTTTCTTCTTTTCATAGGGTTGTTCACTTGTTGTTGGACTCTTGTTCTCTTGCCGTGTTTTATTAGACTGTGTTTTGTTGTTACATTGCATTTTGACTGTTGGCGTGTTTTTTCTTTTCCTCTTATTGTTCTACCACGTTTTCTTCTCTAACTGTTGTGATTCTGTTTCCTTTTGGTAATGGGTTGATTCTTTTGCTACTATTTCTAGCGGGCTAATTTTCTGCTATTTTTTGACTGTTTCTTTTGTGTTTTGATTATTTATTGGCTACTACCTTTTATGCCAGGTTGCTTCCTTTTTTTTGTTGGTTGTTTGCTTGTTTTTTGCCTTCCTGCTGGGCTAATTGTCATATTTTCTTCTAGATTACTTTCCTTAAGTCCACCAAGTCTACAAGAAAATATTTAGTACAATTTATAACCCTTTTTAGAAATAAAATATAGAATAAAACAACTTAGGTTAATAATTTTAAATAATATAAAATAAGGGTGTAAATTATGCTATAATTTTTACTTATCATAATCTGTAAATGTCATGTAAGATAAAATAATTTTAAATAATTATATCATTAATTTTATGACCAAAGATTACATTAAAAATTTCAATATAAAGACTAAACAATTAAAGGGGGTGGAGAATTTATAAGAAATTAGAGAGGAAACTTCACTGGTAGAGATTTCAGGTACTTCTATAAAAAGTTGAAAATAAAAAAGGCATATGTTATTCACCCACATGCTAATGAGTTGATTAAGATCACAAATAGAATAATCCTACTAGGCATAAAAGACAAAGTTGAGGATGCCAAAAGAATTTGGATTAAAGAGACCTATAATTATATACCATGAACATATTAGATAACACTAAGAATGCATATTAGAGAGATATCCTTCAATCTTGCATTTAAAGTTGAAGCATTGATTCTTATGGAAGCAACATTACCAAACCTAAGGGTATAAGCGTATATACTTGAAGATTATGATGCTAATTGAATTTAGAGATTGACTTAATTGAAGAGTGTACGGATATCATAAGCATAAAATATGAAGCATATTAACAAAGGGTCGAATAACTAAACTTATGTGTGAAAATATATTAAAATCTCCAAATTGGTGACTTAATCTTGCAAATATTAGAATATTTAGAAAGAAAGAAGTTTTAGGAAAAGCTTCCACTAAATTGGTTAAGGGCATTCGCATAAAAGATGTAATCATACTTAAACGTTACAAGCTTGAGGGGATAGATGGATTTGGAGTGCCATGTATTTAGAATGAATAACTCATCAAAAGGTAGTATCATCATTAGATGGAATTTAAAAAATATAACTGTACTTTATTTGCACTATATAATTTTCAATAAAATATCATTTATTTGATTAAAATGGAATTAATGATAAAAAATTGTAAGATGAAAATCTTAAACTCTAAGAGAAGTCTCCTTAATTCTTTAGCATAAAATAAAAACATACAGGTAAAAAAAATTAGGTCTATAAGAAATCTTTTCAATTCTTTAATATGAAACAAAACTATATACTAAAGAAATTAGATCTAGGAGAAGTCTCTTAAACTATTTGACATAAAACAAAAACTTGCAAAGTAAAAGCCTAGGGTTTAAGATAAGCCTTTTTAACAACTTACCATAAAACAAAACATACACATGAAAAAAAATCTCAAGTTCAAAAGATGTTTCTTTAGCTCCCTAGCATAAAACAAAACTTGTAGTCTAAAAAACAGTAAGTTTACAGGGAGTTTATTTAACTCCATATCTCAAAAGTAAATCCTATAAGTTAAAAGTCTTAAGTCCATCTTATGTTTTTTGGGCTCTCTATAAAATAAAAAATTGTAGGCTAAAATAATTTAGGGTAAAAAGAGGTTTTCTCTAAGCTTAAAATAAAGAAACAAAAATTTTAAAAACATTAAGCTTAAAAATTTTAAATTTGGTGGATTTAGCAAGGAATGATAGAGTTAAAGTTTACAAACTTGTCAAGTTTGTTAAAAATTTTCCTTTAAAATCTTACCAGGCAAGATAGCTAAAATCTAAAAGCCTCTTATATTCATTTTGTTAAAAATTATCCTTCAAAATTTTATAAAGAAGGAGAGATAGACTTTACAAACTTGTTAATTTCAACTACAACTTATTTCATTTGATATTTGAAAAGGCAGGAGAGTTAGAATTTTAAAGATGTATTAAGTTCATTTGAATTGTGTTAAAACATGAAAGCTAGACATGTAGACATACTAAGATTAATTGAATATATTTGGAAAAATTATTAGTTATAAAATAAAGTTGTCAAACATGTCAATATGTTTTTATAAAATGAAATAATGTTAGAAGTGCACAAGTCATTCATACATTTTTATACCCCTATATATATGGGAGAAAACATAAAAAGTGAAAAAGAAGTGAAGTCTTAGATGGACATAAGGGTGCCTTTAAAAATAGTAGGATTTATGCATTAGGGTTTGGAGATTATCCGCTTATAGGTTCATTAACCTTATGATCACCATCAATGCTGCAAAACTCATCAAGCTCCTAAATCTGAGTATGTTAAGGTTCGTTAAGGCAATAATAATGTCCAAATCTACAAATGATAAGTTTAGATACCTTTTTTGTCATCTTTCTGCAAACCTCAATGCATGCCTTTATCATACTAATCAATTTATAGTAGCTCTGATTCTCAAAAGATTGGGTTATACCATAGCAATGAATGATAACGAAATTGAAATCATCACCCTTCATCTTTTACTTTTGTACCACCAACTAAACTTCACGCTTGCCATCTCATCCTTTAGGGTTGCAATTTTCCTTTTCCAACTCGTTAAGGTGCTTGAAAACTTATTTTCAGTAATATATTTTCCTTTATTAAATGTATCCAAGTACTCTAAGTCTTTAAGGTTATACTCATTCATGATAACTTTTCCAAGTTCTTTATACAGTTGCTTATAACCTATAATTATACAATAGATAGTTTAGAAAAATGTAAATGTTTGAAAAGAAGAGTAAGAATTTCAAAAAGCTAAGCAACCTTACCTTATCAAGATGCCTTTTAAAGATTATATAGATGAAACTGAATTCCATATCCTCCGAGGTCTGGCTATCCCTGGGAGTCCATCCTAAGAACTATCTTAGATCCCTTCCCAATCTTGATGAAGGAAAATTTTATTTTCCTTAAGTTTAGGAAGAAATGCTCATCCTCTATGGCAGGCCATAGGGGATAAGGAGAGTCACAATGTTCTATACCAATTGGAATGAGTGAAATGGAGAAGGCTGAGGGTTAGGAAGTACAAGTTAAGCAACATGGAGAGTTGGCCTGATAATGGTAACCTTGTTATTATAGATCACCTTATACTTGTTTTTATCCTTGTAGGATGAAATGAGAAGACATTTCTCTTTATATATCTTGCTTCTCTCGATCATCTTATTATTCATAACTATCACCAAAATAAAAAAGGTTGTCAAAATGATTTTAAAAAATACAATTAAAATAAAGAGATAAAAAAAGGAACCTATAGGGATGCTCTTCTTTACAAGACACCATTGACTAAATCATAAATAAAATCCTACTTTATTAGGTCAGGGTAGCAAATATGCTTGTTATTGACTGAATATTTAACTAAGATATCCTTATGGATGTGGAATTTATCTATAATCTTCTCAAACTTACTCTTCTACATGTCATTAGGCTTTATTCGTACTTCAAAATTATGATCAAAGTTTCTAAGTAAGGTGCCGAAGAAAGTTCCAAAGATGAAGAATCTTCTTAGACTTAAATAAGTCAGGTTCGTATAGCACTCTAAAGGGAGTCTTAGTTGTTATAGAAGAAGGTGATAGGATCTCAAAATTTTTTAGTAGAGTTTCTTTTCTTATAATTATAGGTAACTAATCATACATCACCATATCCATTAAAGTTAGCCTCATATATTAAATTATTCATAATATCCATGCTACTCGTTATATTGAAAAGACAAAAAGGAAAGAATATGGTCATAACTTTAGAAAATGTGATAAGCCTATTAAGGCACACTAAATTTTCCTAGTAAAGAAAATAGATAAACAAAAGTAAGGAAGATTTCTTTCTCAAGAAAGCATACTCAACTTTTGATAAATGATGAAAGTGGGCCAATTTCTTTATCATGCACCTTATATAAGGGGATGTAAAATCAAGTTTGAGAGAGATAAAAAATCAATATTAAGTGATGATTCGCTTCCTTTCAAGTGGTAGATATATCTACATAGTGAGAGATAGTTAGATGCTATATGGAATATTCACAAAAAATCTTTTAAAGAATAAGTCTTATCAAATTTTTAGTTAGTTGGATGCAAACTTGTCAGGATGTCAATTTTGATTTTTTAAAATATTTCTTACTTGATTTTTATCTTATGCATGACAAACTTATATTGTAATGATTTATAATATTTCAAGATATTTTGGTTAACCTAGAAAAGTTATTTTTATAGAGGTTTATAGTTTTAAAGAACTATGTATTAAAATTTTTACTTTTGAGACTTAAATTAGGGGTAAATGGTACACCTCTTATAAGTGTATGAGTGAGCTTAATTTATTTAGTATGAACCATCACGTAGGCTTTAAGCCCACATAAGAGACATAATGATTCAAAGAGGATAAAATCAATTAAAATAGGATTCGTCTACATACAGAGTTACAATCCCAATTGAAGATCAATTCTGGTAACTAGTTGAGTTTGATCTCAATTTTATAATAATAGTTATATACACTATAATGACTTACTTTTACAGGCCTACATACATAAGGTAATCTTGATAGGGCTATCCCAAATTCAATCTACATCAGTGTTCTATACAAGAATAGTAACTCTTATCTACAAGCAAAGTCTTATACTAAATTAGGAACTAGATCTACATAAATCAAATCAAGGTGATATAAACATATCAATCGTTAAGATAAATCACAACTAATTAAATAATTTGATCAAAGATAAAGGTAGGTATAATTGTTATTGTTATTTTTTAATAATCACAGCCTTTTAACTACTTTCAATTTCACAACTATATCAATAATGGAATTCAAACAATCATTTGTTGGTATTGTATCATTCGAAGGGAAAGTGCCACCCTAACTTTGACATGTAATAAACATAGTAGAAATAGAATAACATATCATAATGAAACCATCAACAACATGACAAAAGTTTTCATTCTTGTTTTACTTTTCTACTAGTGGTCTCTTTAATTTATCCCCATGTGATGTTCGTATTAAACTTTCAATTTGTTATTAAACATTTTCCTTTTAAAAAGTTCGCAAGCAACTCTCATTGGAGTTATTTCAAAAAGACTTGCCATGGTAAGGAAGAAGAGGGGAACAAGCACACTTGAAGAGCACAATACAACGAAGAGTTGTATGTCGCGTTCAGGAAGGATGAATCGCTCCCGAAAAGGAATCTATTGATTCTCCCCCAATTAGGTGGACCGTAGGTGTGATGATTTAACTCTTATATATGCGTTTCATTACCATATTTTAATTCTTCTTTTCTTTGTTCTTTTTAAGAATTAAAAGAATGATCATCTAAGTATTTTTTTTACATGAAGGACTATAAATGAAAATTTGTGAAAAAAATGTCATACATTTCTTAAGTATAAGAAGCCAAAGATGAAAGAGAGATAAATGTAAAGAGATAATATAATGCTATAGTAGATAATTATTATTATTTGGATTGGGTTACATCAAATTGATCAACTCAACCTAATTCAACATACTTATAAATTTGAGTATAAATTAGTTTTTAATTATAATAGATTGATGGATGTGATTTGACCTAATTTAATATATATTTATTTTGGGTTAATATTCAGCTTAGATCAAATTTTAAACAATCTTACATAACACTTAAGTACACCACTATTTAGAATCAACATAGAGAGTTTTTTTAAAAGCTGTATTTGCTACTTTACAATTTTGCAATTTTGAATTTATCAATTTTTACTATACAATATTATAGGGATTATATAATTAACATTCGAAATTTCCATTGAAACGTAGAAAATAAAAATGTATTATATAGTAAAATATCATTTAAACAAGTAAGAATTAATAACTATAATTTCTAATATCATAATTACTTTTATCTAATTATAAGAAATATCATTTTTAGTTTAAGAATTTAGCCTAATAATCGATTGGGTTTGCTTTTCCCATCAGCTACATAAGTTTTAAATCCTGTAAAATAAAAGGAAAGGTATATATAACTCCCTATATCCTTTAGTCCAACAAAATGGTTTGCCTTAATTGACACAAGAACGCCAACTAATTAAGGGCACGCACATTAGACTGACCATTTGATTCATTGATCAAGAAAAAGAACTACGGTCTTTCGCCTCGTGGTTGTTATCTGGACTAGGAAAAATGCAAACAGGAATTTCCTGAAAAATAATTCCCTCAATAAACGCCACAAGCAACATTATAAATAATTTAATGACTTCACATAGGCTTAATTAATCAAGTATACGGAAGTGTAACAGCTTGTTAATCTCCTCAAACTCGATTTCTTTTAACGTTTCCACAGATTGTCTGACCTGTATCCTAACATAGAACAACGTAAACATTATATTTTACAGGCCGCAGATAGGGCTAGTACTATTTCCGGTTTTAATAGGTATTAATCTCTACTAACTACCTGTAGCATAAACAATTCAATCAATAACGCCTATCATCCCTGTGGTCTGACGACATCTCCTCTTAAGTCTATCAAAGATAAAAAGAAATGGGAAAACTTGGATCAATAAATATGTCACCAGGCCATTGAGCTTTACATCTCTTAGATCCCTTGTTCATCTCCATAGTAGAATCGTTTCAAAAAAGTTGGTACGGGGAAACTTGTTACAAGCTGGTACAATAACCTCAACTCCTTGGCAGAAAAATAAAATTACGTTGTTCCAGGCAGAAGGACTATTCCAGTGATTGATCTCCAAGGACCATTTTCAACACTGCAAATCTTGGAGGCTAGTCAGGAGTTTGGATTCTTTTAGGCATACATATATAGAGCAAATCCGCTTAAATTTTGATTTCTTTTGTGTTAATTTTTCATTCATATTCTTCTATAATAACAATGATTTTTTCTTCAGTTTCCAGGTGATTAACCATGGAATTCAAATGGATATGATCAACGAGTTAACGAGGGTTGTGAAGGAGTTTTTTGAGATTTCTGCGGAGGAAAAGGCAGAAGTCTGCTCTAAGCTCCCTAATGGGAGATTAAGGTGTAGGATTTTTACAAGTACAGAAAATTATGACAAAGAAAATTTCCATTATTAGCGTAAACGTCGTAAGGCACCCTTGTCATCCTTTAAAGAAGTGCACTCAATTTTGGCCTGAAAAGCCAACAAAATACAGGTAAAAAGATCACGATTCTCCGAATGAGTCACGATCGACCATTGACTTAATCACAACTTTCTGTGTCTAAATGTAATTGAATGTGCTAAGTTCTGAATATCAAGAAGTTATATCGTATAAGAGTTCTATTTTCTGGGTTTTGCCGTTTTGCGTTTCCTTTGAGAAACATTCAGACAGGCTGTTGGGAAAAGCTCGGTTGCAGGGGAAGAGTTTAGCCACTAAATTCTACAATGCATCAGTGAAGGGCCGGGACTTGGTGCTCAGTATTTTGAAAACGAGCTCAGCAAAGCGATATTGTTTACAGCACATTACTAACCACAGTTGCCCAGAACCTAGTTTGACCCTTGAGTGCCTAAACATGGAGATCCTAATATCAAGTTTGTGATTTGGAGAGAAAAATAATGACCTGTATTGCTTGTCTGTTTTTACATTCATATATATATGTGCATACATCTAGGGTATCAAATATAAATAAGCCTAAACAAGCCCACTTAATTACATAAAACACTGACCCAACTTCCTAGTACTCCCCCTCAAGTTGAGCATGAAGATCTTGAATGCCCAACTTGGAAAGTAACAACACAAACTCTTGACAACCAAGAGGTTTAGTAAACAAGTCAGCTAGTTGAGCTTAAGACTAAACATAAGCGAGACTAATTTGTCCTTCCATGAGCTTCTCACGAACATAATGACAATCGACTTCTGTGTGTTTAGTAAGGTCATGAAACACCGGGGATAGAGGCAATGTGAAGAGCTACCTGATTATCATAAAGGAGTTGCATAGACTAAGGATGAGGAATGCCAAGAGATGCAAGAATAGATTTAAGCCAAGTGGGTTCACATGTAGCAACGACCATAGCACAATATTCGGCTTCTGCCCATGAATGAGAGACTGTAGGTTGTTTCTTTGTTTATCAAGAAATCGTTGAATACCCAACACTACCAAAAAAATTCGAAGCAAAGTTGCCAGAAGTCTCTTATTTGGCAACTATTAAAACAAGCAGGAATTGTAAAAAGATTTTTTACCCATGTATATGACCTACACATAGCATTAACTAAAAAGGAATACGAAAAACAAACATTTATTAATGAGATTGTAAAAAAATGAGATAGAAATAATGGAAATACAACTTAAAGTTGCAAATATAATCAACATTTCTAGGTAAAAAAGGCTCCAAAATACATGTTAATGCCAAGACATAAAAAATAAATATATGTTATATTTTTAAGATTTTTATAATAATACTCATACTAGCTAGTTAGAACTAAAGATCTAAGGATATATAGAGACTTATCTAATCTAAGAAGAAATTTAATAATTATGAAAGTTGATTTCAAGAAAGTTGTTTACCAGCAATAAAAAAATGGGTAAGATTCTATATTGTAGGGTTGACTATACAAAATCTATTGCATTCATTGTTACTTGTAACCTGATAGCTTGCAAATTCAACATGTTTTTGGTCCTTAATCCTTTGCTTATTCGAAGTTTATTGTGCTTAATTATGAGATTCTACTTAGTTTTTCTTACTTTGATTAGGGGCAGTTGGATTTGATGAAAA
>JAOTAY010000004.1:14884894-14895307 GCA_025629805.1 Erythroxylum baracoense
TATTATTCAAATTGTTGTGATGCCATGTGGAGTAACTGTAGTGATTGCACGTAGCGCTCCCTTATCATAGGATATGTGCCGGAATGACCTACGGGCGTCCCGGTGCGTACCCTACGGTAAGGAGGTGTTACACTAAAGTATAGAGATACTTAAACAAACGTGTGAGTGCTTATTACAGAACAAGTTCACTGAATAAACCTAATATGAGAAATCTATTTGGAACATTACTTATATGTTTGTGGAATTCTCATTGTGATGATTGTATAAATGATCCTTTGACTTGAAGTCACCAAAGTTATCTTGTATAGATATTGCTATGTTTTGATACTACATATGACCTATTTAATCATGGTTCGATCAATCGGTAGTCATTGGATGTAGAATGAGCTATATTAAGGTAATTGTGTGATCAAGATATGATTCATCACCTTAACGTAATTAGTGTGAATGTTCCGTTGTTCTCGATTAGTATTGATTCGGGAAATCCTTTGTTAAAATGGAATGACGCTTTATAAATAGTTTATAAATGTCATTAATTGAATCAATAGCTAATGACAGAGAACTAATATGTTTGGATTTAAATATAGTAGACATTAATTTCATGCTCTATGTCTAATCGGATATTGTATGATGAAAGAATTGAATTATAAGAAAAAATCATGTACAAAAAGGTTAGTCACAACCACTTTGACATTTCTAAATATTTGGGTGGTCATGATGCGCTGCTAGACACCAATTTTGATTTATAATTACAGATTGTATAATTGGAGAATTAAAGATAAATTAAAAGGAGTTTTTATTTATCGAGTTCTTGTTATGAATTAGAATTAGAATTTATAATCATTGCCAACATATTTGGGAGCCTAATGGGTCTCACATAAAGAACGAGTTTAAGAGAGCAAGGTTGTTTTAATTAAGTTGGACTTGATTGTAAAGTTTGAGAAACTTTATAATTAAATATGAGAAATTTAATAAATAAAGATCAATATGAGATATAAATTTAATTTGGGTATAATTGGTAATTTAATTAGAATTATTTGTAATTCTAATTAAATTTTAATTGAAATTAGGATTTAATTTCAATTAAATTACTAAAACATCTAAAACCTATTATATATAGGTTTATGCTCTAATGGAGGTAACACTTCTTACTTAACTCTCTCTGTAAGTATTAAAGAGTTCTCTTAACTTATTATGTGGATATCATTAGAGGCTAGACTTGTGTGTGACTACGGTGGTTGAGACGACTCAGTTTCAGAAACAGCTCGACGGATACAACAAGATAAGGATAGTTGAGACGGATCAGTTTCATAAATGGTTCGAGGGCTAAGATAAGATAAAGGTCAAGCTTTAGAATAGGGTACGAGATAAGTTTCCGCTTTTTTATGATTTGTGTTAATCATTTTATATAATTAAAGAGATCTTGGATTTCGGGAAACCAATGTAATAGTCTGTTTTCCATACTAAGGGTTAGAGCCTTAGATTATTGTATATGAGTCAAATCATTTTAGCATTCATAAAATGCATTTCATTCATATGCATATCATTAGCATACACACATGAATTATGATTTTTGTACATATTGCAAAGATAATATATGCACTCAATTGACATATTCTAGGGTTTGAAAGGTTTAAAATGATCATGAAGTGAATTGTGTATTGTTTATGTCTTGAATTTTGGTTTGATTAGCTATAAGTAGTAAATTTGGAATTAATTGTTACCGTTAGAAAAGTGATGAATTAAAATGTATATTTACTCTAGGAAAAATGCCAAGTGGCAAGACAAATTAACACATGAAAAATTAGGATGATTGAACCTATGAAATAAGTAACAAATGGCATAGATAAATGAGTGACATTTGGCATAGGTAATTAATTGACGAACGACAGCAATGATTGAGTGACATATGGACTAGTAACTAGGTGACATTTGGCAGGTTAAGGAGGGGATAAATGACTTATATGCTTAAGGACATATGTTAATGTAATATGGTGACATCTAGCATCCAAGGTGTAACGTTTCTGCATGGTGTAGTTTCATCCTTGCACATTCTTCTTCTCTTCTCATCTCTCACCACCGAAACTTGCTTCTATCTCCCATTCATGTGTTCGTCTTGAAGCTATACTAAATTACCATACCAAATGCATGCTTTTACCCTTCCTAAGATAGCTAAAGAACCAGATTCTTGTTGTCGTTTATCATAGTCAAAAACCATCCAATTTCTACCTTAAAATTGGGATGATTTTGCATGCATGGAGGGCTAGGTAGACTTGATGAATTGAACTGGAATTGGAAGCTAAAATGGCATTGGAAGCTAAATAAGTAAAGTGTTTTTCTTTATGGCATGTTATAACAGAAAGATTATGATGATTGAATTGGGATATATTGCATATGATGTTGATGTTGAAGCTGTGCTGGAAAATGGAGAATGAATGAGTACTTTTCTGGTATGTTTTTGCACATACGAAAAGGTAGTTTATGGACTATTGTATGGATGATTTAAGTTGGGAATTTAAGTATAATTTGTAAGGAATTCATGCCAAAGATAGGTGTTATTAAGGTGTTTTCAAATCTGGAAATTTAAGCTGTAAGGGTGTTTGTAAAACAATGAATGTTAATGACATAAGTGCACATAATTTTGTAAGCCTTAGTGTAACCAATATAGAAGTTAAATTAACCTGAAATGAAGTAACCTTAAGGGACATGAAATTTGGAAAATTTCACGTGCTAGTGATGTCTTTAAGTTTGTTAAATTCATGAGGTATTGAAGGTAGAAAAGTTACACACAATAATGATGTTGATGACAAATTCTGGAATTTTAATTTCAACCTTGTGTACATGTTGAACCAGCAGGGAAATTTTACTATAAATTGGTATATTTGGATTTGATTAAGACTAGGAATGAACCTAGATTGTTGCTTGATTAATTGGTTAAGATCTTGATAAGTTTATGTAGTTAATTGATATCATAATCTAAAGAATGGATTGTTTTGATGTAGTTGAGTTCAAATCTGAAAATTCTGATTTGTTAAAGGAATAATTGAGTTCTTTTAATGAAAACATAATTTTGAGGACATGAATAATGTGTATAAGGTATGGATGAATGAGTATTGAAGAACATAGGGTAATTATGAATGAGAATTGGGTGAATGTATGAGTATATGTTGCTAGAAAAAGTTTAGTGAATATATAGATTTAGCTTACTAAAATTTCAGATTTAAAGAATCAATTATATGTGTATTATAAGAAGCTTTTAGATCATGGAAATGTTCAAGGATAAGTATAAAGTATGATTAATGAATTTGGAGTAAATCAAGCTAATTTAAAGGTACAAACCTGATTACAAAATGGTAGTATACAAAGTATGATGTTTGAATGGTCAAAATTTATGAATAGTTACATACCCAGAAAGGTCAATTGAGCATACATTAAATTATATGTATTTAATTGTTGATACATTTAATCATTTACACTTAGTGAGTATTGATACGAAAATGCTTAAGATACTCACTTTAATTCATATATGATTTTAGGTACAATTTGGAAGCAAAGAAATTAAAGTGAGTCAAAAGCACTGCATTTTGGCCATTTTTCAAAGATCAATACTCATTTGTCTTCATAGAGTAAGAAGAAGAAAATTAAAAGACAAGAAGAAGACAAGAAAAATCAAAATACAAAGAAGAAGAATAAAAGGCAATTGCTGGGATAAATTACCAAAACGTCAGCAGCAACAAGAATGAAACGACAGTAGCACAACCCAAAGCAGAAGGAAGCTAGCGTTGCATACGCAGAGGGTAACGTTACCGTTGCATGCGTTTAACACATAAAAGTTTTATTCGTAACATAGGTGTTTTGGTAAAAGAGAGGGGCATGAGGTTTTAAGTTAGATGAACAGTAGTTGGAACATTGAAGTTTATTCGTCCCATCAAGCTACAGTGAGAGGGCGAGAAAGGAGTGGTTGTAGAGAAAATAGAAGAGAGTGGCAGTAGAGAGAAACAAAGAAGGAAGAGGAGTGGCATGAATAGGAGGCTTGGAAATTAAACTTTATTTGTCACATCAGGGAATAGTGAATAAGGGAGGCTTGCGTGAGAAAACCAAAGAGTGGAGAGCTATTTGGGGGTTTCGGGTAGGGTTATTTGAGTGGGGTGAAGCATTTTATTTGGAGAGATCTATGAAAGACTAAGCTCCTGATACCAGTTCGGAGGTGACATCGACGCCGACGACCCAGGTTAAGTGTATTTCACCATTTTTATTGTTTCTTTCTCTCGTTAGAAATTGATTATGTTATCCTAGGTTAATTAATTTGGGTTTTGTGTATGGATAATCGGATTTTCATTATTGTTCAATTATTTGTGTATGAACCCATTGGGATTATGAAAAGATGATTTTAATACGTTCATTAAATCGTTTAATTGCATACCCTTTGCTAGAATTTCGATATAATTCGTAATTGTTATATTGAAATTCATGTGTAGCAACTAATGATTCGTAATCATTAGGGATAACATGATCTAGGTTAAATGAAGCATCGTATATGGTTGTTGTCCTGATTAATCAGTTTTTCTAATTCGTAATACTACTGCATAATTAAATCTAGAAATCGTATCCTAGGTTATTCAGTGGTGAGGTTTAATTAATGATCGTATCTTTATTAAACAAAATCTAAGGAAAAAACTCGAGTTAATTATTAACACACGATTAATAGTTTCTAGGAGAGGTTTGAGAACAACAAATCAATGAAATATGCTTAATTAGGGTGTAGGCCGAGATTGAACCAAAGAATCGGATCCCTGCCTAATTCCCCAATTTTACCATTTTTTGTATCTTTTCTTTAACTTGTTTTTATTAGTTAGTTTCATTTTATTTTCTTATTCCAAAATCCAAACCCCGCCATTTTTCCTAAACATCAATTAATTTCATTTCATAGGCTAACCAATACTCCCTGTGAGATCGACCTAGACTCATCACTGCTATAGTAATAGTCTAATTTATTTTGACTAGCATTACGATGTGCCGGTCAGTAGCCTAAAACTTTTAGCAATGATTTTTGAAAACGTCGCTTATAGTTTTTAGCTACAAGTATTCGGAGAAGTTTTGTCAAACAAAACAAAAACGTAGCTAAAAACTATAGGTGACATTTTTTACACCTTTAGCTACAATTTTTTTGTAGCCAAAGGTTAACTTTGATGAAGTGACCTACAATCTATGAGTCCTCAAAGGTCAAGAAAGCATCAATTAGTGTTGTCTATAGGAAATTAGGATGAAAGTTCATCAACATCCTAACCTTCAGCGATGTAGGTGAATAAGCAATTCAATATGATGGTTTTAATAACTATAAGAATACATATAGAGTATATTTTATTGGGAAACCAGGCCAGGATCTGATGCCGACCATAGTGGAGCGATTACAAAACCATTTCATAATTTTTGATTTCTGAAAACTAAGATCTCTTTAATTTTATAAAATGATTAACATATAATTATAATAAATCATGAATCAAAATTTGTATCTTATTCTAAAGCTTGATCCTTATCTTGTTGTATCTCTCAAACCGTTTCTGAAACGAATTCGTCGCAACCACCGTAGCCACACAAATGTCTGACCTCTAACAGTATCTACAAAATAGGTTGAGAGAACTCTATAACTCTTACAAAGAGGGTTAAGCGGGAAGTGCTAGCTTCATAGAGCTTAAGCCTATTTATAATAGGTTTTGAACCTTTTAGTAATTTAATTAAAATTTTATTATAATTTTAATTAAACTTTAATTATAATTACAAATAATTCTAATTAAATACGAATGATGCCCAAATAAGATCCAATATCTCATATAAGCTAAAAGCATTGTTATGTATTTTAGTGGTGAACATCATTAACCTTGAAAAACCAAATAATCAATTTCAAATATAACTTAAACTTACTGCACGAAAGGTTGTACCTCTTGGCAATTCAATAAAATGCAACTATGGGCAGCCTTTATTTATTCTTCTGTTAACATTATTCTTGTTAAGCGTCCATATATTCATCCAGGATATGTGAAAATGGATAAGTTATCATCAACATCAGTCATTTGTCCCTCATCGTCATTACGAGGAACTTTTCTTTCTCTTATATGAACATGCAGCTCAAAATAATGTGAACAAAATGTTATTTCTTCCTCTACTAGATAAGCATTACATATTGAACCTTCAACTCTAAACTTGTTTTTAACAATTTTCTTCAAGCGAAGCAAATACCTACATTAAAAATAGGATTATTACAATTATGTGATTAAAACATGCTATACGTTTTATTAAAATATTAACTATAATTGCCTCTCAGATGGATAAATCCATCGATATTAACCTGGACCATCAAGTTTAGCCTCATGAGCTAAATGTACGGGTAGATGCTCCATATAGTCAAAGAAGCTTGGAGGACAAATCCCTTCTAATTTGCACAAGATAATTGGAATTTTCCTTTCTAGTTTTTCCATTTCAGCCAACTTTATTTCAGATGATGTTAAGCTTTTGAAAAACAAACTTAATTCTGTTATAGCTTCCCAAACCTTATTTGGTACCAACTCCCAAAATGAAATTGGAATTAGCCTTTGGATAAACACATGACAATCATGACTTTTCATTTCAAATAATTTGTACTTTCTCATGTCCATATAACTTGCCAAGTTCAAAACATAACCATCGTAAAAATTTATACTTTTTAACCATTCACACAAAATTTTCTTTTGTTTTTTATCCAGATTGTAA
Source organism: Erythroxylum baracoense (assembly GCA_025629805.1). Classification (NCBI taxonomy): domain Eukaryota; kingdom Viridiplantae; phylum Streptophyta; class Magnoliopsida; order Malpighiales; family Erythroxylaceae; genus Erythroxylum; species Erythroxylum baracoense. Next base: position 14,891,642 of record JAOTAY010000004.1, read on the forward strand.
CATGTTTTTGGATATTTACCTGTGTGAAGATCTTTATCTAACTCGTACCTTCTACAAAAAAGTTTCAAACCAGCTCGTGGTTTTGCATTATCTTTTGTCCTCCCTTCATTGTTCATTATGGTGTTGAACAAATTGTCAAAAATATTTTTTTAATATGCATCACATCTAGATTATGCCGTATCAAATTAGTTTTCCAATATGATAAGTCCTAAAGGGTACTTCATTTTCTCTAACCAAAGTTTTTACTAATGCTTCTATTAACTTTTTCAACTTCAAGTTCTGTAACTTTCAGCAATCTTAATTCATCAATCTCTAGCAATATCTCTTCACTAGTTTTGTGAGGGGGAGGAGGTGTTTTTTCTATCCTATTCTTAATGAACTTTTGTTTATTGTGACTAAGTGAATGATTTGGAGGAAGAAATTTCATATGGGTTGTCAAACCAAGATGTTTTGGCCCCATTAGAAAGATAAAACACATCAAAATCATTGCCACAATAAGAAAAAGTGAATTTTCCTATTATGCTCTATCTAGACAATCTAGCATATGTAGGGAAATCACTAATAGTCCATATAAAAGCTGTTCTCAATAAAATTTTTTGTTTAAGATATACATCATATGTCTGCACATCAAATTCCTATTGATGATGCAATTCAGATACCAATGGTTATAAGAATACGTCAATTTTATGCTTTAGATTCATAGGCCCTGGCACAATCACTGTCAAGAGCATATATGCCTCATTCATACACATCAATGGATGCAAATTATAAGGATTACTTATGATTGGCCATGATTAATATTGTTCAACAAATTGACCAAAATGTTGGAATCCATCTGTCAATAATCCCAACCTAACATTTCAACTTTCGGCTCCAAACTCAGAATGAATGTTATTGAAATGTTTCCGTGTGAGTGCATTCGATGGATAGCTTATTATTGCATCTTCCTGTTCATGTTCCTTATGCCATGTCATGTGAGATCCAATAGTCTTTAAAGTTTTGGGGTAAGCGGGAAATAAGACATCTGCTTCTAAGGTACTAATTTATGTTTCATAGTACGCTTTCTAGGTTTAAACCTAGATTGATCACAAAATTTGCACTCTTGTAATTCTACATCATCTCCTCATAACAACATACATCTAAATTGCAACAATCAATTTTTTCAACTGCCAAACCAAGACCCCTAATAAGTTTCTTCATATTGTAAAAATTATCAACCATTGTATGATTAGGAGATAATGATTCATTATACCAAGCAAGAATTTTATCCAAGCTTTGATAAGAAATATGCCCTTCAAACTTTATGTTCAATATTTGAGCAAATGAAGATAATTAAGTCATGGTCTTACAATTTGGCCATAATTCTTGGTTAGTTGATTTTAGTAATTCAAAAAACTTTTTTGCATTTAGGTTTGGTTCTTCTTCAAGATTTTCTATATTTGCCAAAAGGTATAACTGACTACATCATAAACCATTTAGGTGAAAGAATTTTCAGTTGCACCCATATTATTTGTTATAAAACCAGTCCCCCTTTCAAACTCATCCACATTTATTGACAAGTTTACTTCATTACCCCTTGAGGTGCTACAAATTAATGGCTCCCTATTTCATGTCTACTCAAAATAATTTGGAACAAACCCTTCTCTTAACAAATGGAGGTTCACTTCATCAATAGGAAGAAAACGAACATGTTTGCACTTTTTACATGGACATTTGATCTGTGGACCATCCATATATGTAAGCTGAGAACATGTATAGTCAATAGAAGCTTGAACTCCCTCAACAAACTCAGGATTAATGAAACCATCGGGTGTTAATCATCTATACATCTAAGATTTATTAACATTACTCATTTATGTAAAACTACTATTTAAAAAAGTGATTTTAGAGTTAGATATAATAATTGTTATGATAATGTCCATATTAATCTTATAGAACATAAGAAGAAAGCATTGTATTATAGCTTATGCTATGGGATGCTTGATCTTCATCAAGTCCCTAGATTGATGGCTAGGTATAAATCTTTTCATCATTAGATCCTTCAGTTCCCCTAAGTTTTTATAGGTCTCTGACCATTTCCCCTCCAAGTTGAAGTCGACCAATCCCATCATATGATTTCACAATTAGAAAACTCAATCATAAACAATTCCACCTTCAATGCTTTAAAGTATTTGTAAAAATAAAAAATTAACTCCACCTTTTTCTCCATATAATTTGTTTAGGGGTAACCTTAACTTATCATCAGCAAACACGTTCTCACCATCATCAAATTAAAGATGTTGAAAGTGAAATGTTTTCCATTCTCTCAAGAGTTCTGATGTTTTCTTAACAAAAAAAGTATGTTTAAGAATAAAATCCCACAACCATTGCATTGCTATAACAATAAAATCACCTATTTTACCCTCAAAAGCACTAGGAAAGTACAGTGACATTTTTGTAAGCTTCAACTCAAAAAGATCAAAACTTGTAATTAACAAATGCAAACACACTAATATCTAAAACATACGCTACAATAACAGTTCTAGTAAGAGTAGTTCTTATATTGGGAAATAGAACATAGTTAAATGAGAAGATAACTCTTACCTAGTTGTAGAGAGAGAAACCCAGCCGAATAGTCTTTCAAATTTGGCATACTAAAATTCTAACACCTAGTGGACCAATTGAAATTGAAAGAAGAAAGACAATTTAGATTCTGACACCTAGTGCACCAATAACAATAGGCTCATTTCACTGAAAAGTAAAGACATCCACATTGTAATTTAAAAAGTGAGGATTAAGTTACTGACTTATTCATAAAACCTCTTAAATTAGTTGCATAAAATTGCTTGAAGTATGCAACATGAAAGAATATACGAATTTTCGTTAAACTTAAGTTATAAACCTTTTAAATTAGTTTAGAAGCTTAAAAAATTGTGTTGACTGTCAAATTTGTTACGTTAGAAGCTCAAAAAATTGCTTGGAGTATGCAATATGGAAAAATATATGCATGATCATTAAGCTTATGTTGTCAAATAAATTGTCCAATTATTAATAAATTGCCCAGACTAAGTCCACGGACTCTACAGTATTTAAATTTTTTGTTATTTGTTTGATTCTGGACAATATTGTCCTGGTTTAATTGAGATTTATAATAACTATTGAAAAAGCTTATTTAATTGAGATTTGTAATAAAAAATTGAAAAAAATGTATTTGGTTTCATCATCTCGCTTTTTTATTCTGTTCTTATTATAATATTAAATACTAATATTAAAAACGTAATATATAGTCTATAATGTTGCATAAAATACACATGAGCATTATTTCTATTTCTTATAATTTTTTTTAAAAAAAAGACTAACACCTTGTTAGCAATCGACAAATCAAAAGAATACGAACTTCTCGGTCCATTTAGCCATCGTGTCTCCCAACTTTCTTACCCAACCTTTTATGATAATTTCAACGGTTTTGTTGCTAACTCATTTCAGTTATGTGAAATCCGATGTTGGTTCTATTAAATACCATTTCTTAAGAAATGTAATTACATATTTGGTAGGAACAATCAATTAATTAGTGCTGTAAATCTGACCATTAATTAATTAGGTAGGAACCATCAATAAAAAAGTAAGAAATGTAATGTATATTCTATCTTGTTGCATGAAATACATGTGAGCACTATTTCTATCTCC
>JAOTAY010000004.1:14932680-14947061 GCA_025629805.1 Erythroxylum baracoense
AGTTTAATGAGTTGATGGGTTATGCTACAGCTCTGATCCCTACAGAAGAAGACAAATGTAGGAGGTTTGAGGATGGAATTAAGATGGAGATCAGAACAAGGTTGACGCTTTCAGATTTGGGTACTTTCACTGAGTTAAGAGCTGCTTCAATTAGAATTGAGTAGCTACTGAAAGAGAGACAAACAAAGACTGGGCAAGGGTCCAGAGGTAAGAGGCTTAGTGAAAGTCAGAGCAGTTCTGGCAGGAGTTTCAGTAAGCACCAGAAAAGAGCATTCAGACCACCAGGTGGATCCAGGCAGTCAGGATCAGGGCAGAGGGATAGATCTTCACAGACTGACAGTGGAAGGGGTGAAGTACAAAATCAGTTTCCAGTATGTGAGCATTGTGAGAGGAGGCATGGTGGTGAGTGTTGGAAGGTAATTAGAGCTTGCCTCAGATGCAGCTCCTTTGACCACCGGATCAGAGATTGTCCTATTGCTGCGAGAATTCAGTCTGGTAGGAGTGGCAGATCAGGGAGCGAAGCTACTATTCAATAGAGCAGAGGTAGTGGGACTGGACAGAGGGGCTGTGGTAGAGGTAGAGTGAGCACAGGGAATCCTTCTGTCAGGACTGAGGTACGGAGCAGTCGACCATAGTCCCAGGCCCGGGTCTATATTATGACCAGGCAGGAGGCTCAAGACTTACCAGATGTGATTGCATGTGCGCTTCTTATTTATGATTTTGAAGCTTTGCACTGCTAGATCCTGGATCCACACACTCCTTTATCGCACCGCATTTGGCATGTAGGCTGCATTGTGATAGGGAGTTGCTAAAGTATGAGCTAGAGGTGAGTACACCTTTAGGTAGTACTACTGTCATAGGAGAGGTTTGCAAGGGATGTTTGATTAGGATTAACCAAGCAGAGTTGGTGGCAGACTTAATTATACTACAGTTAAGAGAGATAGATATTATCTTAGGTATGGATTGGCTCATTGCTCATAAGGCTATCATGAATTGCTATACCAAGGAGGTAGTACTGGAATCTCCCGGTCAGCCGAGGGTGGTTTTCAGAGGAGTTAGTCAAACAGTGCTAGCCAGGATGATATCCTTCATGAGTACACTGAGGTTGATGTAGGGAGGATGTGAGGCTTATCTGGCCCACATCATAGATACTAGAGCAGGGCAGAGTGTACAAGACATTTATGTGGTTGGGGAGTTCTTGGATGTGTTTCTTAATGAGCTACCTGGGTTACCACCAGATCGAGAAACAGAGTTCACAATTGATCTAGTTCCATGTGCTACTCCTATATCTATTTCTCCTTATAGGATGGCACCTGTGAAATTGAAGGAGTTAAAGGCTCAGCTTCAGGAATTACTAGAAAAGGGTTTTATTAGACCCAGTGTTTCGCCTTGAGAAGCTCCAGTGCTATTTGTGAAGAAAAAGGATGGGACTTTGAGGTTATGCATTGACTATAGGCAGCTAAATCAGGTGGCAGTGAAGAATAAGTACCTGCTGCCTAGAATTGATGATTTACTTGATCAACTGCAGGGAGCTCAGGTATTCAATAAACTGGATTTGAGATCAGGGTACTATCAGTTGAAGATAGCTAAGGCTGATGTACCTAAGAGTGCATTCAGGAGCAGGTATGGGCATTTTGAGTTTTTAGTGATGCCATTTGGGCTGACTAATGCCCGGCAGCTTTTATAGCCTTGATGAAAAGGTGTTTCAGCCCTACCTGGATCGATTTGTGATTGCGTTTATTGATGATATCCTGGTGTATTTGAAGAGCAGAAAGGAACATACTGAGCATTTAAGGGTTATTTTACAAATTATGAAAGAAAAGCAGTTGTATGCTAAATCTAGTAAATGTGAATTTTGGCTGGAACAAGTTATGTTTCTGGGACATATAGTGACTGGAGATGGCATATAGGTGGATCCAAAGAAGATTGAGGTAGTGATGAATTGGGAAGCTCCGAGAAATGTGTCTAAAATCCGAAGCTTCCTAGGATTGGCTGGATATTACCGAAGGTTTGTTGAGAGGATTTCTTTGATCTCAGCCCCTCTGACAAAGCTTCTGAGGAAGAATATGGTGTTCAGATGGAAGGAGGAGTGTCAAAAAAGCTTTGAGGAGCTGAAACATCAGTTGACTGTTGCACCAGTGTTGACTATTCCATCAGGGACCGAAGGATATGTGGTGTACAGTGATGCATCGCATCAAGGATTGGGATGTGTATTGACGCAGCAAGGCAAGGTGATCGCCTACGCATCGAGACAATTAAGGTCTCACAAGATTAACGATTCGGTTCATGATTTAAAGCTAGCTGCAGTTGTCTTTGCTCTAAAGGTTTGGAGACATTATTTGTATGGAGAGACTTTCCATATATACACAGATCATAAGAGTTTAAGATATCTACTGAGTCAGAGGGAGTTGAACTTGAGATAGAGAAGATGGATTGAATTATTGAAAGATTATGATTGCCCTATTGAGTACCACCCAGGGAAAGCTAATGTGGTGGCAGATGCTTTGAGTAGGAAGTCTAACATCGGTGTAGCTCAGATTCAGTTATCGAGGCTGCCTAATTTGATTCATTTGAGAGCTCTGAATGTGGAGTTGAATATGGGGCAGAATGAGGCATTGATTGCTACACTAAAGCTGAGACCAATGTTGCATGATAAAATTCGAAAAGTTCAGGGGAAAGATCCCAATATGGTGAAGCGTATGGAAAAGGTAAAGATGAATCCAGATTCTGAGTTTGAGTTAAGGGATGAGACTTTATGGATGAAGCAGAGACTGTGTGTGCCTAATGTGTATGATTTGAGGAAGGAGATACTTGAGGAAGCTCATATGGCTGCCTATGCTATGCATCTTGGTACTACCAAGATGTATAACACACTGAAGCAGCATTTTTGGTGGCCTGGAATGAAGAAGCAAGTGGCGGAGTATGAATCTAGATGTATGACTTCCCAGGAAGTTAAAGCTGAGCACTAGGCTCCGGTAGGGAAGCTCCATTCATTGCCCATTTTGGACTGGAAACGGGAACGGATTACTATGGACTTGATCATGGGACTGCCTAAGACTCCAAGGCAGAATGATGCTATATGGGTGATAGTAAACCGGTTAACTAAGTCGGCCCACTTCTTACCAATGAAAGAAAATAATTCACTTGATCAGGTGGCCCAAAAATATGTGAATGAGATGGTGAGACTATATGGGGTTCTAGTTTCTATTGTATCGGACAGGGATCCCAGATTTACTTCAAGGTTTTGGAAAAGCTTGCAGTTTGCTATGGGTATTAAGTTGAACTTCAGTATAGCATTTCATCATCAAATAGATGGACAGAGTGAAAGGACAATCAAAACTGTTGAGGATATGCTCAAGGCGTGTGTATTGGAGTTTAGAGGAGCTTGGGAACAATATATGACATTGATAGAGTTTGCCTACAACAATCATTACCACAGTAGTATTGGAATGGCACCATATGAGGCACTATATGGTAGAAAATATCGGTCGCCATTATATTGGGATGAAGAGGGCTTGAGAATAGTTAAAGGCCCAGAGTTGATACAAGATACAGTGGATAAGGTAAAGTTGATCTGAAACCGAATTAAAGCAGCTCAAGATAGACAGAAAAGTTATATGGATCAACATTGACGTGATATAGAGCACAATGTGGGAGACAAGGTATTCCTGAGAGTGTCACCTTGGAGGGGAGTTTTGAGATGGTATGAAATAGGGATAAACAATAGACGAATTCTTCAGACGTTTCAACAATGTCATCACTGCCTTGAAAAACTTAGGCAAGATATATCTAAATGATGAGCTGGTAACAAAAAGTATAAGATCATTACAAAAGGAATGGGGACATAAAGTGACAGCTCTGGAAGCTGTAAAAGATCTCGATACAATCTCAGTTGACTTAATGATTCATGAGGTTGAGCTTAGGTGAGATAAAGGATCCTTATATAAAAGAGGAATGACACTAAAAGCAGTTGACGAATTAAATCCATTAAATGATAGTGAAAGTGATACTGAGTTGCAAATAGATGGAGATGAAGAATTCAACTTCATGGTCAGAAAATATGCCCACTTCTACAAAAAGAAGCTCATGAAGAAAAGAGAAGGAAACAAGAAAACTAGAACAATAGGCTCCTATCAAAAGGAACTAGCGGCTATAGCAATGCAAAAAAATCAAATTATAGGTTATCACTGCAAGAAACCTAGACACACAGGACTATAATGTCCTTTCCTTCAAAAGGACAAGAAAGAAAACAGAAAACCCAAAAAGCATGTTATGACTGCTGCTTGGTCAGATGAGGATTTGGATAACTTTGAAGAAGAAAAGCCTGAGGAAGTCAACAACATTTACTTTATGGTCAAATCAGGAGACGATGAGGTATATTATTCTAACTCTGATATTGAAATTGATGAATTGAAAGATGCATATCATGATTTATATGATCAGTATAAAAGATTAACAGTGCAATATTTCAAAAGGATTGAGAAGTCAAAAAATAATGATGAATCTTTAACGAATAAGATTAAATTATTATAATCGAAAAACAAAGATTTGTTGTCCAAAGTCACTTCTCTTAAAAATGATAATAAACAAATAGTTTTTGAAAAAGAATGCTTGGAACAAAAAATAATTTAGTTAGAAAACTCATTACTTGAAATGACTATGCTAAGATAAAACAACTAGAAGAGAAAGTTACTCCTTTAAAACTCGAAAAAGAAAAATGTGCTAAGCAAATTGTTTCTCTTAAAAAAGATCTTGCTAATTTTGTTAATGGAAGAGACAGTCTTGATGCATTACTTGGGAGTGGTAAATTTGTTTTTGATAAGGCTAGAATAGGATATAGTGAAAATAGCAATATTAGGCCATAAAAAAACTTCTTTGTTAAATCTAGCAATAACTATAGCTAAAAAAGCAGGAACCTGGTAAGTGGCAAAAATCGTAACAACTATCATTCATCTGTTTTCTGCGATTATTGTAGCAAACATGGTCATATTAGTCACTCTTGTTACTTTTGGAAAATGAAAAAACCATCTCTAATGTATGTTTGGATACTGAAACGTCAAACTACTAATTTGAAAGGACCCAGAAAGACTTTGGTACCTAAATGAGATAATACACTCTACAGATATGCTTCAAAATCGAGACAAAGGAAAATCAATAGATAGTTTATAGCAACTATTTGAGATACATGACAGGTGAAATATCGCACGTCAACTATATTGAAAAGAATGAAGGAGGTAATGTTGTCTTCGTTAATAAAAATAAGGCGAAGGTTACCAGAATTGGTAAAATTGGTGATTCTAACTCTACTTCTATTGATAATGTTCTTTTTGTTGATGGATTAAAACATAACTTGCTTAACGTAAGTCAATTATGTGATAAAGGTTACAGAGTTACTTTTTATGCAGCAAATTGTGAAATAATTGACAATCTTAATAACAATATTGTATTTGTTGGTCCTAGAAATCAAAACACATACTGCACTCAATTGGAAGATATATCTTCTCAAAATGACAAGTGTTTTGTCTCAATAGAAAAGGATTCACTTATCTGGCCTAGAAGATTTGGACATACTAGCATGAGCATTTTATCAAAATTGTCCAAAATTGAGTGTCTAATTTGAAATTTGAAGGTAAACAAGTTTATAAGGCTTGTTTAAAAGGAAAACAAATCAAAAGCAGCTTCCCTCTTAAAAATATTATAACTACTAACCAGCCACTTAAACTCGTGCACATGGATTTATTTAGCCCTACTAGGACTCAAAGTTTTGGTGGCAAACACTATGGTTTTGTTATAGTAAATGATTTATTTTCTATCAAATAAAGATGATACTTTTGAAGTCTTTGAGAAGTTTTGCAGGAAAGTTCAAACTGAAAAAAGGTACTGCATTACATCGATTCAAAGCGATCATAGAGGAGAATTTGATAACAAAAAATTTGAAGACTCTTGCAACAAAAATGGTATAACTCACAACTTCTCATGCCCAAAGACTCCTTAGCAAAATGGAGTTGCTGAGAGAAAGAATAGGACTCTTGCGTTTGCAAGCTATAGAAACTTCAAATTGTTCTAAATGGATATTAAAAGTGCATTCTTAAATGGTTACATTAACGAAGAAGTATTTATTAAGCAACCCCCAAGTTTTGAAGATGAAAACCATCCAGATTATATGATGAAGTTAACCAAAGCTCTGTATGGTTTAAAGCAGGCTCCTCGAGCATGGTATGAGAGGTTAAGTAATTTTTTTCTTGAGAATAACTTTGAAAGAGGAAAGGTCAATAAAACCTTATTTATTAAGAGAAAGGAGAATGATTTACTCATATTGCAAATATATGTTGATGACATAATATTTGGTGCTCCTAATCCATCCTTCTATGAAGAATTCTCAACATCAATATAGGGGGAGTTTGAAATGAGCATGATGAAAGAATTATCATTCTTTCTTGGATTACAAATCAGACAAATAGAAAAAGGAATCTTCATTAGACAAGACAAATACACAAAGGAACTCATTAAGAAATATCATTTTGAGAATGTCAAACCGATGGTTACTCCTACATACATTGGAGCTAAACTGGATAAAGATGAAGAAGGTAAAGCTACGGATGAGACAAAGTATAGAGGAATGATTAGATCACTACTATATCTTTCAAGCTCAAGATAAGACATTATGCTTAGTGTGTGTCTTTGTGCACACTTTCAATCAAATTCAAAAGAAAGCCACCTTCCAGCAGTCAAAAGAATCTTTCGATATCTCCACGGAACTATGAAATTTGGACTACGGTATCCAAAATTTGATTCATTTGACATTGTTAGCTATTGTGATGCAGATTATGTAGGTGATAAAGTTAATCGAAAAAGCACAAGTAGTCACTGTCAATTTCTTGGAGGATGTCTAGTATCTTGGTCCTGCAAGAAGAAAAATTACATGGCGCTTTCGACGATAGAAGTGAAATACATAACAACTGCTAGTTGTTGTACTCAAATCTTATGAATGAAGCATCAACTACAAGATTTTTCTCTAAATTTTTCTCATATTTCTATATTATGTGATAAAAGTAGTGCTATAAATCTTTCTAAAGTTCCTGTGCATCATTTTAGAACTAAGCATACAGAAATCAAACATCATTTTCTTAGAGATCATGTTTTAGAAGGAACCATTGATCTTTTGCATGTTAATACTAAGAATCAAGTAGCTGACATTTTCACCAAGTCACTCTCTAAAGATAGATTTTGCGTGCTAAGAAAAGAGCTTGGTTTGTACAAAATCTCTGATTTATTTCTACATAAATATTATCTGCTACTTGTCTTTGCAAATTCTCCTTAGGAAAACTCTTGACTGACTGTGTCAATTGTTTTTTTATTTTTTCATCATATTTCATTTTGTTTTATTTCACTTCCTCCTTATACTCTTTTATTTTTTTTAATAATGACAAAGAGGGAGAGTTTATGTTGATATATTTTTTGCATATTCCTGCATATATGATGATATATCTCTCAATGCATATTTGTCAATGCTGCCTCGATTATATATATAATTGATTCTGTTGTTGAACTTATGAAAATATGTGATATATAAACGATAGGTTCCTTTCTTAAAGAAACAGACTCCTAATTATGTCTGAACATATAAAAATCACATATATCTTTCGAAATCATCTATTATCTCTTTGAATTTTGAAAAATATATCTATTATTGCTTATCATCATAAAAAATGGGGAGATTGTTAGCTCAAGGTATATTTTTAACGATTTTGATGATAACTATAAAATATTTGAAAATTCAAATTAGATTTATTTCCTTCTATAGATAATGATAATAAAATCATAGGAAAATTACTTCCTTTCTTGCAAGAACCTTATTAGTAAACTTTCCTTATTAAAATACAACAAGATCTTACCATTTCGAATAATCAGCTCCGGAATTTTTTGTTTTAGCAGAGATGATATTGAAAATCCAAAGTTAACTCAGAATTAAGTTGAAGCAACGGCTAGTTAAAGAAAATAACTATTTAAAGAAGAGCAATAACACTTGTGAAGCAATGAACATACACAGACTTTTGAAACACTTAAGTAGCATCTATATTCTTGATAGTCATATCATTCTTATTGTGTCTTAGAAAGTGAAATCACTCTATCAAAAGAGAAATTGTATTTGAGAACTTACTTTTGATTTTACATTTTATTCTTCTGTGAGCTTTTAGAAGTTTCTTATACACTTCGAGTGTGGAAGGTTGGAAAACTTTGAAAAATATATACTCGTGAGCTTAAAGAGACCTGTCAAATTACTACTTGGTTTTTATAGTGAAACACTCAAGTTAGATACTTGGGGACTGAACGTAGGATTGGGTTGTAAGCTGAATTAGTATAAATTCACTGCATCCTTCTCTGTCTTCTCTTAATTTTTAAATTTCCACAATATATTGTGTGTGTGTCTTTATTTCAGCAAGAATCTCCTTCACTTCATAACAATCTCCTTCTGTTTTCAACTTGTAAGAGATTCGTTTTAGTCTTAACAGATGCCTTTTGTTTTAATTTTTTTAACAAAATTTTTCATCTAGCAGGCTCTTGTTGTTTAACAAGCTTTTTATCATCTAACAAGTTCCTTCCGTTTATATAGGATCTTATTACACAATAGGCTCCTACTGTTTTAATTATAAACAAACTCTGTCATTTCCTTTTGAACTAAAAGTAACTTGCAATTTTTTTAAAAAGTCACACACAATTCACCCCCTTCACACACAATTCACCCCCTTTTGCGTGTGTTCGCTTTATCAACATGAAAATTGATCTCGAAGAAAAAACTGTGTATTATTACAAGATTACTTTTAATCTAAATAAAAACACCAACTTGTTATACCCATTTCGAAAATATTAAGACCGTTGACGAAGATTATCGAATGCTTATTTTTCTTGATAATTAGGTTCACTATTCACCTTTGTATTATCTTTGATTTCTCAGCCAAGATCCTATATTGTACTGTAAATAAAAGGGTGAGGAGAATAAAATGAAAGATGGTTAAAACAATTCATGTTACCGAGATATACTGGATATTCCAGGGTCAAATCAAAAGCTCTTGTCTCCACACGTAGCCTTAGTTTCGTCTTGGAAGACTTTCAATATTCAACGATGCCACCACCCACTAAATTTAAAACTAAAGAGCATGTATTTCTGAAGACCTTCGAAGTTACTATTAAACGGCTACGATTCGCCCCTTGTTGTGTGCATATTTTACATTGGCTTAGGTGGGAGTTGTTTTTTAGGATTAATTGCTATTATTCCACTCTCAATGCCTTATTGCGCCTAAGTCCTATCAGCTTGAATCCTTGTGTCGATGGTAGATCGACGGGTGTAGAGCTTTTTTGAAAAAATTAAAGATATTCATTTAATCCATAGAAATGTTAGTGTTACAAAGGACCAAAGGAGAATACCCTTCTAATACAGTTCAAATCTTACTACAACCTTTTACAAGAACGGTATATTGAAGAATGTTGAGGATTAAATTCTCCAAGATGAGGCCAAAATAGGATTTAATTTTTAGCTATATCCCTAAGTAAAATCAACTCCCTTAAACCATAAGCCACTTCTAATATTACTCCATTCAGAAGTAGCTTTATTTTTAAATCTCCGAAAGGTCCTTTCCATCCAGATTGTTTGCACACTGGTCCCAGTACAATTGTATACACTTGAAGGGTAGTTCTTGGTAGTGTAGGTTGACTTGAAAGTCATTGGATAGTTTATGAGAATGAGTTCTCTGCAAAGTTCCATATGCACATCCCTTTCACCACATCCTAGATGCTAGTTGCAAAGCTGCATTCAAACAACAAATGGTCTTGAGTTTCTTTGAATTCCAAGCATAAGGGACAAATTCTGCCTAAAGGCATACAGATTAATTTGTCTGTTGTGTTCAACCAGTTTTTGGTGGTCAGTCATAGTAGGAATGAGGTTTTAGGCAGTAAGCATTTACTCCCTAGTATTTTATACCAAACTACTCCAAAACTTTTGCTTCTTATCAATTCCCTGCGTTCTTACTGGTTAACAGGCATCCTTGCCAAATGTATCTGTCTGGTGAATAAGATAGACGGGTGCAGTTAATGCTAATAACAGAGTAAATAAACTAATCAGGAAAGTGGCATAAAAATTGTTGAAATTCGGGTGTGTTTCAATTATTGCGGATTTGTGCATCAATTTGAATGGAAGTTCGTAAACATTAACAACCCTTGAGAAGTTATTTTAATTGACATTAGTCCAAAAAAAAGGATCTAACATATAATAAGTTATCCTAAGTTGGAAAAAGTAAGGTTCCAAATTATTGACAGTTCCAAGCCATAAATATGTCAAAGTCTGACCTTGATTGAACTAAACTAGAAACTGTCATATAAATAAATTGGAATCCAACCAAAATTGACTCAGTTTTCAAAATAATATAAAGAGTGAAAAAAAACATATTTTTAATCTTAATATTTACGTTAAAATATACGTAAGTTCATAATTATTCTCATAAATTTAGAGTATTTCTTTGATGGGGATTGGAAATGAACCAACTCAAGTATGTTTAAGCATTAACAGAACAATAGTCTTAAACTAAGCATACATGAAAAGCCAAATGAAACTTGTAATTTTTATCAAGCGACACAAAATCTATTAGTAAATGCAAATCAATAAGACATGGTTGAATTTGTTAGGGAGTTGTTATCACATGGTGGAATCATTCGTAGAGATGGCAATAAGACCCAGGCCTCGGATTGGGTTCAGATTCAAGCTGTCCAAGCCCAGCTCTACCCAAAGCCTGATAAATAACAGTAAAAGGACATCATTTTGATAATTTAATTTTAAAAAATAATTGAGTCAGGTCGAGCTACCTCGGACCGATTGGGCCTGAACTTGGGCCAGATGCCTCAGGCCTCAGGCTAGTCCCATGCCCTTGCAATAGGGATCAACCCAGGCTCAGGTCTAGGCAGGACCAGGCCCAATCCTACCCATTGCGAGCCCGCCTAGGCCTGAGCCATCCTTAATAATTCACCATCCTAATTGATGATTTATTTAATGGGCTCGGCCCAACCCATTGTGTCACTAATCATTCATCGCCCTAATTTGTGATCTATTTAGTGGTAATAATAGATATCGATGATATGCAGATAGTGGTCAGTGGCTATAAAGTGGATTAATAGAGTTTGTTTAAAAATCAACAAGGTTTTCTTATTATGAACACAAAGATTGGTTGGACATAAAGTTTATTATGATTTAATATGATTAATTACTATTAATTAATGTTTATTAAAACTAATAAAATTAAGAATAATTAATTTAATAATAATTCATATTTAATTAAATTACGTCCTATAATGTTAAATAAAATTCACTTACCATTATAGAATTTATATAGAGAATGAAAATAAAAATGAGTTATCACATCATTGCTAATATGATATGTATTTAACGAAAACATAACCTTATTAAAAAGTTTGTTAATTTAAAACAAGAACAACAACACCAATGAGAGTCCCACTAAAACGTGGGAGCTGAAAAGGTCCAGTAATATACAGCTTTACCCCTACATAGTAAAGAAGTTGTTTCTGATAGATCCACTTGTAATGCAAAATAATGATAATACAAAAATATAAATAAATGCGTATAAATAAAAATATACAAATATCGTACTTATAGAACCTAGTAAAGATTAACAATAATAGATAAAATAATTAAATTAATAGACAAACTAGAAAAAGAAAAGTACAATAGTAAATTAAATAAGCCATGTCAAGAACGTAATTAAGCTAAGTAAAAAAGCTATCTAAACTAAACAACTAAGAGGTAAGTACTAAGTATACAAAAAAGAACTATAAAACGAAAAACTAGAAGGAAAATGTATAAAATACCTAAGAGAACCAGAATGAGCTCTCTACGAGAGATCCTTTATCCGCATCCTAATATGCAAAAGTTTTCTATTTTAGGCCATATCCTCGTTAAGTTCCAACAAAATCATATCATTATTGATCACTTCCTTATAATTCTTCTTAGGCCTTCCTTTTTTCCCCTTACAGTCTCTAAGTACTATCTTCTCACTTCTTCTCACTAGAGCGTCAGGGTGTCTCCTTTTAGTATGTCTGAACCACCTAAGTCTTGTCCCTCTCAATTTTTCATTAGTACCAAGCCACCTTTAATTTGTCTCTTACTATTACATTTTTAACCCTATCTCATTTAGTAAGGTTACATACCCAATGGAGCATCCTCATCTCCGCCATGATTAGCTTATGAATATGCATTTGTTTGATGGGCCAACGCTCAACCTTATATAACATGCCCAGCCTAATCTTTTAGCGATATAATTTACCTTTTACGTTTGAGTGGTATCTTCTTGTCACATAAAACAATTTATGCACTTCTTCATTTAAGTCACCTTGATCTGATACGTTGGATTATATCTTCATCAATCTCTTCTTTACTTTGGTTGATAAATCATAGGTACTTAAAACACTCTTGCAATGGTATAATTTCTAATCCAATGTTTACCTCTACAACGGGATCCTCTCTATGCCTAAAAAGTTAAACTCTAAATACTTAGTCTTAGTCCTGCTCAACTTAAAACCCTTCAACTCGAACGTATCCATATAACATTATAACTTGACATTAACACCTCTTTTGTCTCATCCAGTAAATAATATTATTACCAAACATATACACCAAGGACCTATCCCCTTGATATTCTTGATAAGTTCATCCATCACTACTGTGAACAAAAAAAAGCTCAATGAGGAGCCTTGGTGTAACCTAATACTAATAGAAACATTTTCTGTATCTCCTCTTATAGTCCCTAATGTAGTCTTAACCCCTTCATACATATCCTTAATCTCATGTATATAGGTCATAGGAACTCCCTTAACCTCTAAATACCTCCACATAATTTCCCTACGTACCTCGTCATATGCCTTCTCTAAATCACTAAAAATTATGAGTAAATTACTCTGTCTTTCTCTATAGTATTCCATTGATCTTTTAAGGAGATGTAAAGCTTCTAACGTGGACCTTCCAGGCATAAAGCCAAGCTAGTTCTTCAAAATAGGAGCAACCTTTCCTACTCTCTTCTTAGTTACCTTCTCCCATAACTTTATGGTGTGACTAAGTAGTTTGATGCCTTTATAGTTGCTACATTTTTTGATATCCCCTTAGTACTTGTATAGAGGAATTAACATACTAAGTCTCCACTCATCTGACATTTTGAGGGACCTAAGGATGACATTAAAAAACTTAACTAAAAAAGTAAAACCCTCTATGCCTAGGCTCTTTCACACCTCTATGGGTATCTCATTCGGCCCTACTGCCATTTCGTTCTTCATTTCCCTCAAAACTCTTTTAATTTCTTCCTTTGTAATCTGCTTGCAACGAGATAACTTACGAAATCTCTTGGACCTACTAAGATCACCTAAAGAGATGTTGTCCTTTATGCCTTTATTAAAAAGGCTATACAAGTACCTATAACACCTTCTTTTAATATCATTTTCAGCCACAAGCATCGGTCCTACTTCATCTCTTATACAATTGAACTTGATCTAAGTCTCTCATTTTCTGTTCCCTAGCTCTTACCAACTTAAAAATGTCCTTTTCTCCCTCTTTAGTATCCAATCTCTGGTATAAATTCTCGTAAGCTCTACCTTTAGCCATTAAGATTGTCTTCTTCACCACCTTCTTTACCAGTTTGTAACTTTCTTTATTAGATACTCTCTCTACCTTTTTAGTACTATCCAATAGAGCTTTATAGGCACTCTTCTTGATCTTAACATTTTCTTGTACATCGTCATTCCACCATTAAGACTCCATCTTACTACCCCTAGGCCCTTTAAAAGCCCTTAAAATAACTTTAATTGTATTCTTTAAAAGAGTTATTACTCTCTCCCACATCTGGTTAGCATCTCCATGTAATTTCCATTTATTTCTAGATATTACTCTATCACTAAGTTGTTTCACTATGTCTCCTTTTAGATTCCACCACCTGAATCTGGTATACCTCCTAGGACTTCTTTTCTTCCCCCATCCCTTAATTATAAGATCTAAAACTAACAATCTATGTTGATTTGAGAACCAAGTTTTTCGTAACACCTTGCAATCCTTACACCTAGGCTGATTGTTCTGCCTTACGATAAAGTAGTCAATTTAAGTTTCCGCGATTATCCTCCTAAATTCACCAAGTGCTCCTCATTTTTCTTGAAAAAAAAATTAGTTATCAATAACTTGAATGCTATCGCCCGGTCCAATAAAGCAGTCTTACTATCATTCCTATCCCTGTGGTAACATCCTGTTACCTATACGGGTAGAACAGTTAATTATGAGACATTTATATGACTTAAGATAAATGCACGTTAGACATAAGTTATTTGTGACTTACATA
>JAOTAY010000004.1:14947161-14968896 GCA_025629805.1 Erythroxylum baracoense
TTTTCCAGATTTGGTTCTAAACTCTCATTCATCTTCTTCCATACCTAGTTTACACCATTTAGCACACAATTCACTTCAAAATTTCACCATAATTCATCTACAACCTATCTTTCACCATTAGGCCTAAATTGGCAGCATTCACACAACCCAATCTTTCCATTAATTCAAATCCATCAAAACATCATAATTTACCTAAACAATAATACAATTCATTTTCTATCTTCCAATACATTAATCAATCATCTTCTAAGACAAAACACACCCATATCATTCATAACACAAATTCATGCAAGTCATGCATGTCATACCATAATTCATGCATGAAGCTATCATTTAAAACATAAAAGAACATAAAGACATTAATTCTTACCAAATAAGTCAATTCTTCTCCAAATCTTCCAACTTTCCAAATTCTCTCTAACTTTCTTCCCACTCACACATTCACGGCATCAACACTTGAGAGGATGAAAGTTCAAGTTATGAAGTTTGTATGGTGAATCAAAGATGAGAAGATATGGTGTAGAAGAGTGGAAGAGTGAAGAAAGTAAGCAAAAGTTCAAGAAAAATCAAAGGAGGGATAACCTTCGGATGAGCCAAATTTTCAAGCCAAAAAGACACTTTCAACACTAATACAAGAACATACAAGAAGAAGTAAGGAGAAGAGTCGTGGAAGACTCATTCAAAGGGTGAATTTTTTAATAAAATAACATTAAGAGTGGTGACATGTGTCACACTCTCATTGGTTACTAACTTTCTTCCCAATTCACTTCAATTTCTCTCCAATTTCCAATGGCTCAATTCCAAAAATTCCTAATTTCATATGCCTAAGTTTCCAGTGCCATTGGACAGTAAATTTCACTACCGGATGACCCCTATTCTGTCTCTTGACAATTTTTCGGGTCCGGAAATAGTTCCGAAAAATTCCCAAAAAATTCATATAATTCTCTAAAAATGGAAAAACCCCTTTGACCCTCTCCAGTACTAATTCTCACTCAAACACATCACATTTTCTATATAACACAATTATTCACACTTAAACCGGGAAAATGTCATGAATGCATGTACAAGCATTTACATGTGCAAAAAATCACTATTTCCTATTCATGTGCATATATGAATGCATGAATATGTCAAAACACTTTAAATAATCCTAACCCATTCCAAATTGACCAAAATACCCTTCCCATAAGTGAGGGGATGTTACAATTTATATGCATATTTATTACTTATATATGTGTAGAATGACTATACAAGTTCACATACTAATTTTGTGAAGATAATTAAGTACAATTTAACATGTTTTATATTTAAATGAAGTATAGGAATTTATATACTATAATTAAGTGAATGTACCTCAAGAAGCACAACTGAAAAAACATATACAAAATAATTCATACGAGTACTTGTAATTTGAATACTATCCTAATGGTAAGAATTTATGATTTTTGGGTGTGTCATGGATGCATGCATCACATGCATAAGAATGCATAAGAATGCAGCGGAAGTGTCGAAATCTAGATTCCAACATTATGACAACCCAAAAGACATAGAATCATACATTCTAAATGTTTTGTATGATAGAAAAAATTACCAATTCCATGTGGTTACGAGATACCTAGAAGAATTATTTGGTTAGAAGTTTAATTTGGAATAGAATGTGGCTATGATTTTATGTTCCAAATAGGCACAGCCTCACTCCACTAGATCAGTTGTCTCACTTTCTTACATCAATTGCATCACCTTAAGAGTTGAGTGCATGTCTTTTATCAAGCATTTGGTGAAATTCACCTATTATTTGAAAGGAAATTGCTGTGTATTTAGAAGAGATGTAGAGGAATTACTTGAATATTCTGTATAGGGATGAGTTTTAAAATAAGCTGTACTTATTTGTTCGTATTCTATTATATTGCCTCCCTTTTTCAAAATGCTTTGTTGTTTCACTCTCCCATACCAGTTACATCACTATGAGAGTTAAGTGATGTGAGAATGACTAACCATGTAAATAATCCCTTGTATATGCCTAATAAGATTAAAAGAGGCTTTGAATGGCCTTATTCAAGGCATATATGTTAATTAAGTTTCAAAAGGCATTTCAAGAACTATTTTGAGAGGCTTATTAGATCCAAAGGAAGATCAACTAATAGTTAACTTGATTTAAGCTAAGCCTGGAAAAGATTTGGTGGTTTAAGACCTACCTAGGCTAAACTTGGCCTTAGACATAACCATATTCTAGCAATTAACCACGTTGTAGAAGTAATCCCATCAATTTCTAAATTATAAGGGAGAAGACAACCCTAAGTTACTAATAACATGAGGCATATTAGGCCTAAACCAATAAATTGAGAATGATGATTTAAGTGATGGTGATGTTGATATAACATTTGACGTTAAAGGTGACAAATTTAATCCTAAGGGAGGAGTTATGCATGACTGGTAAAGAGGAGTATAGAATTTGAGAATCTTAATAGAATAAAGATGACTATGTCTTCCTTTAAAGGTAGCAATGATCCCTAAAATTATTTATAGTAGGAGACCAAGATAAAACTGATATTTGACAATCATAATTATTTTAAAGAGAAGAAGGTAAAGTTAATTGTAGTAAAGTTGACTAATTATATCAAGATGAGTTGATGAATAGTAAGAGGAATAGAAATAAATTACAAGGTATTATTAAAAGGAGATTCGTGCTAAGCCATTTTTACAGAGATTTGTATTAGAGATTTCAAAGTCATTCTCTACGTACAAAAGTATGGAGAATTATCATAAAGAAATCGAAGCAGTTATGATTCAAGTCAATATAGAGGACAGAGAAACAATTATGACCAAGTTCTTAAATGAGTTAAATTAAGGTGTAGTCAATATGGTACAGTTACAACTATGTAGAGTTAAAAGAGATAATATATATAAATATGAAAGTAAAGAGTCAATTAAAACATAAAGGAGTATCAAAGTACCCTATTAGCTTAATAAAGGTTTTATTAAAAAAAAGGATGAAGGAATCCTTATAAAATAAAAGCAGTTAAGCCATCTAAGGCTAAAAAGGATTTCTATAATAAAGACAAAGCTAAAATTGATTCTCTACCCTCTCAAAATAAAAACGATAAAAATTTCCATTATTAAGGATATGATTTATTACACTGGAAAACTCAAATAAGGGGGTATAAGCATGGCAGATGGTGGATATATGGAGAGCGTGAGAGATTCAAACAAAAAGAAATCTATACCACCACTTGAAGATTCTAATGATAAAGGTGTTAAGTATGTTGTTAAGGGTACAATGATTATTACTCAGAAAGCATTAAGTATTCAAATTAAGGTAGATGAGTTAAAGCAGTAGAGAGATAACATCTTTCATATTAGAAGTCATGTTTATAATAAGGTATGTAATATGATTATTGGTAGAAAGAGTTGTACTAATGTTGTTAGTACCACTCTTGTTAAAAGGTTGTGTTCGCCTACTGCGAAGCATCTTATATTGGGCTATGTTTTATAGATTCTATGACATAATTAATGTTGGGTTTATCATGGTTGCATGCATCACATGCATGCGTATGCAGCGGAAGACATCTTGAAAAAATAGAATCATACATGCATGCATAGACATATATATAAGAACATTAAATATTAAACTTTTTACCTTTTGTTTCTCCTCCTTTCTTATTTCTTCTCTTTGTTTGGGTTGTTGCAAACACAAACCCTTCCTTGATCACCCAAGCACAAGCAAAGAAGATGAAGAAATAATGTATAAGGGTGATTTGAGCACCAAATTAGATGACTTCTAGTATATGTTTAAAATGATGGAAGATAGATCAAGAATCTTGTTGTAGGCACTTTAATTCATGTAACAATTGCATAAATTATAAAAACACGATTTTTAATGCCTCTCTCTTACTCTAGAACTCTTTTAAAGCCTTCATGCTCTCACTTGAGTGTGTAAGAAGTGGTAAGACCTTATGTACATAAGTGAAGAACTCACTTATGTACCATTTCATACCCTCTGTCACGATCGTGGCTCGGGCTCGCCTTTAACAACGAATGTGGCTTATGAGTCACGATCATGGCCTTCTTAAATTTGGTCATACATACTGTGTTTTTCATCAGATCTTTTATACGTGTGACCTTTAGGTTCCTGGTTATTTTAGGCACTTGAATTAACTCTTAATTCAATCAAATCATGAAGGGTTTTATGATGCTAATTTGCCATAATAAAAGTGGATTAACACACGAACTCTTTGATAGTTAATTGTCTAACTTATGAACCTTTCTATAGACAATTACCATGCAATTTTTCTTTTCAACATACTATACCCTACTTGGTTCGGAGTATGTGTTATATGTCAACTCTCACTTGACTGACTACATCACATCTAGTCCAAGTGATGTTAGTTTTTGTCTTAGGATCTCATTCCTCTTGTGTGTCATTGGAGACTCTCTTCATGACACATAACTGCTCTGGTCAAAGACTCCCAAGTAATGACCCCGATAAGAGGCCATAGGTATCATCTCCTTCTATTAAGAGTGGTGAATCCTTTATTGGCTATTCAATTACCTTCGAATACCAATAAATGTACCTAATCATCACCCTAAGAGCGATTTCGTCGTGAGGTAACAAGGAATGATGTCAAAGAACATGATTAGTATCTAAGATATCCTTGAGTACCTCAAGTCTAAGGATATTTGTCTCATAGCGGGTCATTCGATGTACTTACTACCCTTAGTAAGCATCCACAGGTTAACTCTAAATATCTCGTGCTTAAAGTTTGTGAGATCCACTGCTTAATCAAATTAAAGAGTATAACATGTGCTAGTCTGTCTAGATTAATAATGTCCTGTCTTATTAATCCTATGACTAGAGATTATTTAGATACTAACATAATTGCACATGATAGGAATCTCATTATCATGATCTCATCATGATTTCCTTCATGCTATATTTTGTATCGTAGACTTCATTAATTTGATTTAAGATCAATATCAATTCATATATAAACGAATATCAAATCAATGAAAAATTTCTTTCGCTTTATTAATCAAAATAAAGTTTTTACAAAAGTACTAAAGGTGATTGCCTTTAGAGCACTACTCTAATATTAAGTATCTGTAACTATGACTTATTCTTATGTCCTTATGTTTCAGCCCAAGAATGCTTCAAATTTACTCCACACAATAATTTAAAACAATGTCAATCTTAATCTATCATAAATCCATCTGATTGAATTTATTTTTTTAGCCCATTTCCATACCAGTCAACTCCAATATTTTTTGACTATCATTTGATTTTAATATTTGTCATTCAGGGTTGGGTTCCTAATTCACCTTTTAATGAAAATAAAATTTTCATTAATCCGAAAACATCATTCATAAAATGAAATTTTATAGACACGTCAAAAGAAAAGTTTTGCGTTTTATACTTATAGTCTTTAAAGGATCAACCCATACTTGTATATGCTAGCCACAGCTACGTCATACGCTTACGGTAAATTTTTAATATTGATATAAAACAATATCGATCAAATTTTTTGATTAAATTTTGAAAAGTGTTTATATTTATTAATTGAGAAAATTAAGTTTTATAATGATTTTGAAAATTAGTTTTCTAATTTAGTAAGAAAAAGTCTTTCTAATAAACTATGAAATAAATCTCTAAATAAATAATAAAAATGACTTTCTTAATTAAATAAAATATTTTATTTAATTTTAAAAGTAATGTCATTTTAATATTTAAAAAAATATCTAATTAAGGAAAAGTATTTTCTAATTAGATTAGAAATAGTTTTCTAATTGGATTAGAATGTGTTACTTATTATAATTTAGAAAAGATATTTTTCTAATTAAGGAAAAGTAATTTCTAATTAGATTAGAAATAGTTTTCTAATTGGATTAGAATTTGTTAGTTATATAATTTAGAAAAGATTTTTCTAAATTATAATAAGTAAGAAGCATAATTTATTGAAAATTTATTTTAATTAAATTTTGTTAAAAGAGTCAAGATAATTGGAAATAGTTTATAATTGAATTTGAAAAATGTTTTCAAATCAAATCAAAATATTGTTTTAGATTATGAAGATCAATAACCAAAATCAAACGAAGCTTGATGTTTTATATATAAAATTTGATTATGAGTGCACGAGTTGCATAATTTATTTATATGTTTGATATATATATTTGATGCATGACAAATTATATCTTTTATATTTATGATATTTTACGATAATGTTTTGTTTGATGAAATGCACATAATTAAATCTCTTGTTAAAAGTATTAAGTATATGTTTTGAATATGAATGTTACCTTTTATTGTTATAAGTATAAACCATAGTTTTGTTTATTGTTAGTCTCATTGAGCAAACTCTATGCTAGTTTAACCCGAATATGTTTAGTCTTATGACAATGGGTTTTACTTAACTAACTTTGTGTGATTTGGATGAACAAAATCATGATCACATAAATTTAGAGGCAGGATTAGTAGTAACATATAAAATATGTTTTGGCAAGAGTTGTCACCTAATGAATCTAGGAATCATATTAGATGTGATTGATAAAGTTGTTGTCTACCTTATTTAAGTTTAGTTGGTTTGTTAAGTAAACTCTAGATCAAATAAATTTGAATGGGATCTTAGCCCATTAGAAAGATTGGAGTAATTTTTCCAAATAGTAGTGAGGGCTATTATTTTGAATAAAATAATGGGAGTAACTAAATGCATGATTAAAGTCCTAATCTCATTTAATTGTTGTGGCATATAATCAATTACTTGTTTTTCTTACTTTTATATTTTGTTATGAGTGTAATTTATCTTGTTTAGTATAGTTGATACTAAGAGTCAATCAACCAAATTTCTTGGACATTGGATTATATTTAAGAAGAGTTCTCAAAGTTTCATAGAAAAAAATTATATGTCCATTATGCAATTTTGTTATTAATCCCAATTGAGGATTTGATATTAAAGTTTTAGAGATATGTCAAAATCATATGGATGTCAAAATGCACTGACATTTTGAGTTGACTAATTTTTTATAAACTTTGATGACAATATGTAAGATATATGTCAACACGATGATAGTAAGATGCAAGAGGTTGCATAGAGTACAACTGAAAGGTATAGTACTTTGATGAAATTGTTTCATTCAATTTACTCTACTAAAAGTAAAATTATGGACTACAAATAAAGACATTTGCTATAGTATGATAATAGTAGTCATTAGAAGAAAAATGATTGCATGACATTTTTTTGCCTATACACGATATGATATAGATCATATATATCTAGTTTATGCTTATGAGTACGTGATCCTTAATTCAAATTTAACACTATTGTAATGTTCAATGCATTATAAGAAATAGATTGTAGAGGAAAAGTAGTTGATCCAATTTTATATAAAGTTTATATGTGTTGGATCAAAGGAGACTTATGCTTAACATAGGTGGCTAAAATACAAAGTTGGATAATCAAGATTATCGTTTTATGACACATCAGTTAAATCAATATGATGAGAATCATAAAGTTATATATAAGGATACATGCATCCTTTTGATTATGAATCGTATGAAATTTTTGAAACTTGATAATGTGAAGAATAACCAAATCAACTTTTGGTGAAAGGATGATAATGATATTAAATTGTTAAATTATACATCTGATGTATTGGATGGAATAACAATTCACAAAAGAATGATACTCATATTTCATTAAGTTATTAGTGACTTTATATAATATAGTCATATGTATTAAATGAAATAATTATTTAAAATTTTGAATAGTTTAAATTGCATAAATCTAAGTAGAAATTTAGCATTAAGAATGTTAAAGCACTTCGGTAAGAATGATTTGGTGAGTTTTAAATTTTTGATTAACTACAGGGAATGAGATTCTCTAGTGAGTACCTTCACAATAAATTTCATAAGAGTATAGATATGTTTAAGGAGGAAATATAATATGAGATATTGTATGATGCATTATTTTTTTTATAACCATGCCTAGTATAATGACTTACCTTCAATAGTTTTAATTAGATTAAATAGCAAGATCAATTTGAAAGAGTCAAAATTAATGATTTAAGGATGTGATACTTAGTTGAAGTATGTATTATCCATTTAATTTAGAACTAAATTGGGTAATAAAAGGTTATAAGATATCAAAAAGGTTGGATATAATCTTATAGACCTATTAAACAAATTTTCTTTCAATTATATACTTATAGGATAATGGATCTTGAGATAAGTAGTGGGAGTAAGATGAGATTAAAACTTCAATACATCCAATTGGAACTAGTGCCTTTATTGATACATTTGATCTATAAATGAAAGGCTATAAGATATTGAAAGATTCACTTTCAAGATAAATTCAAAGATTTTACTTTGGAGATGATTGTGAATTTATCATGTCTACAAGAAGGTTAGTAGGAGTATAGTTGTCCTATTTATTAAGAGTATGAATAGACATATTATTCATAGAGAACAACAATTCTAATTTTAAATTATTGAAAATATAATTGTCCAAGAACAAATCTTGTTAGATACGAAAAGGTAACAACTTAATTCTGGGAATTAGATCTATAAAGATATATTGGAAGTTGTTTACCTATTCTAAGTCCAAGTATATAGACAATGTACTAAAGATGTTTTAGTGTTTAAGATACTTGATACTTGTGAAGTATTAAAGATATTCATTATTCTATGTATGAGTTGATATTTGAATGCGAGGTTATATGGATATTAACTTTAGAAGTAAATCCATCTTTCTTCTATTTTACTTAAAACAATATCATTTTAAGATTGGAAAGGTTCCAATATAGCAATTGCTGCTAATTAAGTCATAATATATTTTTCATTTAAAGGAAATGATTAATTAGCTCAATAAGTTCTTTAATGAACATAGTAAAGTTCCTTACGTTATTCAATATAGTAATATACTATAGAACATTAGACCCATTGGGCATGTAAAAGGAGTTAAGGTCTCATTAAAGATCTAAAGATGTATTTATGCAATTGTTCTTAATTATAATGATAATTAAGATAAAAAGTTGTAAGCAATTGCTCACTATAGAGAATCTTGTAAAATTCTCTCATTAGATCACTATCCCAATAGTAGCATGATCGTTATATGGTGATATGGTATAAGATACTTAAACGATTGACTTAATGCAAGTAGGAGATTGTTAGTTTATGCCCTACAGCCAATCGGTTGGTTGTAGTTTAGTGACAAATAATTTATAGGCATTCTTTATCTTATACATATTTAGATATATATAATGAATTTCATGGGATAACTATACATTGCAATGAAATTATGATGAGATTTATGTTACATTTATGTATTACCCTATATTATTTGTAGTCATTTTTTATTATGACTAGACATTAATAGAATGTAAAAAGACTAGCATACATTATGTTTTTTTCTTATGAAGGAAGTAGTCAACCTCATAGACTAAAGTATAAAGATACTTTTAAAAATGTGTGGGTGCTTGTTAGAGAACAAGTTTAGTGAACTGAACCTATATGAGAAATCCATTTAAAACATTACTTGTATGTTTATGGAAATTCTTATTGTGATGATTGTATAAGTGATCCTTTGACTTGAGATCTCCAAAGTTATCTTGTATAGGAATTGCTATGTTTTGATACTACTTATGACCTTTTGTAGTCAAGGATAGCTCAGTTTGTAATCACGAGATGTAACATAAACCATATGGAGGTAGTTGAGTAATCAAGATAGGATTTATCACCCTAAAGTAATTAGGGAGAACATTTCATTGTTCTTGATTAGTATTAATTCAAGAAATCCTTGGCCAAGGAGGAATGATGCTTTATAAATAGTTTTTAAAATGTCATTAATTGAATCAATAACTAGTGTTGGAGAACTAATATGATTAGACTCAAAATAGATTAGACATTAATTTTGTGCTCCATATATAATCAGAATACTATATAATGAAATGATATAATTATACAGAAAAATCACGCACGGAAAGGTTAGTCAAAACCACTTTGACATTCCTAAATTTAGGTGGTCATATTGTGATGCTAGATGCCAATCTTGATATATGAATATCAATAGTTTAATTAGAGAATTAAAGATAAATTAAATGAGTTTAATTTATCTAATCCTAAATATGATTTAGGGTTATAGTGTATACCCATTGCTATATATTTGAGAACCTAATGGGTCACACATAAAGAACATGTTGAAGAGAGCAAAGATATTTTAATCAAATTGGACTTAATTGTAAAGTTTGAGAAACTTTATGGTTAAATATGAGATATTAATCTACAATGATCAATATGAGATATTGGTTCTTATTTGGGCATAACTGGTATTTAATTACAATTATTTGTAATTCTAATTAAAATTTATTTGAAATTAGAATTTGATTTTAATTAAATTACTAGAGTGTTCAAAACTTATTATAAATAAGCTTAAGCTCTAATGGAGCTAGTACTCCTTGCCAAACCCTCTTTGCAATAGTTGCAGAGTTTTCTCAACTCGTTCTGTGGATATCATTAGAGGTCAGACACTTATATGATTATGGTGGTTGAGATAAGTCATTTTTGTAAACGGTTCGAAAGATACGACGAGAATATGACCAAGCTTCAAAATAACGTACTAATTAAGATTCATTCTTTATTATGATTTATATGTTAAACATTTTATAGAATTTTAGTGATCTTGTCTTTCAAAACGTTAAATACAAAAAAAATTGTAATTATTTTGTTACATGCAGGATTGGATCTTGGCCTAATTTCCCAACATGTTTCTCATGCTTATGTGCATTTTTTAAACTTGTATTTGTTCCAAATTCGAGGGTTTCATGATTTTTAATCAATAATGTCACACACACACCTGTATTAATGATTGTGTATTACCTAAAACCCTAATTTCAAACTATAAAAGATAAAATTAAGAGAAAACGTAGAAGAAGAGGCTTGGGAAACCCAAATTGACAACCTAGGATGCCAAAAAAAACAAAGAACAATCGAAGAAATACATATAGAGTGGATATCCACGATTGAAGTGGATTTTATGAAGATTAAAAGGGATTTCATCATATTTCTTTTAGTTTTCTATTTTTCCTTTAATTTCAATGTAATGTTTTCTATGATTAAGAACTAAACCTTTTTATTTTCATTTAATTCATTCTTTAGCTTTGTTAAGATTTTATTATGTGTTTTTAATTATTCTTGAATTAATATTTCTAGCATGTTGATTCATGAAATTAAGATTGAAAAAATCTTTATATTAATAGATCTAACATAATTGAAAGGAGTTGCAAGCAAACTTATAAATAGCTCGACATAAATCTTTTAGATTAGAGTCAAACTTAATAGTGAAATTAATAAATTAGTTAATGCAATTTTAGGGGTTTTAATTAGAAAAAGATTCAATTAATTAACGTAGGATTAGATGTTAATAGTCTTAATAAAGATATTAGAATAATTGAGGAATTTCACGGTCTAATGACCTATGGATTAAATTGATTAGTGAAATCATGATTTCACGAGAAGTCTTAGGGGGATTCGAATTATAGTTACTACTACCTTCTTTGATTGTTTCTTAGTTTAATCTATGTTCTACTTAGTCAATTATGTCAATTTATTTTAGTTTATTGATTTCATTTTGTATTTGATTAATTATAAGCACCATAATTTATTAGACTAGATAATAGAAATACGGTAAATGCTAGTTAATTCTAGTCCTTGTGGGATCAACTCGTACTAATAAATGCTAGTTACAATTACATTGTATGCTTGTAGTTAAAACATAAATCATATCAATCAAATTTTTGGTGTCGTTGCCAGAGACTGTAACATTAGGAAAATCTTATTTTTATTAATTTAGTCATTTTTAAGGTATTTTTTTATTTTTATTTTTATTTTTATAGCTCACTTTCTTATTCGCGTGTTTGTGGTTTATTTGGAGGATTTGGGTATTCATCATTATAACCTCCAAACACAATCAAAGGATAAAGATAGGGGGATTAAGGTATGCTATTACTTATGGCAACTTTGGAAGCTTACAATGATAGGCTTGGTGACATGTACTCAGAAGCTCAATTAATATTTATGGCATATTGTGATATTTATGGGGCTTATCACCCTAATTATGAATGTTAGACATTGAACTATAAATGGAGGCATCTAATTTGTACAGAGAGCTGCCCTTAAGATACCCCTACCACCTACCAATACATGAATTTCTTTGACTCATTATTACTCTAGACAGTGAAGATGTACGAGAATACTTATAATCCAAAGTGGAGCAGTTATTACCACTTTACATGGAATGATCATGCTTCATCTAGATTTCTATAACAATAGCAGCAAAGGAGTATCAACATCTTGAAGATGAAGATGTCCTTATAAAATTTGTTGCTTTAATCCATGCTACCCTCCATAAAACTAAAGGACTAGATGTTTTATCCAAATACACTAAACCAGATTTTAAGGAAACATACAAATACCTTACATCCTTATTATCTTGTAGCATAAGGCTTACTTGTAAGCTACTAAAATCTTATGTGAGAAAATAGGTGGAAATAAGTCTCTAATTATAGATCCAAGTTAAAGAAGGACTTGTTGATAAGTCCAACTCAAAAAATCATAAAGAAGTGCTGATTATGAGGCAATATAACAATTAGATGTTCTTTTTTCCTTTTTGATTAAGTAGTTTGTACGATTTTAATTAGTAGTTTAGTTATTTTCACAATCTTAGTTTGATGGTTCTCATTTTGTTACTTGAGATTTGATGGAGTTCCACATACTATGAAGGCAATTATTGCAACTTGGTGAAATGTCGGAGGAAGGACTAAAATTGCATGAAAAAAACCATATGTATCTAATTTTCATTAACAATATTTTACCACCATATTAGAAAATAATATGCTAAATATATTATCATTTCATTCATGAATTAAGTGATAAGAGATTTTCAACCAAAAACAAGGGGAGAGAGCAGAGATTTATATAGACTACAGTAATAGCATCTTATATATCAACCATCAAATAGTAGAATTATTCAATCGTCATGGAAATAGAAAAAATTTTAGTTAATTGGCTCTTATTAGTTAAACCAAAAATTTCATATGTATATAAAAGTGAAATTATTAGCTCAAACAAGGCCTTTTTACAAAATTGTAACAGTATCCTTCTTCTTTTTCCTCCTTAGTCTAGAGGTACAGTGCTAATGGTTTTCAATTGTGATCCATAAGTCCATTATAGAATCATTTAGTTTAGAGAAGTAAAGCCAAAATGTTAAGGTTACAGTTAATTTGTTTCACATGTTTCATGTTTCTACTTTTAAAATGTTCTAAAAACTCCCAAACTACATAATATTACTTATTTTTTTTCTTTTCCTTATTCATGCTCCTAGAGTTATTCATAGAATTATGTAGTATTTTTATGTTGTATTTGAAATAAATTTTTCCGAGCTCTATCTTCCTCTCTATTTCATTCCTCTCACAATACATTATCACCACAATAACTCACCACTATCGCACTAGTCACCAATAATAAATGACAATTTACTACCACAATTCAGTAGTCATAACCTTATTAACTTAAAATTGATAGTTTAAACTCATCTTTTTTTATTTAAAAACTATGCAAATTAATTCATATATATGTTTAACATAAATATCAAATTTCACTTGACAATTATTGTGATAACACATTTAAAAATATTTAATCTTTTATATGTTTTTTAAAATTTAGTGTCTAATTTTTTAAGTTTCTAATTTAGTGATTAACCTTTTAATTAAAATGAAAATGTTATCTACATTAGCTATTTGTTGATGTGACTAACAGAAGGACACTTATGTGATTAGTGCGATATTTACTAATCACGTCAAATCAATTAACAACTAAAAAAGACAATATTCTAATTTGGGTTGGACAAATTTTAAAATATTAGTAACTAAATTAAAAAATTGTTAAAGATTAGATATTGAATTAAAAAATCTAAAATTAAACACATTTAAATTTGTTATTTCACAGTTGTTCTATGGAATAACTTCTTCATTTCATTATTTTTGTGGATTAATTTATTTTGGATTCCTCATTAGCTTCATAGGAATGACTTATTAGGTAATTTGATCATTCATTATAAGAAAATGCTTGAAAAAAATCTTCATCTCAATTTCATATTAAATTCTCTTTAAAATTTTAAAAATAACTTGATTTTTACACTTAAATAAAGATGTATGCATGATAACACTATCATCACTGATTGCTTGCGGTTTAATTTGAAAATTCGTATATTAACATTGGAAGTTAATCTAATGATCAGGATTCTTAAAAGTTCAATTCATTATAACAAGTAATCATTTGTATTTTGATAAATAAATTCGAAACATATATTTAAAAATCACCCTATTTTCTATTTTTAATATGAATATTTTTATTTAGTAATTTATTGAATAAAAAATTCATTTATTACTAATTTAGATATTGGTGTATGAAATTAAAACAATATTTCCTTACTTATACTTAATTTGACTATCAAACACCTCATGATTATCCTTAATTTCTCCCCCCATCGGAGTTTAGCTACATTTTTATCCAATCGATTAATAAAATTGAAATTCTATCATTATTCAAATGAAGCTCAAGGTATTAAAAGAAGGTTGATGTCTTAATACATATAAACCAAGTCAAACTTGTTAATTTGACTAATAAGATGTTAGAGTGGGGGGGTTCTAACTCGCCTCAATTTTGAAGAAAACGATTATTAAAAGTGAAAATGCATTACAATTTTTAAATGTTGCTTAAATTGAATTTTTACTTGATCTTAAATAACTATTTTATTAAATAATTTATTGAAAGTATAAAATTTTGAACTTATTATTATATGTACCGGAAGATTTATTTATTGTGTATTCCAAAGGTAGTAGAATTGTGGCTGCGGTTCGCCAATATAAAAGAAAAAGATGTTAGGGCTAAGTTTTGAAGTCTTGTCAAACTTGATATGATTGATAGAAATAGGCTAATTAAACAATATCGGTTCCACAAAATTGGCAAGTTGGACAAGTACTTATATTTAATGCCCGAAAGTCAATTAGTTTTTTAGCTGGCTCCTCGTAATTTCATTGACCTTATATGCCTTTTGATCCTTCCTGTGGCTATAAAAATCTGTGAGGCGCAAATGATAGGATAATCAACCCAACAAAATCGAAAACAGGAAACACAACTGATCTAAATCTGTTATTTTCGACAGAAGATGGATTGTAATCCTCTGAACCATCCGAATCTGGAATCGTCACCTCCACAAACTCGTTACCTTGGCCTCTTTGATCCATTCTTTTGGGATGAGTTTCTCTTAAACCCTGGTTGGTCCTCTCCAGTTAGTACCGGTGACTCTAGTCATAAGACAATCAGCTTCACTACTCCAACGTCCCACAAAGATGCAGAATCAAAAACCCCCATGGAGGTTGAAGAAAAGCAATCCAATAACTCACAGCAATGTAACTTCTCAAAGGAAATCAAAGGGCAAGAACATATTTTCAACGCAAAATTAAAAAATTCGAAGGAAAAGGGCTACAGGGGGGTGAGAAGGAGACCATGGGGCAAATATGCAGCAGAAATCAGAGATTCAACCAGACATGGTCTTCGAGTTTGGCTAGGTACATTTGACACTGCCGAGGAAGCGGCGCTAGCCTACGACCAAGCAGCACTAACCGTTCAGGGCGCGAAAGCAGTGCTGAATTTTCCGGTAGAGAAAGTAAGCGAGTCACTGGCAGAGTTGAACTGCGGTTTCAAAGACGTCAAATGCTCACCAGTGGAGGTACTAAAGAAGAAGCACTACGTGGAAAGAAGAGCAGTGACAAGAAGAAACGGGAGTAACAAGGTTAGTAAAGATGAACAAGTGCTGGTGTTAGAGGATCTAGGAACTGAGTACTTGGAGCAACTTTTGACTTCTTGTGACACTGTACGCCCTCAGTAAAATCAACTTCGCATTCTCGCTTTTTTATTCTTTCGCTTTTGCCCTAGTTTGCACTTTGTTCTTCCCTACATTTCCCGTGAAACCACTTTATCATATCGATTAAAAAAGTAATTAAGTAGTTCTTCTACAAGTTTTCTTTAAAAGAAAACTAAATAGAAATATATTTTGTTTTGTCTCTGCAATACAATGATTGTAAGTATGCAACTTGTTTTATGCTCCCTTTTTTGATAATAGTCAGTCGATCAATCATCAGTATAGTTCAAGATGATGGAAACAACTAGATGTCAATACAAGCTAGTATAAAACGTCCAATTAATCTAGTGCTCATAGGCGATCTGATTGAAGAATATGCTAATAGATAACAGTCCCACTCCCAATATTTACATTGATGTGGCTGCTTAACTATATATTAACTGTGCTTCATAATTGGGGTTAATTATTTTCATTAGTGCATAGCATAATTCTTTGGATTAATTGAATAGGAAATAATATGATATAGGTTTCTAGATCAAAGATTACGATGATGAATTAGTTAAACACACCAATAGGAAAGAGATTAAAGAGGATAAATAACATTAAGAAGGTGCAATTTTCTTAAACACACCGTCTTCATTTTCTTTTTTTCTGTTTACTTGGCACCAATATTAATTTACTTACATAGTTGTAATCAATCTTCTTGCTTATGTTGAAATTTCTCCAACTCCCACTCTAAGTAAAGCTTGATAATGTTTTCATTCTGATTCCAATCTCTATTTTAACCATGTTTCTTTTTGTTGGAAAAAAAATATAATTACACCTTCTTTATGCTTTTATTCTTAATTTTTTTAATTGAAGTTTCTTAGACAGAAGTATCGATCGCTACCTACCGATCATTAATATTTCCTGCACCTTTTTTTT
Organism: Erythroxylum baracoense; assembly: GCA_025629805.1. Classification (NCBI taxonomy): domain Eukaryota; kingdom Viridiplantae; phylum Streptophyta; class Magnoliopsida; order Malpighiales; family Erythroxylaceae; genus Erythroxylum; species Erythroxylum baracoense. Next base: position 14,963,994 of record JAOTAY010000004.1, read on the forward strand.
AATATAGTACAAGGCATCTAAACATTTCATTGCCGACAGAAAATTGTGATTATAATAAATTTGGAGAAATTAAATTTATATGTCCGAAATATTAACCTGTTGAAAGTTTTTTATGCATTATAAAAAAAAGAGTGATTTGACGTCTCTCAATCTTAAGAAAAAGAGTGATACATTTAAAAAGAAAAAGAAAACGTCTCATCAAGCGATGATAGTCCGTTCTTCAATTCCAGGAGTCCATTGACGTCAGCCCTAAGGCACAACCCCCCCGGTAATCTTAAGCCTTGATTCTTCGGATACCAGGCCCTATTCTTCCATTCTTTTCTATTATTCGATCGAGAAAAAAAAAAAAAAACACCATCTGAGACTGAGACTGAGACTCTCTACTAATGTACCATTGGCCATCGGCGACTAGAACAAGTACCATATATATTCACATAAGTCGGGGTTGGCCAAATGTGCTTGTATTGTTAATCCTCATTAATTACTTGATGTCCAAATTGACCAATTTCATCTCAGAATCGTATTATATTCAATTATCATGAATTAATTGCTGGCTGTTCACATGATTCAAGCATAAAAATTACTGTTCATGGGTCCTATTATTTGGAAATTTAACGGTACACCAAAAAAGGAATTCCCTATTAAAAAAATAGCCCTCTGATACATACATTCATTGAGGCCGCATTTCATTAAAATGAAATTTAAATTGTAATATATAGGATAAGAGATGAATTATGAGGAACATCTTTATTAAAACTTATTAAATTGAGCGAGAAATTGAATACTAATTTTATGTAAATAAAAAACAAAAATTAAACTTGACAATCTAAATTCTAATTCTAAAACTTCTAAATACATTTTTATTGTGTGAAATTGGTGCATCATGTTGTTTCAAGATTAAGATCAAAATTGAAACTGTAACTGTAACTCAGGGTATTACCAAATTGATGCTTCTTTGTTTTCAAAAATCAAAATACAAATTAAGGTTACCTTCGAATATCGCTAGAATAACAAAAAGAACTGTAATTGATGCATAGATGGTTGTTTTAGATTTAAGAAGTATTAAGTAATTCGTATTTTAGATGCTTCATGTTGCTCATGGCAATGAATTCTAAATGCACAGAGAATTCAACGACATCTGCAATTTTTTGGAAATTATTATGTAAATATATATATATATATATATATATAGATAATTTTTCGTTATTCAAACTTAATCGCTATACTGTCTGTACTCAAAAATCTCAAACTAACGTTGGTTCAAGTAAGAAAAGCAATTGTTTTGAAAGGGCAAACTACTGTCACAACTCAAATGCGAATTATTTGAATTATTAGCAAATTTTCATCCCACCATAATCTTGTTTGTTTTTTCAAAGCATGCCTTGTGCCTTAATTAAATGCTACTTTCTGCCCCTTCTTCATATCCCTCTTGTCTCTTTTTTCGCATTCAAGAGAGAAGTTAAAGTTATATCCAATGAATCAACAAATCAAAATCTTGGTGTCAACCTGCTAGGAGTGGAGGGACAGGAGTTACTCTTTATGTAGTAGAATCCAAGATTTTAAACATATTTGAAAAATAAGATGGGATACTTGCCAAAATGCCCAAGAACTATTGCCAAAAGACACTAGTTACTCTTTATTTTAACAATCTTTGTTATTAAAAACTAATTAATTTATTAGATAATAGGTTAATTTTTGTAAACTGATCACTTTTATAAATCAAAATAACTTAATTAATTTTTATTTAACGGTTTTTTAATTAAATTTTAAATTTTATAAGTAAGAACAATCTTCTTTAACCATATTTCAAAATTTTTAATTTTATTCAATTTTGAACTAATTTTAGGACGATTTAATATCAATTAAATATTTTAAACTTTAAATCTCTTGTTTTACCGATTTAATTATAAAATGATCGGTTAAAATATCTATAACGATCAATGCAGATGATCACAAACCGTTCTGTGGCTAACAAACATGGCATCTTGCATCAGTTCTGATAAAATTTTTATGTTGATTTCATTTCTTGAATGTGGCTCCCTGTCCTCAACTGGAAGAAATTGTTCACTGTAAGACCTGTAGAAACCATTTCCAAGACATTATAAAGCGGAGGACAGCTGTCCGAATCATCCTTGACCGTCCTACGTGTATTGTATCGTTCCTCAGGTAGACCAATTAAGATTTCCTAGACCTAGTAAGCGCGCGTCACCCTAAGGCGTCCCCTTTAAATCCTGCTTATGAGCCCACCTCCACCATCGATTTATGCAAAAACAAAGGACACCCCATTTTGAGGCGGTAATAAAATTTTCTCAATTTTGAGTATGCAAATTTGGCCTCTAGTGGCCGCCGGAGATTTGTCGTCTAGTGTTTGTAAAGGCTTTTGATTTTTTAAATTCAATTAACTTAATCTTCCTATAAATGGAGCCTACCTCTGATCTCTCTCCCACACACTTATAAAATATTCATTTGGGTGTGTGTAAATTACTCACGCGTGTCCTTGACATTATTTGTTGGTACTACGTTTCCTCTTTAACAATTTTTCTAATAAATACTTCACTTTTTAATTTAAATATAAATTAAAGAGACTAGAAACAACTGCAGTCAAACATAATTGAAGAGATAAGTGCATTGTTCTAGACACTTATTTTTAAATATTCGAAGTTCATTCAAATTCAAAAGGAGAAGATGAGGTAATATTTGAAATTGTAAAAAAATGACGACCTAAATTTAATAGTACAATCTCAAGTTTGAAGGAACGTCCTAAAGAAAAAGTAAAATACCCAGTAGATTGGTTCCGATGCTATAACTAATAGATGTGGGTACAGCTAGCTACGTTTCCAACCCTTGAAATTCTTGCATACCCTTTGATCTTTCTGCTACTTTTGTTTTGTCAGAGTAGCCCTTTCTTTAGGTCGAAGTTAATGCTTAATTAATTGGAATTACCATTTCGAACACATCCTTCACAGGGGAGGTGGAGCAAATGATCAACATATACAGGACACTTGTAATCTACTAACTTCATCATTGCTTGAGAAAAAGGTCATCTTCAGGTAAAAAGAAATATATATACGTACTCCTTAAGAAACAATTAAACAAATTATTTAACAAATTATACTTAATTTAAAATAAAAAGATCATAATTCTAAATTTCTCTATATTCTAAATTTCTCTATCCCTTCTATCAAATATAATTGTAACGTACATATTTGATGTTGTAAACTAATAGATTTGTCAATGATTTTTTTTGCATTTTCCACATCTTCTGGTTCAATATTGCTCCTTCTGAACGTCTCCACATCTAAAATCACCTTCGAATATTTACTCTCCCCATCGACCTCCGTTTTCATATTTTTATGGTAATTTATAGAGTTCTTAAAAAAATACACAGGTGTGTATTGAACTTTGTATATCCCAAAATCTTCAGAATTTGCGATTTTACGCGACTTAAGAGATTTACACGACCTCAGACACGATCGTATACTTCTTATTCACTTCAAATCTTTATTTTATGTCGCGTTTTTATTCAATTTCTTCACCTTTTGATTCACGAAGGTAATTATAACTTATAAATGTACTTGAAGCGAATTAAGTGCTAAATATGCAATAAAAGTATAAAATGTCAAGCAAAATATATTAAATATGGATGGATAAATATGATCAAATATGCATCTATCAACTCTCATGTATGAATTATTGGTATAACATTTAACCTTTCCTTCTCTTATGGTTTTGGTGAATACATTGCAATATTAAATTGCAACTTTTTAAACTTCAACTAACATTTGTGCTTTCTTCTAACATTAGTATTGTTTTTGGCTTTAGCTTTAAACCTATCATGCTAGAATTATTTATCCCTTCTTCTCTTGTCACTTTTACATTATTTTCTTTGCTACAGCGTCATGTTGATTCCATTGGATTTACCTATCAAAATCTTGCTTTAGAAATTTAACTTTTTTTCGTTTGTATACTTTTGTTTTTTACTCTAAAATTTAATATCTTTCCTTAATTCTCTTGTGTTTTAGGTTTATTGTGTTTTACCATTCAATCCTCGCTATTTTGCTCACTAGCCTATCACATTTTAATGGGTGACAAATCAAGTAAAAATATTTTTCTATTTTTAAAATATTTTATTTGTAGAGATGAGTAAGGTCGTTTAAACGTATGTTGAGTTAAGTTACTTCTCCGTAACATAATAAAATAAAAAGGAGAATCTTATTAATTTAAGCTAGAATGATCAAAATAATAAGAGAGTAAAATAAATAATATCTAAAGATATTTGAGCAATCTCTAGCAAAAGGATTATTTTTAGTTTTGATTCAAGTAATTAATCACTAGCATAAGGAAAATATCTATATTTGTTGGAAAATCGGGTCGGGATCTGATTTCGACTGTAGCAGAATAATTACGAAATTTTTCGCAATCTTTGATTTCCCGAAAACCAAAATCTCTTTAATTCTATAAAATGATTAATACAAATCATAATAAAACGAAAATTTAATTCGTACCTTATTCCGAAATTGATAATAATCTTGTCGTATTCCTTGAACTATTTCCAAAACCTATCTGTCTGAACCACCGTAGCTATACAAATGTCCAACCTCTAACGGTATTCACGGAACAGGTTGAGAGAACTCTGCAACTCTTACAGAGAAGTTAAGCAAAAAGTGCTAGCTCCATAGAGCTTAAGCCTATTTATAATAAGCTTTAGATGTTTTAGTATTGAAATTAAACTCTAATTTCAGTTAAACTTAATTAGAATTACAAATAATTATAATTAAATAACAATTATGACCATATAAAATTTAATATCTCATATTGATCCTTAATTATTAAATATCTCATATTTAATCATAAAGTTTCTCAAACTTTACAATCAAGTCCAACTTGATTAAATTAACTTTGC
>JAOTAY010000004.1:14968996-14988786 GCA_025629805.1 Erythroxylum baracoense
GAGATTTGAACTTTTCAAATTTCATCTTACTCCTACTACTTATCTTAAGAACCATTCTCCTATAAGTATACATTGAAACAAACAATTTGTACAACATGTTTGTAAGAATATATCCAACTTTTGGATATCTCATAACTTTTTAATACTAAATTTAGTTCTAAACTAAATGGATAATACATGCTTCAGTTAAACATTACATCCTTGAATCATTAACTTTGACTCAGTCAAAGACCTAGAATTTCATATCTAATATAAAACCTTGCTAATTGATCCAATTGGAACTATTGAAGGTAAGTTATTATACTAGGCATCGCTATAAAGGAAATAATATTTCATCTTACAATATCTCATATTGTATTTTACTCCTTACATAAATCCATGCCCTTACCGAATTTTTGTTACGAAGGTATTTACTAGAGAATCTCATGCCCTATTGATAATTTAAAATATCAAACTTGCCACAAGGATCTCATCGATGTGTTTCAGCATTCTCAATGTTTAATTTCTACTTAGATTTAAACAGTTTGAACTTTTCAAAATTTTAAAGCATTCTCAATGTTTAATTTCTACTTAAATTTAAACAGTTTGAACTTTTCAAAATTATAAATCATCATTTCATTTAATACGTATGACTATATCACATAAAGTCATTAGTACTATAATGAAATATAATATTATCCTTTTATGAATTATTATTCCATCCAATACATCACATGTATAAAATTTAACAATTCAATACCATCTTCATCCTTTCACCAAAGGTTGATTTGATTATTCTTCAACTTTACAAGTTTCACAAGTTCCATACAATTCATAATCAAAAGGATACATATATCCTAGTATGTAACTTTATGATTCTCGTTGTGGTGATTTAACCAATATGATATAAAAGGATACTCTAAGTTATCCATCTTTTCATTCTTGCTACGTTAAGCATAAGTTTCCTTTGAGCCAACGTATAAAAAATATTTGTATAAAACTGGATCAATTACTTTTACTTAACAATCTATTTCTAATCATGCATTGAACATTACAATAATGTTAAATCTAAATTTATTATCGTATATTTGAAAGCATGAATTAGAAATACATATGATCTCTATCATATCTCGTATAGGCAAGAAAAGTCATGCAATCATTTTTCATCTTATGACAACTATTATCATATTATAGCAAAGCCTTTGATTGTAGTCATCAATCAAGCTTTAAGTAGGCTAAATTAAATGAAACAATTCCAATAAGGTACTATACTTTTTAGCGCTACTCAATGCAACTTCATATCATGGTGTTGACATCTTATATGTTATCTTTAAAGTTTATGAGACATTAGTCATCTCAAAATGTCAATACGTTTTGTCATCTATATGATTTTGATTTTGACATATCTCTAAAACTTTGTCACCGAATCCTCAACAGGGATTATAGTATAATAACATAATGAACATACAATTTTCTATCTAACTTTAGAGAACTCTTCTCAAACATATCCTCTGTCTAATAAATTTAGTTCATTAAGTATCAACTATACTAAACAAAATAAATTCCACTTAGAACAAAATAAATGTAAGAATGTAAGTAATTAATTATATATCATGACTACCAAATTAGATTAAGAGTTTAATCATGTTTGGTTACTCCCACTATTTTATTCGAAATAATAGGCCTCACTATTATTTAGAAAGATTACTCTAATCTTTCTAATGGGCTAGGATCCCATTCAAGTATAGTTGATCTTGGGTTGCTCAACAAACCAATTAGACTTAAATTAGGAAGATAACAACTTTATCAATCATGTCTCATGTGACTCCTAGATCCGTTAGGTAACAACTCTCGCCAAAATATATCTTATATATTGTTTATAACCTTGCCTCTAAATTCATATGATCATGAGTTTGCTCATCTAAATCGCACAAATTTAGTTAAGTAGAACTCACTATTATAAGATTAAACATGTTCGGGTCAAAGCGGCCTTGAGTTTGCTCAACAAGCCAACTATAAACAAAATTCTAGTTTATTCTTATAACAATAGAAGGCAACAATCACGTTCTTAACGTGTACTTAATATTTAAATGAGGGTTTCTAATTTCATTTGTCTCATCAATCACAAGCATGCAAAATAGCACATATATAAAACATACAATTTAACATGCATCTAGTATATATATCAACCATATAAATAAAACATGAAACTTATACACTCATAATCAAATTATATGCATAAAATATCAAACTTCGTTTGATTCTAGTTATTGATCTTCATAATCTAAAATAATATTTCCAACTATTTGGAAAAATCAAATCAGATTAAATTCATTAATTCCTAAATGAATTAAATCCCTATTCCAAATAGAAATTTAATTTGAATTGAAAACAATTTTTCAAATCCAATTGGAAACTATTTCCAATTTATCTTGACTCCTTTAATCAAATTTAAGTGAAATTTTTTTCAATAATTTGTACTTCTTATTTATTATAATTTAGAAAAAACTCTTTTCCAAAATTATATAAATAACATATTCTTATCTAATTAGAAGACTATTTCTAATCTCATTAGAAATTATTTTCCCTTAATTAGAAAACTATTTTCTAAAATTAAAAGAAACTACTTTCAAAATTAAATAAAAAACTTTTAAATTTAATTAAGAAAGTCATGATATATTATTTATTTAGAGATTGATTTCAGAATTAATTAGAAAATCTTTCTTTAATAAATTAGAAAACTATTTTAAAAATTATTTAAAAAAGCACAATTTTCTTAATTAATAAATGAAAATACTTTCCAAATTTAATGAAGAAAAATACTTTTTCTAAAAGTCAAGAAACTTATTATTCATAGAGAAACAATTTCTAAATAAATTAAATAATAATTCTCTAAATAAATAAAAATTATAAATTTAATTTATCTCAATAAAATTGAAATAAATAAATATAATTAAGAAACATTTTTCTTAATTACTTAAGAAAACAATTTTCTTAATTTTAAGGAATCTAATTAATTAATTTCAATTTAATTGAAACTAATTAATTCTTATTTCAGAAGCTACTTTTCTAATTAATTAATTTCAATCTAATCGAAAATAATTATTACTAATTTTAAAAACCACTTTTTTAAAAATAATTAGAAATAAATATAATTATTAATCTTAATCAAATTAAGAAAAATAATTACTTTAATTTTAGAATTGTTTTTTCTTTTTAGATTTTAAAAATTTTTTAAAAATTATGTTTGGAATAAATGTTGGAATACTTTATTCCAAACTAAGGATTGGATTACTATAATCCAAAAACCAAATAATTCTTATTCTAACACTAGAACAAATCTATTCTAGACTTAGGATAAGATATACATAAAGTCAAATAAACCCACTCTGAAATCTATTGCCAAAGACCGCTCTTCTTCAATTTTGAGAAAACCATAAAATCAAAGAATGTTGCCACCGACAACCTTCACTGCTCCAACAAAAGACACCAATGGGCATCACCATGCCTATAACGTGTCTTTATAGTTTATTGAACAAACAATCCAGTACATTCACCTAAAGAGCAAGACAAACCTATGAATTTTTTTGTGACATCATTGTGTCTTTTAGCCAGCCTCCAAACCGTCATCGACAGCAACATCCCACACCGTCGTCAACACATTCAGAGTCCCTTTAATTGGCGGATCCAATAGCTGCTTTTGAGGATCGTGGACTTAATTGACGATGCAGGGGGATGCTAGTTGAAAAACACCGGAATAGCTGTCGATTGCGACGGAGATAGAGTCGTAGTCTAGGAGCTCCATTTGTGAAAGAAGGAGACGCGTCTCTGCTCCTTCTAGGCATTTTAAATGCTCGGCTTCTTTGTCATTGTTGAGGTCTTTGACGGTGGCGTGTATGGTGTAACCGCGTTCGAGGAGAAGGCGGATGAGCCATGAACTGATGACGCCACTTGCTCCGGCGACGCAAATCACCTCCCCTTCCTTATAACACCGTTATCTCTCTCATTACATAATTCTAGAACAATTGTGGCCTTCATAGTTTTTCTAGAATGCTCAATCTGGATATCTAATTTTGGGGCTTAGGATTTACACTGTATTAATCTGAAATACCTTTTAGATTTTGGCTGTAAACCATTTGTAATTCAATTCTAAAATTATAACCAATAATAATCAAACAATTTAATCAAATTATGGCAATAAAATCAACTCTAATATCACTGTTAGAAAATTGGGTCAAGATCCGATTTCGACCGCAATGAAATAATTACGAAACTTTTTTGTAATTTTTAATTTTCCGAAAACTAAAATCTTTTTAATTTTATAAAATGATTAACACAACTCATAATAAAGCGGAAATTTAATTCGTACCTTATTCCGAAGCTTGATAATAATCTTGTCGTATCCTTCGAACTATTTCCAAAACTGATCTGTCTCAACCATCGTAGCCACACAAATATCCAGCTTATAACAGTATCCACATAACAGGTTGAGAGAGTTCTGTAACTCTTACAGAGAGGGTTAAGCAAGAAGTACTAACTCCATAAAGCTTAGGCATATTTATAACAAGCTTTGGACGTTTTAATAATTTAATTGAAATTAAAATCTAATTTTAATTAAACTTTAATTAGAATTATAAATAATTCTAATTAAATATCAATTATGCCCATATAAGATTCAATATCTCATATTAATCCTTATTTATTAAATATCTTATATTTAATCATAAAGTTCCCAAACTTTACAATCAAGTCCAACTTGATTAAATTAACTTTGCTCTCTTCAACCTATTCGTTATGTGAGACCCATTAGGTTCCCAAATATGTTCGCAATGATTATAAATTCTAATTCTAATTCGTAACTAGAATTAGATAAATTAAAATTTCTTTTAATTTATCTTTAATTCTCCAATTAAACAATTTATAATCATAGATCAAGATTAGCGTTTAGCAATGCGTCATGACCGCCCAAATATTTAGAAATGTCAAAGTGGTTTTGACTAACCTTTCCGTGCATGATTTTTTTGTATAATTTAATCATTTCATCATACAATGTTCTGATTAGACATAGAGCATGAAATTAATGTCTATTCTATTTTGAGTCTAATCATATTAGTTTTCTGTCATTAGCTATCGATTCAATTAATGAAATTTGTAAACTATTTACAAAGTGTCATTTCACCTTAGCTAAGGATTTTTCGAATTAATACTAATCGAGAACAACGAAGCATTCTCCCTAATTACTTTAGAGTGATGAATCCTATCCTAATCACTCAACTATCTCCATATAATTCATGCTACATCCAATGACTACTGATTGAACAACTCATGATTAAATAGGTTATAACTAGTATCAAAATGTAGAAACTCCTATACAAGATAACTTTGGTGATCTCAAGTCAAAGAATCACTTACACAATCATCACAATGAGAATTTTATAGACATACAAGCAATGTTCCAAATAGATTTCTTATATCGGGTCAGTTCAGTGAACTTGTTCTCTAAGAAGCACCCACACGTTTGTTTAAGCATCTCTATACTTTAGACTATAAAATTGACTACTTCCTTCATAAGGAAAAACAAAACGTATACTAGCCATTTTATATTTTATTAGTATCCAATCTTAATAGAACAATGATTAGGAACATTTAGCAATAATACATAAATGCAATATGAATCTCATAATTATAATCTCATTATAATTTCATTTGCAATGTACAATTATTCCATAGACTTTATCATATACATCTAAACATATACAAAATAAAGAATGTCTTTAAATAATTTGTCACTAAACTACAACCAAAGTGATTGGCTATAGGGCATAAACCAACATTATTTATGAATAAATTGGTAACGGTTAATATCAATCTCTAACAATCTATCTCTTATTAGTTTCTAGTTAACTAAAACAAGTTCTTTAACTAATTATTTTATTAACAGTCAACTCTAAATAAGCTATAAGGATATACTTAAAAATATTTTAAGAAAGAGAGTGACCATCAATTTTAATTAGTAAAATCACAAACTAAATTTATTTAAATTAGATTATATATTTTCGTAGTATATATTTAAAACTTGTCCTTAATTAATTATGTCATTTACCATAAATATTATATTCAAATATGATATTCTAATTGGAAAGTAACTTTAATGAATATATCTTTTCAAGATTCAATACTTACTATAATTTTAGAGAATTTAATCAAGTATGAATTTGATATAACCTGTCGACGTTTTTTAATTGAAATCTTTTGTTAACTATTATTTTTACCAATTCTTAAAGCTTACCCATCTTTTATTTATTGAAAATTGATATCACCATATTTTATTTTAAATTTTCTTGTGACTTTGTCAACTGATATTTAAACCTTCAATTCTATACTTATATTAATTACAATCTTCAATTTGTATCCTTTAATATAAAAATCAATAACATTTTAACAATTAAGTACAATTTATATTAAATAAATAAAATTTTTAAAAGTTATATAAACATTATGCATCCTATCACATTTTGCCTTTAGTTCTCCATCTTTTTAATCCCTTAATTTGCTAGAGTCACCAATTTATTTCTGTTTGGCATTTTATGCTAATTGCATTACTTTTGCTTTCATTAACATTCCCTCGACTATTTCAATTTACATATTATTCTGCATTTATTTACAGTCACTCTTTGGTCGGTCCAGAAAGTCCAAATCTAACCTAACAAATGAACTTAGGTTTTTGGAGCATGTCAAACTTCAAATAAGTTCAAGTTTAGGCTCAATTTTGCTCATCTATGACACAATAAATTTGAACTCGAACTCGTACTCAAACTTATAAAAAAATTTTAACTTCACACTCAACTTCATTAGTAAAAAAGGCAACAGAACAAATCGAAGCCAAGTTTTTATTAGCTCAACTCCTCCAGGACACGATTTATATTCGGTCTGACCCCCTAGATGCAGCCTAAACCTAGACTATAATCTGTTTCGGTTGCCCAAAATAACATTGTTTTGAAAAATATTCCTAAGATGTCGTTTTGCAATTAGAGTTGTTCAGCTTATGTCTTTTGAACTAGAACTTGGATAGTCCGACTTAGAGTTTGACCCATTAACTTTGGACCGGGCTGAATTATACCAAGTCATAATCATTTTTCCATTCGACCATGCCTACTTATGGGCCAGTTTCTTTAGCACTAAGAAGAGACAAGCCTACTCTTTACTAGTAAAAGGGCTTCATTATATCTTCAGATCACTTTGGGTAAATAAACTTTTACTGATATGATAAAAATTTAAATTTTCAAAAATGAAAAGTTATTGGAGCTATTCAGAGTCTTAAATAAACTATGAGGATTAGTATAGCATTATAACACCAACAAAAAAAAAAGGAAAAACCAAACTCAAACTTGGAGATGACAAAATGAAACACTAATCATAAGAAACAGTGGCGAGTCTGAAAGAGAACTTAAGTTGTTGAACTACTGTTCAAAGTTTTAAATGAAAGATTTGTCAAAAATAATCAGATTAGAAACCAGCTCAGAAGGACCACCACGCCCAGGCAGTTCGCTTATGGAGACCAATTATACGATGGGCTTCTTATTTTCACAGCATGAAGGTTGGTTCTATATGCTGCAAGAGTGGCCCAAGCTGTAAACTGTAAATTGACTTGGGCTTAATTGGCCCATGTATGATTCTCACAAAATAACGATTTTCGGTAGAGGTTACACATTAGAATATTTTAAAATTATAATAGGGATTCATTTGCTCAAAGAACACTATTCTTGTCAAATTCTGCTTCTTTCCGATAACGGGAATTCATTTAAGTGATCGGGATCTGGTGAATCTGGCAATACTTGCAAGTCAGCAATCTTGCATAAAAAGTTATGTAGTCGGGATCAGAAATCAAACATGACCTTTGTTAAACTCAGCTTGTCTTGCTTCTGTTACATCAAGAAAACAAGTCAGCTTATGTGGCTAGGATAAATTATAAAAGTGAGCTGTGGTTCAAACGGGAACTTTTAGAAGTGGTTACGTTCTAAAAACTAAAACTTATATACCCACTTCCTAATGTTGATAATATCAAATGCTCTTTCATCCCGTTTACATTTTCTAAGTACCAAAAGACAAATCTTCTAATTAATGTTGAATCATCAAAACATTCCTCACAATAATTTGTAATAAGTAGTATCCCTTTGCAATTCGTGACGTAGAATTTCACCTTACCAGGCATCAAGAATAGTGCAAAGCACATAAGTGACACTTATCAAAGTTAATATTTATATTTCCCCCTTTATATTGTCTTTGATCTTAAAAAACTCAAACAATAATGCCAAAATTGATGAATTGGTCTTGGTCCCATCTGTTTATGCCAAATAGCGCACTGTAGCAACCATCCGAGATTGAGAAACTGAAAGACAAAACCCACTCTCTGCGGACAAAAATGTCGAAGCTTTTACATTATTATTCTCACCTTTGTTTTTAACCTTATAATAGATGTTATAGGACGGTATTTATTCTTCCATTCTCCTCTTCCTATTAGCTTTCTGGTAGGTTGATGGCCCTCTTCCTCTCTAAGAAGATGGTCTACTTTAAATATTGGCCCTTGAGAATGGAACTCCATTGAAAGCCAACATTGCAGATTATTAGAAAAATGTTCGAGATGGTCGCTTTTATTGGGAATTCGATGGCCTCTGCACTGTAGGATCTGACTAGCAACTTCTGAGCAGGCACTAACAGGCGAAGTAAAGTTTTCCCTTTGAAGTCAGCTCAGCAACTCTATGGTAGTACATCCTTTTTTACAACGTAATCATAAATAGTTTATATATATATATATATAAATTATTCAAAAGAGGTCCAGGTCCAGCCGTCCAGGACCAGTATGGAGACTGCCACACTTAATTTGAGGAAGACATGTGAAGAAGTTGACGTGACTCTCACTCTTGAGCCGTTTTCACATGTCTTCCATCAAATATTATGTTATATTGGTTTTAAATTAAGCTTTCTAGTACTAACTAATTAGATTGATTTCTTTTAGTCGTTCAAGACGTTGAGTTATCAAAAATAAGGTAAACGTTATTCGAAGTTCGAATGTTATGAATACTGGTATTGTAATCATATTTTATTTTCGTACAGTATTATATCAATATTACTCGATATTTGATATTATTTTGGGTAATTTTTTAAATTTATAAAATAATTTTTAATTTTTTAAAAAATTATAAAATAATTCTTCAATATATTATATTATATAATTTATAATTTTATCATAATTTTGTCTTTAAATATTATAATAATATAAATTTAAAATAATAATAATTTATTTATTTTCTTAATATTATCTTCACATATAAATAATAACCACAATTATTATTTAAAGAAAATTTTAAAAGTAAATTTATATTATTAATATAATCAAATGGGTACTAAATATAAGAATCTAAATCATATAAATTAAAACATGTTTGTTAACAAAAATAATAATTACAATTGAATCAAAAGTAATATAGACACCATCAAAAAATTTTATTATAATAATTCTTAATTTTGACAATAAAAATAATATTATCATAATTATAATTATAATTATAAATTAAAAAATGGCTTTCTCATCTTACTTATATTTTATAAGTTAACTAATTAACAATATATGTTAAATTTTATTCAATAATTTTATATTTTATAAATTAACTAATTAACAATATATGTTAAATTTTATTCAATAATTTAAATTTTACAATATAGAATTTATTTTCAATTTTACAAAATTTTAAAAATATAAAAATAATGCAAAGAAATCCATATATATATATATAACTATAAATTAAAATTAAAAAATAATGAAAAATTTTAAAGTTAATTTATTGTATTAAGATAATCAAATAGATACTATATAAAAATCTAAATTATATAAATTAAAATATGCTGGTTAACAAAAATATTAATTACAATTAAATTAAAAGTAATACAGATTACAGACATCATTGAAATTTTTTTTACTATAATAATTAATAATCTGAACAATAAAAATAATATTATCCTAATTATAAATTATAAATTATAAATATAAATGACTTTTATCATCTTAATTATATTTTACAAATTAATTAATTAACAATATATTAAATTTTATTCAATAACTTAAATTTTACAATATACAATTTATTAATAATTTTACAAAATTTTAAAAAATAAAAAAAGAAATCTATATATATGAACCAATAAAAAAGAGAGAAGAGAGTGTTGTGGTTAAAAATTTTTTTCTTCAAACGAGTCCTCCAAAATTTTAAAATATGCAATATTGGCCTGTATTTGACTGTTATTTTAGGTATTGGTTGTTACTAGTCATTATCACGTGAAATCGCAGTACAGACCAATACTTTTATACTCAGTTTCGTATCATTTTTTAGTCGGTGATACGAAACTAAAAATATTGATTCAAACTAAAATTTCTTTATTTTAAATTAAATTAAATTAATATTATTCTTGTCAAAACATTGTACTTTTAGATTTTAGAAAACTACTATTTTGTTATACAAATGATATATTATTAGAGAATGTTAAAACTTTTTTATCAGCTCAAGACGACAACATTTCTCGTAATAGACCCGCACCCGTGGGTAAAGATTCGATCTATTGAAACAAAAACACACATTACACGGTTATAGAATTAATTGACAAATTGTTACCACTCTTGCTTTGCCATCTGTGCACCGAAAAGATTAATCTATTAATATGGTATGATGAACCAACCTTCATATTTTAAGGAGAGAAGAGAAGACTTTCTTTCACGTTACTCAATTATGGTTTCATTACTAACCTTAATTATTGGCTTGATACTACGTGTCTATACACAGACATCCTGACACACGGGAAAAGCATAAATGCCCTTAAATTGCTCTTGTTGGCGGTGAATTGCTCAACATTTTAACCTACTCTGTCGCCTTTAAAACCTATCCATTAGCTAAAATTAAATGCTTAATAAAAATTGACCACCACCAAGAAGAAGAAGAGGTAATTGTAACGATTTGTCAGCCGGTTATTTCATAGGACTCATATTTCTATAATTTTTGTTATTGCTTTTGTTAGTAAATATCACGCTGAATTGTAGAGAAAGGAGAGGAATATTATCGAATACAATCTCTCTTTTACCTGGGTATTATTGACTTTTTATTCGAAACTATGGAGTGATAAGCAAGTCTCTAACGAAGCTCTTAAAAAAGGATTCATTTCAATGGAGCAGGACAACCTAGGACGCCTTCGAGCACCTTAAAGTGGCCATGAGCATAGCACCAGTGTTGGCAATGCCTGATTTTTTTCAAACCATTCATCTTAGAGACAGATGCTAGTGACAAGGGCATAAGCGCAATGCCCATTCAAGGGCAACAACCAGTGGAATTTCTCAATAAAAGTATTAGCACCAGGAATCAAGGACTTTCTACATGTGATAAAGAGCTACTCGCTGTGTCATTGGCCGTTGAACATTGGAGACACTATTTGGAAGGTGGATGCTTCATCATTAAACTGACCATGAGAGCTTGAAGTTCCTCTTGCAACAGAAACTTACTACACACCTACAAAAGAAGAGCCTAACTAAGCTTCTTGGGTTGGACTGCAAGATAATATATAAAAAGGGGACCGCGAATAGAGTAGCTGATGTGTTATCTTGAAAATTGGAGCACTCCTCTATTTATGCCATCTCTTGTATTGTTCCAACATGGACAGAGAACATGATACAAAGCTACCGAAATGATAAATGGGCATAAGAGTTCATAACACAAACAACCTTGCAAGGTGCTGCTGCTGACTGTAATTATTCGCTCTCGCAAGGTTTAATCTGCTTCAAAGGTAAAATCCATATGGGAACAACTGAGGACTTTAGAAAACGGTTGGTGGAATTTATGCACAGCTCAACAGTGGTCACGTTGGTATTGAAGGAACTTATTAACGCCTGGAAAATCCCAGATGAGAGAGAAAGCTTCTCTCTAACTTCCTTCCTACACACTAAACCCTAACCCTGGATCTGAACTTCTCCACCCTCCATTTCCCTCCTGAATCCCATAACCCCATAAATTCCCTTCCCAACTTTTCTTCCTTGATGATCTACATTACTAACTCAAAATTTTAAATTGGATTCCAATTAAAATGGAGACTAATTTTCCACCACTTTCTGCTATCTTCAAAACAAGCACCTCCCCAAATCCCCTTCCTATACCCTTCTCCCATCCCCAACTATCTACTACCAATCCTACATCCTCATCCCTCTCTACAACTATCCGTCTCTCTACCTCTGCCACTTCCCCCAAACTTTCTGCCCCTACTGTAGGTGATATTGTTAGAGGTCCTAGAAAGACATGGAAACAAGTCATAGAGGATAACTTTGATTCATCCTTGGTTTTTAGTCCACCAGTGGAGATAGAAGGTAAGTTAATAGTGACTCCTAGTCTAGACATTCTGCAAGAAGGAGCTAGAACATGGGAAGCTACTCTCGTTGGTTTCTTTATGGACAAAAGGCTAGCTTGGGCTTAAAGAAACTGGAAAGGTAGAGGTCTAATGGAGGTAATGCTAACAAAAAAGGATAACTTGATATTCTCCTTCTCATCAAAATCGGAAGCCTAAAAGGTAACTGAAGAAGGCCTTTGGCACTTCTCTTAACTCCCTTTATTTCTTCACAACATTCTTATAGAATGTTGGCTACCAAAGGCTTGAGTATGCTAGCTAGTTACTTAGAGAAACCAATTTGTATGGATGAAAATACAGCGTTGAGGAAAAGGGTAGGATTTGCTCGTTTATGTGTGAGTATGAATATCTCCAAAGAAATGAAAGAAAGCATCCCTATCTTAAGGTTGACAAATGAACACTCTCTTAGAGAGGATAAAGTTATGGTAACTTATTAATGAAAACTGTCTCTTAAAGCTCAAGACAAAGAATGGAAACCTACAGGAAAAGTTTTCATTAGAGTTGACTATTGGGAGGTGATAGGAATGAAAAAGCATACTTCAGAAGACAGTAAAGAAAATGGAGGCGGAACAAGTTTTTGAAAACCATGTTCCAGCTCGGGTTAATAAAGATTCTCCTATAAATGGGGAGAAAGTTCATGAGGAGAATAGACCTGATTCTGTCCAGTAAGAAGGAATCTTCAGAATCCGGACGATGACAAAAATAAGGCAATACTGAATGATGGGGAGAATATTCTGGAAACTAGAGGAATTAATCCAAGTGGAGGAGTTCTAAATCCCATACAGTATGAACAAAGTCTACAGAAGGATGAGTTGCAGAATAGAGCTTCCCAAGAGGAGCATTTTGACCAATTTACCTCTCAGAAAAGCAATAGGAGCCGTAGAAAAGGCTCCAAAGGGAAGAATAATCTCTTATGTCTCTAATTGTATGAAATGTCTGCGAAATAAATAACCCTTCCAAGCTCAATGCTATAAGGGATTTTGTTATAAGGGAAAAGCCTCTAGTCTTTTGTCTTTTGGACACTAAAATTAGAGAAGTTAATCTAAATAAGCTATGTTGTTTGGGTAGCAAATGGCAAGTTATTACTAACCACCAGAGTCATGCTTATGGAAAGATAATTATTGCTTATGATGGTCATTTTTTAGAGGTGAGGGCACTAGAATACAGCCGGCAATTTATTCATACTAAGTTCTATTTCAAAATGGAAAATTCTAGTGCTTTAGCTACATTTGTCTATGATTTTAACACTGTGTTTTAAAGAACTGAACTCTGGAATTCACTATGAAAAATTAAGGCTTTGGTTAATGCTCTATGGTTATTTAATGGTGACTTTAACACCACTCTTTTCAAATTGGAAGAGGAGGGAAATTGCAACCTACTCTACTATTCTTCTGACATGTTTGCCTTTATAGGTGGAACTTATTGACTTAAAATTTAAAGGCCATCGTTCACTTGGTCAAATAAACAAAGCTCTATTGGCACATTAGAAAAAAGTTGGATAGGGTAATGGTTAATGTGGAATGGTTGAATACTTTTTCAGGAAGCTCAACAAAATTTTTGGACCTTGGAATATCATATCATACTCCTATGAGGATTGATAACTTGTTTACTTCTACCAAAATCCATCATCCTTTCAGGTTTAACAATTTTCTAGTAAATATGGAAGGGTATCAAGAAGGAATAATGAAAGGTTTGGAGTGTGAGTTTTATGGGACTAAACAGTACATTTGCCTCCAAAAACTCAAGTTTATTAAAAAGGAATTGAAAACCTTCAACATAAGGAGAGGTCAGAATATCCCTAAGGAGTTAGAGTCAGCTAGAGACAATCTTTCAGACATTCAAAAAGCATTGGCTGATAATCCCACAGATGGTTCTCTAGCTACAGCTAAAAAGGAAGCCCCAAAGAATTACTTGCAATTGGTGGATAATCATTGTTCTCTATTGAAGCAGAGAGCCAGAGTTAACTGGATAAAGGATGAGGACAAGTGTACTAAATTCTCTTTTAACTCAATATTAACTCGGAAGAATGTTAATAGAATCACTTCCATTAAAACAGAAGAAGGTGAGGTTGTGTTTGGGCAAGATGGAATTGTTAAGGAAGCTATGAAATATTACAAAAACCTCTTAGGATCTGAAGTTTTCCCAACAAGATTTGGAAGTGATATTGGGTAGATTGTTTCAGCAAGAATCCCTGAATAGGAGGCTTCTTAGTTAATCAGACCAGTCACAGATCAGGAAATAGAGAGGGTTGTTTTTAATATGAATGGCGCTAAGGCTCTGGAGCTGGATGGTTTGAATGGGGTTTTCTAAGGAGGTTGTGCATGAATTTTTCCTAAGAGGTGTAATGCTTAAAGAGATTAACAAGACTGTAGCACCCCCTTACCGTTGGGTACGCACTGGGACGCCCGCAGGTCATTCCGGTACAACATTCCTTTATTTGGTCCCTAAAAACTCCAACCTAACCTTCTGGAGTGACTACAGGCCTATTTCTTGTACAAATTTTCTCTATAAGATCATCGTTAAGATTTTGGCAAATAGATTGAATGAGGTTTTACACTTACTCATCAGTGAGAATTAAGGAGCTTTTATGAGCAGCAGGGATATTAGGGATAATATTCTACTAGTTCAGGAGCTATTAAAAGGGTATAATCGCAGCAAAAAACCCTCAAAACTACACTATCAAAGTTGACCTATAGAAAGCTTTTGATAATGAGAATTGGAGTTTTCTACTACAAACCATGGAAATCATGAAATTTCCCCATAGCTTCATAAGGTAGATTCAAAAGTGCATTACTACTGCTTCTTATGGAATATTGATAAATGGGAGCCCCATGGAGATGTTTAAAAGCAAAAAAGGATTAAGGCAAAGGAATCCTCTATCTCCTTATCTATTCCTAATTTGTATGGAGGTCTTTACTTAAATGTCGAAGCATAATACTTCTAAGGACTCTAAATTTAGATACCTTGCTAAATGCAAGAAACTTTCTCTAACAAGTTTATGTTTTACAGATGACTTTATTCTTTTAAGCAAAGCTAATGTTCATTCAGTCTCTCGTCTGATGAATACACTTAATATCTTCAAGGAGTCGTCAAGTTTGTGTATTAATCTCTAAAGAGTTATTTTATGCTCTCCAAAAGTGCATCTCACCTTTCTAATGCCTTGTCTATAGCTACAGAAACGGAAGTCAAGGATCCTCCTCTTTTTTATTTAGGGATTCCTATTTCATCTAGGAGGCTAAGGTTTTGTGAATGTATCCCATTAATAGAAAAAATCCGGAAAATATTAGGGTCATGGACTAATAGAGCCCTATCCTACAGAGAGAAACTTTAGTTCTTGAAGTTGGTAATTATGTCAATGCAAACTTACTGGTGTTCCTACCTATTTCTATCCAAAGGGCTTATTAAATCAATAGAAAATTTATTGAAGCAATTTCTATTGGGGAAAGGAAATGGTGTGAAAGACATAGCAAAAGTCAGTTGGAAGACTATATGCCAACCAAAAGAAGGAGGAGGATTAGGCCTGGATTCAATCAGCAAGAAAAAGCAGTTTACTTATGATCAAGAGGATTTGGAGAATCCTAGGAGAAAAAGAATCAATGTGGATTAAATGGATCCACATCTATATATTACAAGGTGAGAGTATTTGGGCTCTAAAGATCAAAGATAGTTACTTTTGGTTTTTTAACCAAATTTTAAGAATGATGGAAGAAGTTTAGCAGCACATTACTTACCAAATAGGGACAGGAGAAAGAATCTCCTTATGGTATGACATTGGACAGGGCGTAGAGCTTTAATTCAAAATCTGTTGGCTATAACTCTATTGGAGAGATTCCCCAAAAAAAAACAAAGCTTTATAAAATAGTTAGAAATGGAACTCGGATGTTATCATTAGATGAGATAAGACTCTTGTTTATTCAATAATTTAGAAGCTTCGGAGAGAGTGATATCTATTTATGGAATGGGATTCCAGTTTCAGAAATAACTATAAAGGAAGCTAAGAAGTTGAAGGATGGGACAGTAAACAGAGTGGGATGATATCCTTTAATTTGGAACAAAGTTCTTAGACCTAATGCTAGTTTTCTTCTCTGGCTAGCTATACTATACAGACTCAGCACTTTGAATAGGTTGAAGTTTCTATCCTTCTCTAAGATTTGTATCCTTTGCAACCTAGAGGATGAAACTAAAGAACACCTCTTCTTCGAGTGTATTTTCTTTAAAAAGCTTTGGACTAAAATATCTAGACTATGTGTCCCTGGTTTTAACTATTGCAGACTCTTTGACATCCTACTGCAGTTATCTCTTCTGCACATTTCTAGAATTAACAAGGGTATATTAATGATCTTAGTGGCTACATGTACTCAAGCAGTATGTAATAAGAGGAATAACAGAAGGTTTAAGGAGAGATCTATCTCTCTATCCTCTCTTATAGATCTCACAATTGCTAGCATCAGGGAACAACTGATTATAAATCAGTTGAACCTGCACTGTAGCAGAGGTATAGCTCTCACATGGAGATTATAATCCCTACTATCCTTCCTAAAGTATGCTACTCAAGAAAGTTTCATTTAACCTAGCTTAGTCCAGAACAGTTCAGTAATCCCTATCTGGGTTCAGTTCAAAATAGTTCATAAAGTAATCATGCATACTTCATCATCTACTCTTTAAAAAGTATCATTCAATCTAACTCAGTTCAGAACATCATATAATAAGGTTTCAGTTCAGAACATGATAGAAAGTAATCATGCATATTTCTTCGACTACTTACAGAATACTACTGAAATAAAAGGGTTTTGGTACTCACATGTTAGAAATGAAAGGCATCCACATATTGCCTCATTCTTAACAGTGTCACGAAAGAATCCTATTGATTGATCCACTAGATTTTTGGATTTGTTATTCTGGGAGACCCAAAGTTATAAAGGAAGGAAGAAAACTTAGTTGATAATCTTGCCTGAGAGGAGATCTTCCCCTCTGGCTCTTCACTGATGAGTTGATTTCCTAAACCTCCAAAAGAAAAGAAAGAAAGTTGAAGGGTTCAGGAAACAACCTAGTTATGCCCTAATCGTGGTGAGTAATTGCAATAGTTGAAGATGAGTATATTACCTGAGATGAGAGCATCTTGGTGTATAGAAAAAAGGAGGAACTCATTGGAGGAGACACATCGCTAGCATACATCCAAAGCTCCACCTCCACTTTCCCAATTTGAGGAGTCACGAAAGAGTCGAGAAAGTATAAGGTAGTTATACCCCAAATGTAAACATCTGTTGTTTAATTTGTTCCAAACGATGTCGTTTGCTTTAACCTAGACGCACTAGAATTTCAAATGGGTCTATCCCACGTAGGAGAGTCCCTCTCCAGTTGTATACTTCTCTAATATTTCTATGAAAATTTTTAATTTCTCAAAAAAAACTTATCAACGCCTCAAAACTGTTTTCTACTGGCCATTAATGACGCAACAAATAGCTCAGTAAGTAGCTAATTGTGATGTTTGTCAACAATGCAAAGACGAGAACGTTCCATACCCTG
The DNA here is from genome assembly GCA_025629805.1 of Erythroxylum baracoense. Classification (NCBI taxonomy): domain Eukaryota; kingdom Viridiplantae; phylum Streptophyta; class Magnoliopsida; order Malpighiales; family Erythroxylaceae; genus Erythroxylum; species Erythroxylum baracoense. The sequence continues at coordinate 14,986,940 of JAOTAY010000004.1, forward strand.
GTTTACTTCAGCCCTTGGAGATTCCTTCACATGCATGGGAGCACATAAGCATAGATTTTGTTAAGGGACCGCCCAAATTCAATGGGAAGGATACCATATTGGTGGTCGTGGATAAGCTTACTAAATATGGTCATTTCATTCTCCTGTCCCACCCCTACACAGCAAAGTAAGTAGTTGAGATTTTTATAGACCAAATATACAAGTTGCATGGTCTTCCCTCTATAATCATCTCTAATCGGGACAAGGTCTTTACCAGTTTGTTTTGGAAGGAGTTATTTTCTGCCCTTGGTTCTCACCTTCATATGAGCACTGCGTATCACCCACAAATGGATGGTTAAATGAAGCGTCTCAACCGTTGTTTGAAGACCTATTTATGATGCATGTGCCACCTCAACCCCAATGAATGGAGGTCATGGCTTTCCCTTGCAGAGTGGTGGTACAACACAACCACTCTACTCTTCGTTTACTCCGTTTGAAGCACTTTATGGTTACAAACCAATGCAAATTCCATTTGTTGTGGATTTTTGCTCTCCAGTAGCTTCAGTTGAATATTTGCAAGATAGGGCTAAGATGTTGGAAGTAATTAGAAAGCAATTAACGAAAGCACAAAACTGAATGAAGCAGCAGGCTGATAAATATCACGGGAATTCAATGTTGGTGATTAGGTTTACCTCAGACTCCAACCGTACCGACAACTTTCTTTGGCGGTTAAAAAATCACTCAAATTGTCAGTACGTTATTTTGGGTCTTATCAGATTCTTCAGAAAATTAGGATCATTGCCTGCAAACTTTCCCTCCCCACTTCAACTAAAATTCACTCAATATTTCACATATCTCAATTAAAAGCTGCAATTAGTGGAAAAGAGGTCATCTCACTGCAAGCTTGCATACCACCCTACACAGATGGCTCACATGCAAAGCCTGAGAATGTAACGGACAAGAGAAAGGTTCAGATCAAAGGGAAAGCTATTTTACAAATTCTGGTTAGGTGGAAGGGATATCAACTAGAAGATGCCACTTGGAAGGACACTGACTTTGTTATTCAGCAATTTCCTCACCTGTTGCTTGCTAGTTAGAAAAATTATGGAGGAAAAGGTGTCACTCAAGGGGGAGGGAATGTAACGATTTGCTAGCTGGTTATTCCATAAGACCCATGTTTATGTTATTTTTTTATTGCTTTTGTAAGTATATATCACGCTGAATTGTAGCAAAAGGAGAGAAATATTATTGTATACAATCTCTCTCTCTCTCATCCCCCTTGTCTCTCTCTTTTTTCTCACCTCCTTCTGTTACAATAATAAACAAAGTGACCATTTTCACAATTACGCAAAGAAGGGAAAAGGATGAGATAAATTTCGAATATCTACTGGAGATTTAGCTTCTTCGTATTCGGTCAACTGTGTAATGTATCTGTGTGTGTGTGTGTGTATATATATATATATATACGGTCAGGACTCAGGAGTTATACAAGATAAAATTTTGTATTCATAACTTAGGTTCTGCATTTTGAATTGAACCGATGCATAGCCAATTATGTCGTGCCAGCTGCAGTTATACAAGGTAATGCAATTATGAGTGGTGGAATCAAGCGTACAATAAAAAAAAATGTTAGGCCTTGTTTGGTTGGCATGGATTCTTGCTTGGGAAAGTAATCTTTTTCCTAAAATTTACATTATCATGTTTGGTTCATTTTTTTGAGTAGTTAGGTAGGTAAAATCTTTTTCAATCTAAGAAAAGTAGTAGCACTTTACTTGGATTCTAAATCGCTTCATCCCTTTGGTGTTTAGATTGCTTTCCTCAGAAATTTAATCTAAAAAATACGCCAGCCAATTCTACCAGTCTTTCTT
>JAOTAY010000004.1:15006893-15059010 GCA_025629805.1 Erythroxylum baracoense
ATACATTTATTAGTTTACGTTCCATCCTAAACCCTCCGAATCGGAGGTTTCTTATTTTCACTGTTTAGGATGGAATGGAACGTAACATAAAACCCTCCGCTTCTATCTCATTCCGCTCCATTCCATTATGAAACCCTTAACTAAACGATGGAAGTATATTACGTTATATTTCATTCCATCAATAACCCTCCAACTAAACAAGCCCTACAGAAAGTACACTACTTATTTTTCATCTATACTAGGTCATTTATTATTCAAACTTTCTTGAAATTATTTCCTTTCTTAGATATTATCTAATATCGTTTGTCTTTTTATCATATAGCTACATACCAATGTTCTCCCACCCGAACCAAAATGTAAACGCTTGGCCTAATGAAGACAGGTATTTCTTCTGCGGCTTCGAATCTTTATTTACCCTCTATTTATCCATCAAAAGATGCCCATTTCTTTTTACTCTCTCTCCGCGCTCCATTCTCTCTTCCAACGTTATTATTTCAACTTCATTTTTTAAAATAACTCTATAATTGGCCCCCAGAAGTTGCTTTTGGGGTTGTCATCATCTCTATGGCCTTGGTTTTTGGGAGTGTTGTGGTGTGAGATCAGTTGTTTCTTAAACTTTAACCCTGTTTGGTAATCAGCTGATTGTATTAACTATTAGTTGATTTTTTTCAGCGATAATCTGATAGCGGATTATATCAGTGGATTTGACCAGTGAATTATATCAACTATTTATTAAAGTTGTTTAGTAAAATTAGTTGTTTAATATTAGTTGTTTATGTATAAAATGACTCCTAAGGGCATAACTTTAAAAAAATTATAAGTACATTAGTATTATATCATAGTATTTCTTTGAATATTTTCATAAGAATTTAGATTTTAGACATTTAATTTTACAAAAAATAATTTTATAACTCTAATAAAAAACATAGAACATATAATAATAATAATAATAATAATAATAATAATAAATTGATTAATTATTTAATTTAATTTAATATTTTCTATAATTTATAAATTAATTAAACAATTTTTGAAATTTAATTTAACAATTTGTAAGTTTTTTAAAAAATTAAAATTGAAATGAAAAAAAGAGTCTTGCGTCACTCCTGTGACACTTATAAATATAATAAAAAGAATCACAGACATGAAGTGAAGTATGACACCTGTGACACTTAATGTCACGCGTGTGACAATTATATTTTTAGAGCAAAATGAATTAGATAGTAAATGATGTTTGACAATCACGAATGCTCTTTTAAGGTCTACGGGTATTCTTTTTTGAGGTTTCAATCGTCATTAATCCCCAGTTGTTACCAGCTAAATACCAAAACCCTCCTATATAGGAGCTTTTAAGGTCTACGGGTTCACCTTCCAATCCGCTAAAATATGGTTGAACAACCATCTACCAAATGAGGTGCGCTTTTTTAAACTGACAGCTTATTTCATTATGTCTCGTGTTCGTGACTTGTTTAACATTTGGCCTCTTTTGTTTCATTATTGTAACCATAATCTAAAATAATTTGGGTTTTACCAGGTCGCTCTTCAGTCCTCTTCTAGACATTTTATCGTTTGACTTTTAAAAAATCTTAGATTTCTTCTTTTGCATATATGGAGTGAGCTCCACAATGGGAGAATTTTTGGTGATCGATGCTAACTACAACAAGAAAATACAAAATTGATTTGTTTTCTTGGGGTGGATTCGTTGCTCTTTGGGTGTTGGGATTTTAATTTTTTAGTCTTCATCGAATCATTAAAAATTTTAAGTTCTTTTTTGTTTAGAGTTTTGAATATTTTGTTTATTTTTTTAACCGCCTAGTACTGTATTTTAGCATTCTGCAGAAGGCTAATTGCTATTATTAGTTCAGATTTTGGACCATCTAATTTTGATTTGCTTGCGATCATGTGTACTTGTGATTTTCACATCCATCTATTGTGGTTGCCATTTTAGGATTTAATATCAATCCTTGTTTCCTTCCTTAACTAATATTTTAGTCATTTAGGGACTTGCTGGGTTTGTCTCCTATAGCTTTTGTTGGGCTTGAGAGTAGGAGTGGTGATTTTGACTTCTGATGATAGATCAAAAGCTAGTCCTTTCGTGAGTTTTAGGTCTAGGAGAAGAGAAGATGTTGACAGATTACGGATAGGTTCATAGAACATCAAGACCTTTATAGGAAACTCTTTGGAATTAGTGAAAATTTTAGACAAATATAAAATTCATATAGCATGCATCCAGGAGACAAGTGGGCGGGAGTTAAAACAAAAGAGATTAATGGGTTTAAACTTTAGTATTTATGGTGTTTGAGACAACATAATGAGGTTGGTATCTTGGTTATTAAAGAACTCATACATCATGTTGTGGGAGGAAAAAGATTTATGATATGATTATGTCCTTAAAGATTGTGGTAAAAAGTGTTATTTCAATGTGGTACGTGGTTATACACCTCAAGTAGGGTTGGACTGGAAAGAGCTAGATTGGATGATTCAGTAGATCTCCTTGATGAAAGAGTTATTTTAATAGTAGACTTTAATGGACAAATATTCATCAACTCATGAGGTTTCGAGTATGGTGATAGGAATGATAGTGAGACTACTTTGTTAGATCTCGCAATAGTGTTGGCGATAGCCAACTCTTTTTTCAAGAAAAATGAGGAGCATCGGGTGACTTTTAATAGCAAAATAATGAAAACTCAAATAGATTACTTACTTCCTTGTAAGGTTAAGCAATCGACCTAGTAACAAGGATTGTAAGGTGATACCTAATGTTTGCTTATCAATTCAGCATAGATTATTAGTTATAGATATTATAATTAAGGTTTAGAGGAAGAAGAGAAGTCCTGAGAGGTGTATTAGAGTCAAGTAGTAGAATCTAAAAGGGGATATAATGAAACAACTTAAGGATAGAATAATATATGGAGAAGAATAAAAATTAAAAGAAGATGCTAAATAGAAGTGGGAGAGAGTAGCAATAATTTTAACGAATACATTTAAAGAGATTTTGAGTGTTTCTAAAGGGCCTAAGGATAGTAAGATAGAGTCTTGGTAGTATAATAAACATGTATAAAAAAAAGTTAAAATCAAAAAGGGTGTCTATAAAGCTCTATTAGATAGCATCACAGAGGTAGAGCCAGTAATTAATAAAGAAAGTTACAAACTGGAAAAGAAAGAGGGAAAAAAAGATAATCTCATAAGTTAAAAGCGGAGTTTATATCAACAATTGGAAATTAAAGATGAAGAAAATGATATATTTAAGTTGGTGAGAGTTAGGGAACAGAAAGTAAGAGACTTAGATCAAGTTCATTCTATTAAAGATGAAGTAGGACAGGTTCTCATAACTAAAAATGACATAAAGAGAAGATGACATAGATACTTGTATAGCCCTTTTAATGAAGACGTGAAGGACAAGATCTTTTTAGGTAATCTTAGCACGTCCAAGAGGTGTCATAATTTTATTTATTGCCGGTAGATTACAAGGAAAGAAATTAAAAGAGTTTTGAGGGAGATGAAGAGTACACGGGAGTAAGGGCCGATAAGATACCCATAGAAGTATGGAAGAGCCTAGGTGAAGAGGGTCTTACCTAGCTAGCCAAGCTTTTTAATGTGATCCTTAAGTATACCTGTAACACCCCACTCCCGTAAGACCCGAACCCAACATCAATGGTGATATCCGAGTCCGTGCCCCGCGAGAGTGGTGTGCTAGAGCACTCAATCACTCAGAAATCGGTATAAATTTCCTACCATTCACATGTATGTGTATGCATGAACATGTAGGAGCATTTTCTAAACGTCCATGGGCCACTCAAAATTACCATTTTACCCTTCCCATCGGTGATGAGATGTTACAATACCAATATGTCAGAATAGTGGAGACTTAGTATGCTAATTCCTCTTTACAAGAACAAAGGGGACATCCAAAGTTATAATAACTATAGATGCATTAAACTACTTAGTCACATTATAAAATTATAGGAGAAAGTGATTGACAAGAAAGTGAGAAATGATGCATTTATCTCGAATAACCAGTTTGGCTTCATGTCAGGAAGGTCCACGTCATAAGTTTTATATCTCGTTAGAAGATCAATAGAATATTAAAAAGAAAGAGAGTGTATTCTACACATAATTTTTATGGACTTAAAGAAGACGTATGATATAATACCTAAGGAAATCATGTGGATGTGTTTAAAAGTTAAGGGAGTTCATATGACCTATATACGGGTTATTAAGGATATGTATAAAAGTGCAAAGACTAAAGTAAAGACCATAGGAGGAGATATATAATATTTTTCTATCGATATTGAGCTACACTAAGACTCCTTATTGAACATTGTTTGTTTGTAATAGTGATAGATGAGCTCATTAAGCATATGTAAGGGGATGTATGATGATATATGTTGGTTAATGTAACATTGTTTTTGTGAATGAGACAAGAGAGAGTGTCAATGTCTGGAAGAATATGTTAGATTAAAGAAGTATTTTAAGTATATATCATCCAAATCAATAGAGAGATCGATGAAGACATTATTCATTGTATTAGACCCATTAGACAGGTGCATAGTTATAAATTAATAGTGACGGAGATGAAAATGCTCTGTTAGATAAGCAACTTTACTAAAAGAAATAAAGTCATTAATATAATAGTAAGAGACAAATTAGAAGTGACTAATATTAATTAAAACTAAGGGAAACAAGGCTAAGTGGTTCGAATATGTTAGGAGGAGATACCCTGACGCTATAGTGAAAAGATTGAATTTAGAGACTAAAAGGGAAAAAAAAAGGAGAAACCTAAGAAAAACTGAGGGACAATGATTAGGAACAATATGGCTCTACTAAAATTTACCAAGGGCATGACCCTTAATGAAAAACTTTGGCATAATAGGATAACGATAAATGATCTAACATAAGAAGGCTTTTTTCTTATTAGTCTTTTGAACATTTTCCTTCCAACCTTATGTCTTATATTTAAATTAAATATTTAATATATAATACTTCTCTCTTAATTATTTAGATTAAGGAAGCGGTTGGTTCATATAGGGGAATGATAATAGGAATGAGAATGAATATAGTGAGGAATGTGAATGAATATAGTGAGGAATGAGAATGAATATAATCATTATAATTATAATAGTTGGTTAAGAGGAAGGAATAATTAACATTACCATTGATAGTAGTTGGTTTATCAAAAATATTGAGAAATAAAAATTTGTTACATTTTAATTAATTAATTAATTATATTTTAATTAATTACATTGTAATTAACTAATTAATTATATTTTAATCAATTAATTATATTTTAATTAAGTAATTATATTTTAAATAATTACATTTTAATTAATTACATTATAATTATAATTATTTTATATTTTATTTAATTAAAAAAATATTAGTATTTGCGAGAATCAAAACCATTCCCCCCACGCATGAAGGGTATGAACTATTACTTAAAACTGAAGCATGAAAAAATTATTCAATCAATTATTATAAATAACCAACCATTACCGTTAATTCATTTCCTATTGATTTATTCCCATACCCCTTAACCAAGCACCGCTTAAATATTTTTCATTTAGCCTAAATATTTTCTTGTAACTTGTTTGACTTATTTATTTACTTATTGTTTGTTTGTAGATTTATTTAGTTATTTTATCTTTAATTTTTTTTACTTTTTCTATATTTATTTTATTACTTATTTTTTATTTTTCTTCATACATTATTATTATTACTATTATTATTATTATTATTATTATTATTACCACCACCACCACCACCATCATCATCATCATCATCATCATTATCATAATGTTATGTCTATTTTTATTATTATTTTATTATTTTAATATGTATTTTATTTTTCTATAGATTTAAAAAAAAAACCTCTATCTACACAGTTCTAAACCTCTCCAAACCCACATTCGAAGTTGTTATCCACCAAAAATTTGACAAAAAGTATTACCTAAAATCACGATGAAATCGGCTTTTCAAAATGGGCTACACTCTGTTCAACTAATAAATAAACAATACGAGAGAGCATACAAATCAATATAATGTAAAATGAACCAGTATGAGTTTTGAGTTCTACTAACATGAACGATCACTGATAATAAATTGCACAAGTTTTACTTCAAATTCTTTACCACCTGTTAGGATGTATCTGAAGGGTCATTTTACTCACCAATACGCTTATTATCGTGACGTGTGCGAACAAGGATCTAAAACCTATGATATGCTTAGATTAAGAAGAATGGGTACAAGTATAAAACGATAGAGAGAGTGGGCATCTAAATAAACTAAGTATAAAACGACAGAAAGAGTGGGCATCTAAGTAAACCAACTCTCGATTTGATTAAAACAAATTTCCTTTTGTTTCTTCAGTCCGATATCCTCATCTCAACTCCAAGAACGTCCTTCACCAACTCGTATGTCACAAATGCAATTGCTATGGATGGGACCACCTAAAAGAAGGAAAAAATTCGAAAGATTAAACATATTTACATGTTATAGAATATTAAAAACAGTAGAAAAGCACCCAAACTCTAGCAAAAGTATACTTATTACAACAACTATATAACCGAAATATCAAGCAAAAGGCTTTTTCTAGTGTAATAATAGAAGGTGGGGGTCTTTGTGCACTGCAGAATCAGAATGTAGTAAGACCAAATACTAACCTTTACTGAGTTTGGGACCAAACCCTTGTACAATGCCCCAAATCCTTCATGTCGAACTGTTTTCCGGAAGGCATCTATCATACCATTGTATTCAAGGGCTACTTTGTTTCTACCATCACCTGTGACAACTGAAGCAGCATCTTTCCAGCCAACCATCTGCATCCTTCTTCGAATGACATCAAGAGGATAAGCAACCGTCTGGCCAACAGTTCCAGCGGCAGCACCACATGCAAGACGTGTCGTCACACTCAACTCATTATTCTCAACTAGCCCAAATGAGTTGGTCTTCAGTAACCAATCCTTCAGAGATTCATATACAGCAAAGTTGAGGCCTACATAAGGTACCTACAGTCATTGGAGCAGCTAGTCATTTGGATGCATAAACAATCAAAAAGATTCTACTGATCACTTTTATGGAATTCATGCAAGTTAAGCAAAACAAAATTAGGTTGCAAACTAAAATATCTGACAGTTATGGTTAACAAATATAACTGCCAGGTCCATTCCAATAAGAACTAGTGCCCTAAGATATACAGGCATCACTTTTTTGATTCCATGGACAAAAATCAAAGAATTTTTTGCAATAATTAGCATTATTGGATATCAGTAGCAATACTTACAACTCCAATTACAGAAGGCAACCAGCCCCTATACAAAGCCCGGGGACCCTCTTCTTTGAGAACAGTTGACAATGCATGAAAGATTCCTCTATACTGGCGAGGGGACTTCTCTGTCTGTTGTAAAGAATCATACACATCAAATTATGTCACCAAATTTATTACATCTGTATGCAAAGCAATAATTCCATTTTTGGGTATTTATGATCAATACCTGAACAGTGAGCCGTCCTCGAACCATATCCATAGGGTACGTCGCTGACATGGCTATAATTCCAGCACATGCTCCAGCCCCAAGACGTAGAATGGGTGTAAGCTGAGCATCATCTACAACAGAAAATGGGTAGATGACATTAACAATTTCAGCTGAGCATCATCTACAACAGAAAATGGGTAGATGACATTAATAATTTCATCTGATTGTCAGTAATCAAGTATTCTGTTCTATCCCTAATTACAATTAACAACGCAGGGGTACATGTTAACAATACAGTCAAACAGTAATAAGTCACTCATGGCATGGCATGGTGAGGATGAAAGAAGTAGACCCACTTCTTGCCAATTAAGGAGCAACAACAAAGACTAATATAGAGTTGTAAAGCAGTCCCAAAAGAATATGTGAGGAGACCAACAATTGATGCCAGTCTTAGCTGGGAACTTGTGATAATCAAACAATCGTACCTGAAAAAGCAAACACATAAACAAGTATTTTGCAATATCCAATTTTGCAGAGTCCAGACTTATAGTAGCCACCTATGTAGCACAGATACGGACACGCGACACGACACGGGGACACACCAACTTCTAAAATTTGGTGGACACGAACACGGCATATATATATATATATATTATAAAATTTAGAATTAAGAAAAAAATTCAGAATTCATAATATGATATATATTGATTGATGTGTTTCAAGACTTCCAACATCTTGATAGTTCATACACTAAGCCCTGTCTACCATAATCCTCGATAAACTGCTCATATTTCATGCTACATCAATCCTTTTCTGTGAGTCTAATGGCACCTCATATAGTATACGTTTTATATATGATCATCTATAATCGTACAGAGTTACTGTCTTGCAAGAAATGGAAGACACTTGTTGTCCATTGACGAACTAAAAGTCTAAAACTGTAATTTTAGTTTGAGTTCTAAGCTTTAGAAAATGGATGGCACGCCTAAAAGGAGCAATGGTATTATTTCATATCTCAAAAGAGTCGTATGAAGAGCATGTGGAAGGTGAAAAGTCTTGGCGTAATGGTATTATTTCAGATGAAAATGAAAAATCCAATGGCGTATCCGAGCCATCTCAAGAGGTGTTCGAGCCGTGTCTGAGCTGAAATTTTTTTTAATGCCGACACGTACAAACATGTGTTCGACACGTGTCCACCGCTTGTCGAGTAGGTGTCCATGTCGGACACGTGTCCGACACACGGACACAGCTCCATTTTGCCGTGTCCGTGCTTCTTAACTCATGGCTTATAATGCAAAAAGCTGCACTCCTTCCTTCCCACCCCGCCATTCACAATGGCGAGGTTTCTTATTTTGCTGAATACATGACTCTCTGAAAAGACTGGAGGTCCAGCCTGTGAATGGCGGGGTGACCCCAGTCGTCCCATCCCGCCATAGTGGTTGGCAGGATGGCCACGTGGTCTCCCCACGTCTTCCCATCCTACCATCCTGCATGGCGGGGTGGCCACGTGTTCCACCCCGCCAACCACTATGGCGAGCTGTTTTGCTCCCCGCCAAATCCGACGGTGGGTTGTCCTACATCCACCACTCCCCTTTTATTTTCTCCCACATCATGGACGAAAAATTTATTTTATAACAGACTGAGAATTTAGCCATCATGAGATAGTCAACGTTTTGCATTTTTAAAGCACTTTGTACGTCTTTTCCTCAGGAAGTTGGGCTAATTCTTGCTTCAAGACCATGGAGGTCAAGGCATAACACAGAAGTACTGACCCCTGTGTTATTGAAATGTTTCTGGATAGTGAAAATAAAAGCCAAACAAAAATCTGCTAGACCATATTCACATCTGATCATGCTTCAGAATTTTAACCAACAGCAAAATTCCTTCCATTAAGTCATCAATGAACAGCAGGAATCCTTCTTGCACATAAACAAGATTATAATTATTTAAGGATAATGCAGTTTTTGTCCAGAGAGGGACTCTTAAGCGTTAAAATGGAGCAAGAGACAGAAGCTATGATTTACTATATGTTAAGCGCATTTGCACCCTTGCAGGAAGAAACAGGTTCAACTGCAGTCACACATTAATTTGCCCGGTCTTTGAGCACTTCAAGATCCATTTCTGTTGGGTCAGTAGCTTGAATCTCATAGTGGACACCATCCAGCTCCCTTCTCAACCTGTCTTTGGATGTGGCATAAAGCATCTTGGCACGGATTCGAGAAGTTGAAGGAGACCTGATCAGTGTAATGCATCCAATGAACAAGAATAAGATCTCAACAGGAAAAGCTTTCACTAAGAAATATATGAAAAGATTATCTCTTTCCTATTAAAAGTGGCTCAAGAGACATGCAAAAGCTGACAGACAACGAAAGAGTAAAAATAAGGGACCAGAGTCTGATACACTAAATATAGAGATGCTAAGAAACCAACAGGTAGATATTCATCACAATTGGTAATGATGCTCGGATGAAAATATTTTGTGGTCTGAATATAATCCTTGCCATCATTGGAAAACTAGGTGGGATAATAACGTCAATAATAAGAATGGCTATTGAGAAACTGTTTAAGAAGGGAAGTTGCACAAGTATCCATTTTCATCTTTCAAATTGATTCTCTTCCTATTTTTTCTTCTTGTTGCTTTTTTACTGGATTGATAATATATGTATAACAGCGAGGTTAACTGCATATAAATATCAGTGAAGAAAAGATGTATAATTCTAGGAAAGCCTCAAAGCCGAGGGATCAAAGATGGCTAGAGCAACAAATAAGCAGTTAAAAAAGTACTAAGATTAGAAGTAAAGATAGGATGATGCTAACATCACTGAAACCCATAAATGGAGCAAGGAAAGCATAACCCAAGAAAACAGCCTAATTAGCCCATCATCCCACTCGATAATAATTGAAAGGTTAAACTAGCAGAGTTTTTCCAAACGCAAAAGCCAAGAATTCATTCTCTATTTCTCTTGTTTTATTTCAATAGTAGGTTTTGTTTTAACAGTACTGAATATGACCACAAGAAGACAGAACATAGATCCAGATATGTCTGAATAATATAAAGAGATGCCCGTGCATGTAAAATAGGATCGAAAGGCAGGAGCTAACCAAGAAATGAAGAAGATCTTGCTCTTTTGACAATTCTCCGAAGTCACAAAATCAAAGTCATATACAGCATATCGGCAGTCACTGTCAGGCAAGGCAGCAGTGAAATCCTCATAGCTCTCAGCTGGTCCTCCGGTCTTCTCAACCACAACCTCCTTCTTCTTTTCATCTATTTTAAATATCACATAGCGGTGCACCTTCTTTCTCTTCAGTTCCAGAAACGTGTCTTTGGTGTGATCAGACACACGCAGGCCGGGTGAAGCATTTGGCTGATTTAATTCATTCGAATCACCAACAGGTGGTATGGCACATTTGAAGCATCAAATCATCAATAAAATCCAATAATTTTCAAGTAATGTCCCATGCAAGTTTACAACTGTACATACTCCCATCATACTTCTTTTATAATTTAAACGCCACATAAATGAGAAACTTCATCTTGTATTTAACTCAACTCAATAAAAAGTGATGAGGACACCATAACCGTACTAATCCTCCACCTCAGAAGGATTAATATTAGTTAACCCCAAAATACTACCTTTCTCCATGAACAGCAAAAAAGGAAGAAGCTTTATTTATTTATGTTTTGGTCCAGATGATGTAAAAAGTAACGAGTAAAAAAAAAAACCGCCCCCCAACTGAGACAATCCAAAACAAAATCAAGTCACAAGTTTACAATCAAAGAAAACTAAAAATGATAGAAAACAAAAGCATGAAGAGATTTGTACCCGACTAAGTCCCCTGAAGCTGAAAGCCATGGGAGATAAGAGAAGAAATGGAGGTCAGGTGACTTGAGGAAGAGCAGGCAGGCGGCTTCAGTTTAAGAAATCTGATATCCAAATGACTTGGGTGAACAGGAAAAGGAAGTCTGCATGTAACGCACTAATGACTAAAGCCAAAGTGGAGCCATAAAAAATAAGGAAAAAAGAAAAAGATTGGGCGTTGCATCAACGCAACCATTCCTTTAGCTTGCAGTCGGCTCGTCCGAATGGACATGGACCACGACCACTACCATATTTGTCAATCAGAAACTATCATCTAACGCTACCGGTTCACATAAGTGTGCCTATTTTATTTTATGAGTATGTATTTGTTTAATTTTTTTGGTTAATTTTATTAAATAAACAGATGACCACAAAATAGAATAGACACAAAATAATGAACAGGTGATCTGTTCTACGTTCCTTTTGCTTTTGCCGTCTTGCTGTCGCTCATTTTGTTATCAGTTCGCCGCGTAGGCGTAGTGTACACTATACTATGTCATGTATCTCTGTTTTTCTGATTTAAATATTTAAATTTGTAGCTCTTTAGTTTTGTTTAGCCCATTTCCATTTGGCCCATCATTCCTCCGTCCGATTAAAATATCTATTATTCATTTGTCTTTGCCGGGTTCTGTTTAGGGGTTTTAGGGTTCTTCATAATTGGTGATCCTTTCCAGACTTTCCCGTCGTACATAAAAACATGGATCCTGAAGGTAATCCTTGTTGGGATCTGGGATTAATGCCTTTAAAATCTTTCTGGATTCGCTAGTTTCAGAACTTAGGATTTTCTCTTTTATATTTGTTTGTGACAGGGCAAAGAGGCTCTTCGAATCCCGCTGCAATTCTGGCTTCTCTTCTGAGTAAGAGATCCAAGCTTCATGAAGAGCTCCGAAACATCGAAAGACAGGTTAATAGTATTGTGATTTTTTTCTAATTCATGGAGCTTGATTCTTTTTTTTCCCCCCTCTTTGAGTATAGTGATTTCTTTTCAGGTTTGATGGTCAGTGTGTACTGGAGTTGATTAAAGTGTCGATTTTGACTCAATTAAGTAAAATTTTTGGACTAAATTGTATCTTGGTTGTACTTTTATACATGATTTGTCGTTGCTAGGTGTAGTCCGACGTCCAACTAGGTATTGCACTGCTCTTTTCTAGGAGATTTAGGGTATGATAGTGTCTTTTTTCTTTTGTTTCTCCATTTGCTCGAGTCCTGTTTCTTTGGGGGCATGATTATGTGCTCTAAGGGAAGCGGCTATTTATCATGAACTTCTTATTAATTTATGCATTATTATTGAGTGAGTGTCAAGAATATATGCTACTTTGGTGTCCTGGGTTGGGAGAATATGGGTTTATTATTTTGCCTTTATAAAAGAAGAATGATGCAGTTGTTCAAAAAGCCTGTTCCTTAATCGAAGGACTACTGGAATGTATAATTCAAGTTACTGTTTTATATTTGTTTTGAGTACTGTAATTAGGCAAGTTAATCCAGAAAAGCCTAGAAATTTATAGTTTCTTAATGGGAGCAATGTAACTGCTGTAATTACAGGTCTATGATATGGAGACAAACTACTTGCAAGATCCGAGCCAGTGTGGCAATGTATTGAAAGGTTTTGAAGGATTCCTATCTTCATCTAAGAACACTGCACTGTATGGAGTGGCTATTACACACTTCTATTTTTTTGCCCCCTTCCTCAATTATAGCTCTGTTTTATTTCAAGTTCTTTTGACATGGACTTCTATTTGTTTTTTCTTTTTTGTTGAAAGTAAATTCAAGCAAGATTCTCCGACTTTTAGCTGTAAACCTATAAGAAATGCTAAATGAAAACAAGTGAAATTTTAAGTTGATGATTCAAAAGGTTAAATTATATTACAATTTTTAGAATGATTATTACAGCCCTTGTTATTCTGTGTTTAGTATCTATCGTGTGTATTTAGATAAGGACATAATGCTTTTAATTGCCTATTGTACATGCATATTTTGTGTAGCGAGGTAATTTGTCTGTCACAAATATTAAGAATACTTGCTTATGGAAAATACAGTTACTACTTCTATTAGGAAAAAAGTAAAAGTTACTTTACAAAAAATGGTGCTTATTCATTTTAATTTTCATATCAAGATCGGAAACTTGATTTTTATGTTAGTGATAGCTAAAGTTCAGCTGAATCTGTAGAGACTAGGTTCCTGATCTCACTGATTGAATTTTTGATTGGCAATGAGGATTTATCCCCGTGTTTTCTAGTAGTTAGTTATCCTATCTGCCAATTAGTTCAGCTTTCAAAAGCTAAAACAACCTAGATTTGGTTTGCTTTCTAAGAATGCACGTGTTTCTTGTGCAATAAATAAATAAAACTTATTCCTGAAATAGCTGTCAAATGCAATTTAGGGTTTAGGATTTTACTTGATATTTACTAGTATCATTTGTTCAGTAACACACAAATGACATGATATTTGTTGAATTATGTAGGTGCATAAGGATATATCCAATATATCCATTTGAGTTCAAGTGGAATCTTCACTTTACCTGAGCTCTAAAATTTTTTTTCCTGCAGCTTGAAGCGATCGAGGAAGTTTCAGCCTGAAGACAGATTGTTCTCATTATCTTCAGTCACCTCACCAGCAGTATGTACTCTGTTCTTCAAATATCAGTAGTAAGGCTTCCAGCATCCAATTTATTTTATCATTATATCTTCCTTCCATATTTTGCCCACCTTGGTCAAAGGAACGTGATTTGCTTTTGACTTCAATTTTACTGCACTTGATTGGTTGTAAGGTATATAAATTTGCAACAGAGTTACTAGCAAGTGCATGTGTCTCTATGCACCTTGTTTTCACTTGCTAAATTTCTCTTACCTCACTATGTGGCCATTACATGACATGCATGGCATGCATTACAGTTCCCTTTAACTATCTTTCTTTACAGGCCGAAGAGCAAGTCGTTGGACGAGATGGTGAGTCCAGATAAATTAATGACTGGACAACTTTCCTTCCAGTAGGTCCTAATTCTTTGTGTTCTCAATGTCTATTGTAGATGGTAGACAGGACTTTGGTTCTGGACGGTCTAAGGGAGCTATATATGCAAATGGGCAGTAAGTAATCCAAATTTTGTCAGTCTCATTGTTACTATTTGTTCCTGTCCTAGGTGAATTATTGAAAAGAGTACTTGAAGGTGAGCATGACAAACTAGTTTTGACGCACTTGAGCTTTATATGATTTATGGGAAAATACATATACATTCTCTGTATTTTAAAAAACTTTAAAAAAATCCTTTGATCTTTAAATTTTTCAAAAGTGTTTTTTAAATTTTCAATTTTTTTGAAAAATTGTCTTTTAGACTTCGATTAAAAAATAACGATGAAATACATGTATGAACGCCAAATTAGATGTTATTAATATGATAATCCAATTCAGTTTTAAAATTCGATTAGAATGAATTAAACTTTACTTAAAATAATAATTAAAGATAATTATAATAAATTATTTGTTTATGATGAATTTAATTATCTAAGTTGGAGTTTAAGAATTCTATTGAATCTTTATATAAATAGTATTCAATTAGTCTATTTTTGATGTTTATGTTACATGTTTTTTTTATTTTTTATTTGAAATTTAAAAGGAATTTTTAAAAAATTAAAAATGAAAATTTAAAAAATTTAATTCTTTAAGAAAATTTTTAATAATGTTTTAAACAACCAAGAGGTATTCACACCTGTTTTCATTGTAATCAGAGGAAAGCCGAAGAAGGGAAGAGGTGGGCCTCGTGATGCTAAGAGAATCAGACCTTCAGCTGACCCAGATTTTGAATATGAGGATGACCCCGATATGACGCTATGAAATGGTTACTTCGTGACTTGAAATTCGTTGATGTGTACATATGAAGCATAGTGTTTCTCTTCTTGCAGCCGAATACCCGAGCTATTCTTCCTTTAAAATGGATACTATATGGAAACTTATGACTTGAACTGAAGAGTCTGACTGATCCTATGGTTGTCTGGAGAATTAAGCTTAAAACTGGTGACTCAGTACTCTGAACTGCAAACAGTTTCACCGAGGATAGATTAGCTAAAGTGTACACAACGTTAAAATGACCAGACTGTTCATTTTTTATTTAATAAAAGGAGGAGGAAGTCGAGAGAAATAAAATACCTAAAGGGACTCAAAACAAGTCTCTCCAAGAGTAAGATTGAATTATACTTACAGCCTTGGCCTGGTTAATAAAATAAAGGATTAAGTATTTAAAAAATCTGAATGTTGCTATTGTTTAAATTTTAGAAAGTGGTAATAAAATGTTTGAATTTTAAATTTTTTTACAAAATTAGTTTGTCGTTAGATTTTTTGTTAATGGATATTAGTTATAATGTTTACGGAATAAGTTTTTTGCTACATATTAATTTAATTAATATTAAACTGATTTAGTTGAAAAAAACAAAAGCAAAAACACCATTTTCTCTTGTCTCGCATCTGTCGTTTTATTTCTTCATCAATTTTTCTCTTGTTTGTATCTCCAGTTAATTTTGTCCTTTCTTCTTCGGTAACATCTCCTCCATAATGTATTGGATTTATTGTTTTTGTATTTGACGTCAACCACCTTCTTATGCTAGTTTTCATTGAACTTATTGTCGAAATCTTATCTCCAACTCATCTTTTCCCCTCCTATTTGTCTCTCTCCGACATTTGTTCCTCAGAAGCATCCAATTGTGAGGGGTTCGCCAACGCCTAATATTTGCTTCTCAATTTTCATCTAAAACTAGAATTACAATATCCCCATTGCACACCTATTGTGGACCCACTTATCAATCAACAACAATTACAATATCAATATCTCATTATAAAGTTTGCTGTTTGATAAAGAGGTTGTTCAGTCACTTGTCAATCAATGATTTGCATTTTTTTTTACTAGGTCTGCAATTTGTCCATTTAACATACGTTTTAGAGCAAGCTTAAATTTGGCCTCTTAATAGGTAATTATACGAGTTTGAGCACTGAGTTTTGTAAATTGTAATTATAGTTGTAATAAGCTTGGCTTTTTAACCTTTATCTATTGAATTAGTCCCTTCAATTGTAGGGCAAGAAAGACAACCTGCAATTAATGTTAAAGAGATGGAATTTGAGCTAGTTGTTTGATCATTCAACTTTGGAAATTTACCTTATGCCTTGAAATTTATATATCATTTTTGTTTCGTTGGAAGGACTATATTTTTACATGGAAACTTGATCAAAATTGCCTATATTTTAAGTTTGGTTGGACAGTGGTTGTTAAGTATAATAATTTGTAATGGCCATTACATATATAGATTATTTGTTACTCGATAATTAAAATTAAATTGATTAGTAACCGAAACTTTTAAGGAAGGGTTGGATTTGGGAGTTATCGTCCATTTTTGTCAAATATGTCTAGCCTTTAGAATTAATTAAACTTGTTCATTCTAATAACCACATAATAAACAACAAGCATAGTCGGATGCATGTTTGCTTGTGACAACTTATGCTCATAATCATAAATAAGGCAATAGCTTTGATTTGAAGTGGAAAATGATGATATATGTTCATTTCTATGGTCTACTCATAATTTATCTACTGCATTAGATTTATTAGAATTAGGAGGATGGAAAACAAAAGAGTTATTTAGTTATCTTGTAAGGTTACTAGTGCTCTTAAGAATATAAGACTGAACTCTTGATCGAAGATTATTGAGTTTGATAGTTAATATCTCAGCAAAAGGTCAAAGAACAAAACATTGAAGAGCAAAATATATTGGTGTGCTACCTAATGCATTCATGTTTTGTAAGAGTTGCATAAATTTAGATAGCTATGAGATAAATAGTAAGTAAACTGTTTTTATGAGAAATTTTTTTTCTCAAGAAAAATAAGGAGTACATTAACAATACACTAGTCACTAGGGTTTTGGTTATTTTTCATTATAAAGATAGAACATAGGACTATGAATTTATTATACACTTGACATAAATGTAGATTGCTAAATAGTAAATGTATGCATTAGATAATGGAGATAAGCACGATTAGTCCACTCATACACTAGTTTATATTTATTCTAACATTAGCCCACTTATATTAGAATTTTTATCTTATAACTTTAGTAAAAAAAAAAAAGAAGGAGCATATCATAGCTCTATTTCATGCATGTTTATATTTTTGAAAGCATATCTTATCTAACGTCTGTTGTTCAGGTTCTACCCCTTATACTTATTTAGATTCATGTTTCCAAACTTGTTCTGTTAATATGTTTTGTTGGAAACTAATGATACAGGTATTTGTAATGCAAATTTTGTAAAGTTTTGAATTTCATTATAGTGGGATATTGGAAAGACATAAAAACAATAAATATATTAAGGGCAAGATTAAAAACAAAAAAGGATATGGATGTTCATAAACTTAGCATGCTAGTTCTAAAAGGAGTGTCAGAAGATAAAGGACATATAATAGTATCTATATTTTACAAATTTCCTAATGAGTTGATAAAATGCTTAAAGTAGTTCAACCGTATGCAAGAATTGAACTACCATAATGTTAAAGTCTACTACGAGCACGTTTATGAGCATCCTATAACAGATGGTAAAGAATCTAATTCTGATATTGGAAATGACTTTAAAACTAATGCATAGCATGGTATGAGTATGAATGATGAATGGTTGTTCTAGGTCCAAGTGGGATAAGATGATGAAGATTTCATTATTATACATATGAGTGAACTGGGAGGTGTTCAGTTTAAGATTAGATGTATGTAATTGATGATGGAGAATATGTTACTATGAGAACAAATGAGAAGAGATGTTCTAAGACTGTACAAGGTAAGTTTGAAAGGAAGTTCATATGATTAGTGTAATGAACATGAGGATAGTGATGCTAAAGTTTAATCACTAGTTCATAATGAGATAAATGGTGTGAGACATCTATCATAAAAAAGAAATATATTGTGTTTAATCCAAAGTGGATATGAAGGATTTTTTAGTTTGAATTTGGCATGAAGTTTAACAATGAGATGTAGTTTATGAACACAATAAGAAACTATGCAATTACCAATAGTTATAATGTTTCAATGGTAAGATCTAGTGTGAAAATAGAGGTTGTTTGTGAACTACAGTGTCCATTTAGTTATATGCTAGTTGTATTGGAAATGGAAAAAAATGATTAAGATAGAATAAAATAGGCAAAATTGCACAAAGTGTAAAGAACTAAGCAAGCTATTAAGAAATGGATAACAAATGAATTTTTACACAAGTTTAGCCAATTAACGAGATGATGGATGATATTCAAGAAAATTATGCATTACATGTGACTAAATCCCAATTTTATTGGGGCTAAATGGGAAGCTATTGTGATGATACGAAGATCTATGGAAGATCATTATGCCAAGCTATGGTCTTATGGACAAGAGCTATGATGGGCTAACAAAGATGGATTATTCATTTTCAAACTTAACTTGAAGAAAAGTTTTGACAACTAATATTTAAAAGGTTTTATATGAGATCCATTGCATTAAAGTATGGTTTTCTTAGTGGCTATAGAAAAATAATTGGGCTAGATGGATGTTTTTTGAAGACATTCCTTATAGGTGCTTTATTAGTTGTAATCGGTCGTGATGGAAACATTCAGATATTTCTTATATCTTGGGTTGTGGTTCATGGAGAGAATTATCAATCTTGGCATTAGTTTTTGAACATTCTTACTAAAGATCTAAATATAAGTGGGAATGCATGGACTTTTGTAAGCAATCAAAATAAGCTAAACTTTAAGTATTCATACATATGATGTTCATTTCTCAACATGCTTTGAATTCTTCAACTTATATTACTTTTTTGTTATAGGTTTAGTAGATAAAGAATCTCTTCCCAGATGCCAAGCATAGAAGATGTGTTCGATATGTCTATGAAAATTGGTCTTGTCTTCATAAATGTCACACATATAGGAGTTTATTTTGGCAAGCAATGAGTTGCATAATAGAAGTGAAACTTAATGAGATAATATTGTAGCTGAAGAGTATTTCAAAGAAAGCCTATGATAATTTCAAAGTTAAGAAATCAAAGACGTTTGTTAGGGAATTTTTAAGTACAAGACCAGTATGTGAAATAGTCACAATATATTAAAGGAATTTATTGGATTTATTTGTGAAGTTTATATAATGTCTTGAATTCATAAAAAAGGGACTTAATGCTCAAATATACTAATGAAATATGCCCAATAGTGAGGAAGAAAATAGAGGTTATAATAGGAAGCAAGGTAGTGTATCGCCAAGACTAATGAGAATGAAATTTGAAGTTATACATTTTTTGTAGACAAGTTCATTGTTGATTTACAAGCACAAACTTGTCAATATAGTTTTTGCGATTTAACAAAAATTTCATGTAAGCATGCAGTGACTTGTATATCATATTAGATGGAGGATATTGATGCTTGTGTGAGTCGATATTACAAGTAGAAATGTTATTTGAAGAGTTATCAATATTTTATAGAACCTATCAGTAGTACAAAATTTTGGCCAAATATTGAAAATCTATAGCCCATATTACCTCCATTAATCAAGAAAATGCTTGGAAGACCCAAAGAAGTTAGAAAAAGGGATAAGACCGAAGAACCATGAAATTCAAATTGAAATTATTAAGGTAAGTGTTAATTTTTATGTTTTATTTTTTATTTAAAAAGTGGAGTATATGTCAATTTGTTCATCACAAGTATGCATGTATAATCTAGTAAAAAAGAGGAAGGCCACCAAAAAATTAAATCCATTAATCTAATATTGGCAATTGTTTAGTTTGAAGACCCATATGATTAGGATCGACAAGGTCAAATATCGTATTGTCTATATTCATAAGGGAGAAGAGGGTGGTTGGTGAATATTTACATTTAATTTCAAGTCACTTGCATCAAATTGTTTAACAACATAATTGTTTGTATTTCTACAGGTAACTAAAGGATATGGAGTAATATTTGGAGAAGTTGGTGGGAACACCTATTTTACGGTTTGTCACTTAATTACATTATTATACTACTTATATGTAATTATATCATAATTGATAACATTGTGTTTTTTGTTTTTTATGTTTCATATATAGGTGGAAATCAATGTCAAGTTCTCAAACCTTCAAATAATAATGCAAATACAACTTAAGCTACCTTAAGTACAACTGACAATACAACTTAAATCAATAGGAGGATCAAATTGAGGGTGAGAAAATCTGTTCCAGAAAAATCTCAAGTTATTGATGGTGAACCAAATACACATTAAACAATTTGTTAGTAAATTTGGACCTTGTATTTGTTATGATTTGACTGAGAATTTGGACATTATATTCATATGGTTTGATTAAAAATTTTGACATTACATTAATGATTCTAGGTTTGAGAATTTGGATATTGGTATTAGTTATGATTGAGTTGACAATTTGACATTGTATTAGTTATACATGGTTTGAGGATTTCGACATTGATATCAGTTATGCTTTGATTGACAATTTGAACATTGTAGTAATTATACTTCGGTTAATAATGTTATATGTACTATAGTTTGTATGTGCAGTTTGTTTCCTACTATATTATATGTGCAGTGGCTTGCACGTACAATGCAGTGGATGGGTGTAATGACTTACTATGCAATGCAGTGGCTTCTAAGACATGGAAATGGCACTTTATGTCTAGATAGATTTAAGAGTATTATGGTTTTTTAATCAATATATCTAGAGCTCAAGTGTCTATCTTTGAAACATGTTTGCCATAATGATATTTAAATTCTAAGGAATACATCAATTATAACTTTATTAAAATCTCAAGATATATATTTACTTCCACTAAACAAATCCATAAATGTGGATGGAATGACTTGCTTTATTCTATGTTATAGGAATGTGGATAAAATATCTCCTCATAATGAACCTATACTTTGTTTACCTTTATAAAGTTAAAAAGACCTGTCCAGTTTATTTGATTAGGACTACAAAATTCGAGTTTACTTGGATAACATAATATTATTAGAAGTTGTTGCTTTAATTAGGTAGATTTCCAAATCCACATATTGTACCAATTTATTAGTGATATGTAAGTATAAATAAGAAGAAAAATGTATGGAGTATTTACATCACTGTTTTTCTACAATATTTAGAACCCACAAAATGGAGTTGTGTAAGTAGATAAGCGTCTATTAAGAGCAAATTCCAAACATATAAATTGCAGCATTCATTACCATTACTCATGCAACTTCCATCAAATTATCATAATAACCAAACAGAGAGAGTAGTTGTTTCACATCTTTTAATTGTTAGAAAACCAACTTCTAAACTAATTTACAACATTGCAAGCATTATTAGGACAAATTGTCATAATCTATATACAAATTCATCTAACAAACTCCAAAAACCGATTGGATATGAAAATGTGTCAATAATGGAGCTAGGTATATCAGATACCCAAGATATTTAATCACATGGGATCTACAAAATAAAGATAAAAATTACAAATGTTACATTTATATTGAATTCCACTATTTAAATGAATTAATATATATACTCACCTATTACAAGCAATAATGAATCTTATGGACAAAACTCTTACCCTAACACATATAAGAAGTTTGCCATAATTTTTTATAATAACAAACTTTCAACTGATTTATGAATATTAAATACCTACATGACACCTACAATTTGAATGTTCATTAAAAATTTGTATAATAATGACACTGTTAAAATTATAATTGAAATACTTACTTTTGTATTAATACATAGGTAAAAATGTAAACCAATATTAGACTTAGCATTTGGTCTATGTAACTTCATCTTCTCATTACAATTGGGACAATTAATAGGAGAAATTTGAAATATACAAATAAATCACCGTATAAATTAAAATGAAATACAATTAGTATGCCATATAATAATAATAATAATAATAATAAAAATAAAAAATACCTATAACAGTAACAATAGATAAATATTAATATTATTTTACCATTGAACATAATGTTTTCTCTCTATAAAATTAAAAATATATCCTTTAAGTTTTCGCTACGTTATCAAAACAAAAAACCATCGTTCTTGAATCCACTAACAACACCTTTATACTTTTTCTAAATCAAGTATATACCAAGTGCGTATGCATTAAAACTACATATATTTTAGTTCTGCTCGTATTTGTTTTAATCTTGTAACAATATAGTCATATGAATATATTAATACAAAATATAACATAAGAATAAGTAGAAGATATGAAGTATTTGAAAATTTTAGAAAAATTGCAGCCTCCTCCTGAAGGGCTATTTTGACATGCTTTATAAAATATATTCGGTAGCAGAATATATTCCAACATATAAAATGATTAATTTTAATTCCCTTTCCTCTCCATATTAATTTAACATCTCAATGATTTCTAGCCTTATACACATCTATCCCGGTAAAGATACTACTATCTCTTTACCTTATTTTGCAGTTTACATGTATGTTTCTTTCATTGAATTACTTTAGTTTCTTTTAACTTGTTAGGACTAAAGTTGATATAGGCCTATATTACCGATTGCAACTAAAGTTATGTTTTCTTTCAGCAGCAATTGTTGTAGAAACTAAAACATATTCAATTTAGTGAAAGTAACCCTTACTACGGTTGAGAAATGTCAACACACTTGTTCCTTAAGCTTGCTCTTTGGTTTTTCTCCGCACTAAATTGTTTATTTAATATTATACCAACTAAGAAATTTAGTTAAAGAAGGATTTTGGATTTAGTCATACACTCCTACTTGATCATAGAATAAGACAGGTACGTTAGTTGTTTCACAAATTAATCACAGACAAACCTTGGGATCGAAGGGGGTAAAGTCACCAGAGAAGTAAAGAAGAGAGAGGAAGTTTATGGGAGATGTCAATGGAGAAATAAAGAAGAGAGAGAGACATTACTTTATCTCTTTCTGTTTTTTAAAATAGGAGACGAGCAGGACTTGAACTGGTACCTTTCTTACTTGGGCCTAGGTCACTAGAAATACAAACAAGAGAAAGATTGACGGAGATAACGAGGAGTGGCTTAATGACTTCAGCTCTTCACTTAAGGCTCTCTTTTATAGGAGGTCTTGAGTTTGAGTTACGTCAAATGAGGAGAAATGAAAAATTTGTCCTATTGATGATCCTCTAGCTTCCTGGGCACAGCTCCTTGATCGGATCAATTACGAACGTTTTGCTTCCAGCGACAGTGTGGGAGTTGAAGCTACTAGGAAACCCGAGGGTTGCTGGGAACCTGACGCTGAGTAGGGGGCCAGCGATCAATCAACAGTCGATTAATCAAGTATGTGATGACTCCTTGTGGGTAAAAATGTACAGGCTACGTAGGAACCTGAGGGATCTTGGAGTTCCAGATTTACATCATCTAAAATTCTTGAGGTGGGGTCTTAAAGGCTTAGGATTAGTCTAACTAAGCTGAGATACCTAATGTAATTAAAAAAAAAAAGAAAGATTGACGGAGAAATAGAAAGGCAAATGCAAGACAAGAGAAATAGAGAAAATGAATATATTAATTTTTTAACTTAATCATTTTAATATTAATTAAATTAATATCCGACGTAAAAAAATTTATTCTATTCGACATTTAAGTGAAAATTAAAAGTAACAGAGAGTTTAATGAGTTATTTTTGTAAAAATTTTAAAGTTTAAAATTTTATAATAGTTAATCTTAAAATAAAGGTTGGTTAACATATTTTTGGGCATGCCAAAATGACCTTCTGTCTGTAGCGACTGCTTATATTTAGGTCTGTGTCGTTTCTCCAATCCCGACCCGGCGCGACCAAGTTCCGACTCGCGATTCTTTATATGACTCTACTTTGCTTGCTTCTACATCTCTAAGGATTAGTCCATGAGCATCTTGGTAATGTTTTAGACACTTATTTGAAGTAATTTGGGTAGCTTTATCCATTAATCGAAACAATTCCCAATTCCATTTAGCTTTGGGTTATCTATAGACCAACATTAAGTTTCAGAAGAAGGAGCTCCACAAAGCACCTGAAATGCTTCTCAGCTGGGTTGAGACCTCTGACTCTGTCTCTCACTACTGCCGGTTTGAACCCGACGGTCGCCTATCCGTGAGCTTTTTTCTCTCTCTCTCTCTCTTTCTAATGAACTGGAGGCGATTTTACAAACATGTTGTGTGCGTACGTCTAGAGTTGCTACATGTTCCTAATTTTCCATGTTGGTGCAATGACGCCCGTTGATTATTGAATTCAGTTTTTTTTTTTTAAAATCGAGCAAGAGGTTACGCGTACCTTGCGGATTGTGGGTGCCCGTGCCTGTTAGCCGGTATTTGTTTGTAGATGCAACTAGGATTGCTGTTTGCGCGGTCTGACAATTGTATAGAATATATTGTTTCTATGTGGACTCGGAGACCTTTTTGGTAATGACCAAGGAACAAGGAATTCTTCTTCTTGTTATTTGTTTAGCATGAACAAACTTTTAGTTCTGGTACTTGATCTTAGTTACGACTTAAGTTTTCCTACTTAAGTGTTTGTTGTTGGAGTTCTCCTAAGTGCCAAAACATTTAAATACAACAGTTGCTGTTGGTACAACTACGATTTTGTCTATCATAGTGAACCAAATGCAACATTGATCTTGGAATACAAAGGTTATTATGGATTACAACCTATACTTAAAAAATATAGATGTTACAGTTAGAAGTCAGCTTCAATATGGTTGTGTAAAATTGTACTTCTAAAGAGTGGTTTCACATTTGTTGTTATTCGTGTCACATAATTTCATTAGTGTTTGGACTTGATGATTATATTTGAAAAGTTGTAGAATCCAGGAGGACTTAAATTATAGAAATTAAAGTGGTAGAATTGAAACAGGAAGTGAGATCAAGTATGATGGCCAAATTTTGTTTTTGACTTGTGTGTTGGCTAATTCCATTCTTTTCGAAGAGAGATCAAGTATGGGGTCCAAATTTTTTTTTCCCCTCATTAAGTTCTGTTGCACTTCTTTACTAGGGGCTCACCCCGTTATATCCCTTAGCACTTCACTTGATTAGATATGCGCTCCATTTCTTTCAGGTGGGGTGTGTCATTGATGATCTTTTATGGTTAGGCTGATTGATTTAATTGACATTGAAAATTTTCGTATTAACATCAGTTTTATTGTTTGGAATTGGTGAATTCAAATTTTACGTCAGATTTATCAAATACATAACATCTGATCTGCTACGACAAAAATTTCTGATCTTGGAAGTCTACCACTTCGCTTTGATTATTCAAGTTCTAAGCTTTAAGTTGGATCTTTCCTTTTCCCTTTCCTTTTCTATTGGCCCTTGCATTTTGTTTTCAATAGATCAAGATAATTGATGATGCAAGGCCTGCAATTCAGCGAGTAGTTGAATCTTTTGTAAACAAATTTTTTCCCTCCGGATATCCATATAGGTGAGTTGTATAGTTTTCCAGTTATATATATGTGCTTGGAAACAGCATGACAAGATGCGAAGTTGTTTGTTCCTTACGAAATTGTTTTGGGTGCTTCTCTACTTGCAGTGTGAATGAGGGCTACCTTAGATACACACAGTTCAGGGCGTTGCAACATTTTTCAAGTGCAGCATTATCAGTGCTATCAACTCAGGTCTTCTTCGACACCTATAAAGCGTCTGCAAATTTGTAGAACAAAATTTTTGATTCATGACACACACCTTTGGTTTGTTCTATTTGTCATCCATAAGATTTGATATCCCTTTGAAAACTAAAGTAGGCTTTTGTGTTATATTTGTTATTTTCTTTCATATGTAATTCTCAAGATTTGTATTTCCTCTCTTATTTACCCTATTGTCATTTCTTGTTTTGTGTTGGATGCTTCATGATTCATTAATCTGCTTGCTGGCTTTCTGTAATCATAATCTCATATATCCATTTTGACATTGACTGATAACTGCAATGTCTTGTTCCTCTGTTTTCTTACTGCTATGCAGTCGCTGCTACTTGCTGCAGGCTTGAAACCTACACCAGCGCAGGCAACAGCTGTAAGTTGGGTAAGTTCTTAATCGCTAGCAATTTAATGTATGGTTACCCTGTAGTTGTTCTCTTAGAGCTTTTGGCTATTTGTGGTGACAAGCAGATTCTTAAGGATGGGATGCAGCATGTGGGCAAGCTTATATGTAGCAATCTAGGTGCTAGAATGGATTCAGAGCCAAAACGTTGGAGAATATTAGGTCTCACCTTTTCTTTTATACTCTTGCTCCTTTCCTCACATTGTAGACTTAATTTACAAGTGACTAAAGAATCTGTCTATGTTCCAGCTGATGTGCTTTATGACGTAGGAACTGCCTTAGAAGTCCTATCTCCCTTATGTCCACATCTCTTTCTTGAGGTGGCAGGCCTTGGCAATTTTGCAAAGGTATATCTCCTATATAACAGCCATGAAGTTGGAGAAAATTATTCAGTGAGTTTGTTCTGTTAATTATGTGAAATCAGCCCAAACAAATCAGTTAGCTTTCTTGGATTCTTGTTCCTCTTGTTCTCCTTCCTCATAGCTAATTATGCCACAGTTTGTGGGGATTTTGTTGTCCTCTAACATTCCTTTGGAACAATGTCTTGTCCATTATGCTGATTTTTATCACTCTTCTCTGCAACTTGACAGGGAATGGCAGTAGTTGCTGCAAGAGCAACAAGATTACCAATTTATTCATCATTTGCGAAAGAAGGCAACCTTAGCGACCTATTTGCAAAAGGTGAAGCCATCTCAACGCTTTTCAATGTTGTTGGGATTGGAGCAGGAATTCAACTAGCATCAACTATTTGTTCATCAATGGAGGGAAAGGTATAAAATTACTATCACAATGTAGCGGACTGATCTCACTTGATTTAATAATGTGATTCGCACTTTGTTTTGGCAACTTGGCACACACCCACACTTACATATTTTTTTATATGATAATTCCATTGAATTTTAATAAAAATCTTCTTGCAGTTAGTTGTGGGGTCTCTTCTTTCTGTTATACACGTTTATTGTGTAGTTGAAGAAATGCGAGCTACTCCTGTCAACACCTTGAATCCACAGAGGACTGCAATGGTTGTGGCTGATTTTGTTAAGGTTTATTTCAAACTTAAAGTTTGGTATTTACCATCCTTCTTTCTTCTAGCTTATCATCTTATATTGTAATTCACCACAGAAAGGGAAAATATTAAGTCCTGCCGACCTAAGATACTGTGAAGATCTGATGTTTCCTGGACGACTCATAGAAGAGGCTGGCAATGTGAAAGTTGGGCGCGCTTTGCACAAAGCTTTTAAGCCTTCTAAACTTTATGAACTAAAAAACTTATTCCCCGAGGAGAAGTTTCTTTTAGTCCGAGGGAATAAGTGGACTGACATGATATTGGAGCAAAATGCTTCCGGTGAAGATGCATTGAGGGGATGGCTAGTTGCTGCTTTTGCTGCAAGTATGGATAAATCTTCTAACGAGTTTAGTGCTAGTGTGTTACAAGACGCATATGAGAAAATGAATAGAGTATTCGATCTATTTCTTTGTGAGCTGCAGTACAAAGGGTGGCATACAGATCGTTTTTTGGATGGAACAGGAAACCGTTTTGCATGGTAGCGTTTGCTAGTTCGGTAAACACTCTACACCATGAACATATGAATTGAAGATTTCGTAGTTTAATTGAGTAGGGCAGCACGTAAGGCCAGCATTCATCTCCTCAACATAATTAATAGATGCATCAGTTAAGGTTGATAAATCATGTGGAATTAATTCACTGATATGCTCAGTTCTCGATATGTAATTAGATTACTCTTCATGGGACTGGTCTGGGCTTAATGAGAAAGGCCTGACCAAATTGATTGTGGAAGAATTGCCTTGTACACCAAAACATTCAAGCATACCATAATCTTGTATTTTGAGTAATCATTGTAACCAAAGTTATATATTTCATGTCTATAATACGAAGATCGTTGTCATTTTTTGATGGAACATTTATCACATTATTTATTGAGGAAGTTACTGGTATCTGACTTGGCTCTCCTGCCTCTTTCCTTTTTTTTTTTAATCCTCTTGGGATAATTAGTAATATCGGACTTTCCCATATCTGCTCTTGGGGAGTTGATTTTTCTTTCTTTTCTTTTATTTTTCGTTAGGAAACCGTGCTTGGTATTGTATGGAGTCACAATCAAGTTGAGGAAGTCGGTGCATGCTCAACTAAGACATTGATTGTTGAGTTGAAACTTAACAAACAAGACAATGTCAAAGTGCTGTTTATCATGTTGGAGCCAAGGAGTCTTGATTAGATCATTATATGTGTAGGTTTGATTAGGTCTAATCATTGGTCTTTAAGGAGCTGGTTTTCAACAAAACTGAAATCTTTTAGAAACTTTGCCAACCACCTGATCCCATATGTCAAAATGAGCATAATTGTCCCTCCTCCTTGCATGTTCCAACCTTGAAAAGGTAAAATACTAGTGTGAATTCAACAAGATTCCTCTTGTTTTAATTATTAACATGCTAAGCTTTGCTTTGGTATAAAATTAGCCGGAAAGGAAACCACTCAACGTGATTGGTCGGCTGAGGGTATAAACAAAAACATGTCAATTTATTTATGTTACTTGCATTTTATAGTAAATGGTTAATAGAAGTTGCTCACAGATAAAAGAATTTCCACATTTATTTGTCATTTTTTTTTCCTTTTCTTATGCGCATATAAAAAATTGTTAAGTAAGCGTAGAATTTGATCTTCCTTCGGCTATCATGCAAAGAAGAGGTCCAAGTGTACTGCATTTTTTAATAATTACTTAATACCACCCTTACCCTCCAAGTTATGTTTCCCTTGCCGCAGATCAACGTCAGTCCAAATTTATCAAAAGGCAACTTGGAATTAATTTGCTACAACTTTTGACACTTCCATATTTGCCAATTCCAAATACTTGCGTTATGCTCTCATCATCACAACATCGCCTTCGTTGATCACGTGCATTCAATAATAAATTCTAAATGTCGCATTTTCATTATATTCCATGTACATATCTATCCTCAACCTTTTTTTTTTCCTGTTAAATATGTCACCAATTTCAATAAATTTATTTATAAAAGGAACTGGAAGTTAATAAATATCTGAAGTCCTAATTACCAATTCTAATTATATTAAATGGATAACATGTGTACATATATAAATAACACAAAAGCATACATATCAATTATAAGTGAAAAACTTGATCGGCGTCGACACTTGAAATACATGTAGATTAATCTATTTTTTAAATAATCAAGCATAAGATTTTAGCTTAATCATCACTTCCTCAACTATACTTCAACCTTTCCTCTCCTTTTCTTTTAAATAAAATAATTATTTTTAAACATAGATTTTAAATTTCTAAATACTAATGATAATAACTACAATATTTTTTTCACAATTCTATAGAAAATTAGATATGGATAATGGAATATTGAAAATTGATCTATTTTTACTAATTATGAAATAATAGAAATCTCTTTTTTTTTTTTTGGGTACAGGAAAAGAGGCAAAAGCCTAGACAAGAAAACTCAATTAACTACTCTGCGCACATGGGAAATCCCATGCAAATCATGACGAAGCCACTCTTTCAATGCTACTGGAGGCACGTCAAAGCTTTGGCAGCCCAACTGTTCAGCCATTGCCAATCTCGCCATGCAATCTGCAGCAAAGTTTGCTTCTCGGTAGACATGTTTGATCTGAACCTGCCACTGACGGTCGACCAGCTCTAGTCCTGAGTATCGCCCATAATTTTGATTAAATTAAAATAGCAAGGAAAATTTCAAAGATACAATTTTTGCAGTTAAGAAATAAATCAAAGACGCGTTCTTTGAGATTCCATTTTATGAACCTTCAGGCCTAGTGACATTTATCTTTAAATTTCAAGTCAATTTGAATTATATAAGAAAAATAAACAAAGAGCACAAAATTAAATTTTTGGACACAATTTAAAGTATTGAAAATAGAAAAATGTTACTTATAATAAATTTCAATTAAGATTTTTTTTCCTGATTCGACGACAAATGCGCCTCTCTATATAATCACACATCTACTTCCACTAAGCTTAAAAGTACATAGAAAAAACCATTTTTTAGAGATGGCTTCATGTTTTCCGTCGAGAGATCACTTTTGATAAGAAACAAAGAAATCTTCTGTTCACACGCGCAAAAAGTGCAACTCTAAAAATCTTCGCCGGCGATATCATTTGACGTATGGAATTTCAGAAGTTTTGACTCGTTCGTTACCTTTTTAGGGTTATTTAAATTATATTTGTATATGTGTGTGTATTTGTGGAAGTGTTTCCATGTTCTATGTTTTTTAAAGCTAAATGTTTTTTATATTTTCTATGCTTTCGCTTTCATACAATCTAGGTGACATCCATATATATAGTGATTTTAGGACCAATGCCATGGATCAAAAGTTTAACATGAAAGATTAAGCACATCCTATAGAGATTTTCAAGATTTTGCTGACGGTGGATAAACCGCCTTTGACTATGTATATATCATATTTTATACCACTGCTTGTTATTTGATTGGTGACAAAGATGATTCATGACTCCTGGATATAATTTCTCAAGGGCCAGTAAAAGCTTGTATAATTGTCTTTGAACGATCGGCAATAGTGAGTAGGTCATATGTTCCTTAAAAGGCAACGTAAAGTAAGGAAAATATAACTACGGATTATTATTCAGCCATGTTCTTAAGCTTATGCCCCGGATTAACTGTTGATCATTTTGTTGAATTTAGTTAATTTGACTGATAGTTATCTTCTAGTAGTTGAGAAATAACATGAATACTGACCTGTTAAACGAGAAACCAAAAACAATGTACCTCTTATTTACACATGAAAATATCCCACTGAAATGTATGAATATGCTGCTTAATGTCTCGGAAAATGCCTTCACGAATGCACAAGTTGTAATTAGGGCAGTCCTCTTCTTCGCTTCCCTCCGTAGTCATCTCATATGTCATTATTGTTAGAAATTATATTTATAAACGAGAAAATGATTGTAAAATAACATTCTATATATCTTAACAATTGATATATAAATAATAAAAAAATATAAATTAAAAAAATGACTTGTAAACACCTATAAAATAGAAAAAGTAGCATCTAATCTTCTCTTATCTCTTTCACTAATTTAAATAAACCTAATTTTTTTATACGAGATGAAAAAAAAGGAAGTAAAGTAGTTAATTATAAGTTTGATCCTATCATCATGTCCTAATAACTACAACAATAACTATATTACACCTAATAAACATATTGGGCAAATCAAGACTATAAAAAGCTCACAAATATAACTAAGAGATTTCATACCTCTACTTGACCTAGATGTACAACACAAATTATTTAGTTGTAATCTATATATAAAAAAATCCTAACATTCTCCCACTTAAACTAAACTAATTAGAGTTTTAATAATTTCTTTTAGAACATTTTGGAAATGACTCTATTGAATTAATTAAGAAATTTAATAATTTTCTATTCAATTCTAAAAAATTCTTAATTTAAAAACTATATCCAATGAACCATTCATATTGGACTATAGTACTTAATATATTGTAATCAATATATAACTTTCAATAATGACAAGCATAAAAACAACTTATTAATTAAACCTTTTGGTGTAGTAGTAACGTAATGTGACTTACATTCATGTCTTATAAAATCATAAATCATACATAAGCATATCAGCTCATTCTCAAACTAAGACCTCAGTCTCAAAACAAAACCCATTTCCCTAAAAGAGATCATTAACATTACATAGACATCAACTGTTAAATATGACTCCCTTTATAACGAGCCATTGACTATAAAGATCAATCATGATATAAACCATTTACTTCCACATTGAATCCATAACACTCCTAGAGAACAATATATACATATATACAATAAGATAACTACATGCAAGAAGCCTTTGAAACCCTAGACCAATGAGAAAGAAAATCCTCCTCCTTCTCTTTAGACTTTCTCCTCTGCTTTGAATGGATCCCTCTTTCTCTCCAGCCTCTGACTTTGCTTGCCCACTGCAACTCACTTCTCTTCTATTTTCACCCAGCGCCACCTTTTCTGGCCTCTCCTTCATTTCTGCATGGTTGTCACGACTAGTTTTTTTTTGTATTTCTCCCTTTTGTATTTCTTCCTATGTTTTCCACTCTAGCCCTAGTTTCTCTTTGCTGTACCTAGTAACTATCCTAAAACACCCTCACCCTGCCATAATTAGATTTCCATTTAAATCTTAATAGAGTTTGATTTCCCCCCTTTACCATCATATTTCATCTCATCCCTTACTCCATCATAACCATATATCAAAAACCCCAATACGTGAGCTGACTCTCACTCTCCTTCCCATTCAACTAACAACCCTTCTCAACCCCAACCCTCTCAACTCATTCTCCCCCCATTCAATATACCACCCTTCCTCAACCCCAACCCTCTCAACCCAAGCAGCGAATGTGTTTAAGAACTTTGCTAAAACTAAAAAAACCTGGAAATAGGTAGTGGCGGACAACTTAAATTCTTCCCTGTTCTATAGCCCTCTTGTTGAACTTGAAGGAAAGCTCATGGTGGTCCCAAGAATCGACATTCTGAAGGAAGGCGCACAGACATGGGAAGCAGTGATTATAGGCTTCTTCATGGATAAATGTCTTGCTTTCCTTATGATACAAGCATGGACTCAAAAAAATTGGAAAGGTAGAGGCATACAAGAGGTGATGTTAATAGAGACTGATAATATTATATTCACCTTTAGTTCAAAATTTGAACCTCAAAAAGTGATAAAAGAAGGCCCTTGACACATCTTACTGCTTCCTTTATTTCTCCAGAATTGGTAATCTGATATGGAACTAGAAAAAATCATACTGATAACATTCCTTTATGGGTGAACATACACAATATTCCCTTGGAATATAGGACAACAAAAGGTTAAGTATGCTAGCAAGCTATTTGGGAAAGCCAATATGCATGGATGAAAATACAACTTTGAGAAAATGTGTAGCCTATGCTAGATTAAGTGTGAATATGGACATGTAGATTATGTGTGAATATGGACATTTCTAAATAAATGAAAGATAGTATTCCAATACTAAGGTTGGCAGATGGAAATTCTCGTAGAAAAGATAAGGTATGGTTACTTATCAACGGAAACCATCCATACAATCATAGGGTAAAGGATGGAATCCAACGAGAAAAGTATTCACGAGAGGAGACTATTGGGAATTGATGGGGCTGGAAGAGGTCAAAACAGAAGGAAATAAAGCGTTGATCACAACTGAAATTCTGAAAGGGATTCCGAAGGATCAAGGGAGCTTGGATAAAGTGGATAAAGTTCAAAATGATGATAACAAGAGTGAGCAAAATGAACCCAGAATAGACCCTATATAACCAATAGAAGATCACCAGCATTTGAGGATGAAAATAGGAAAATTGATAAGAAACCAGAGGGTTAATGAGGGTTTGGATAAATAGAATAGTCTTTGTAATAAAGAAAAGGGGGTTGTGCAAAATGATGTATCTTTAGGAGGCTTACAACAAAATGAAGCCCAACAGTAAATAGACCTGCTACAATAGTTGGAAGACCAACAAAAAAAGGACAATAAAAGGAAAAGTTTGAAAAATTGCTATCTGTAAAGAATAACAGGAGTAGTAGGAAGGGCTCAAAAGGTAAAAGCATTACTACATGACCTTTCTAGTAAGGAATGTAAGAGGATAAACAACCCTTTGAAGCTCAATGCTTTAAAGGATATTATTAGCATGAGAATCCTATGTTATTTTGTTTATTGGAAACAAAAATTAGGTTAGACAATTTGAACCAATTGAGTTGTTTTTGTAGTAAATGGAAGATACTAACAAATCACCAGTACCATGGGTATGGAAGAAACATTATTGTTTTTGATTGGGAACTAATGGAAATGGAAGCATTGAAAGCTAGTGAGTAGTTCGTTCACACAAAACTAACATTCAAAATTGAGAATTTTATAGCTTTGGTTACTTTTGTTTATGATTTTAATATTGCTTTACAAAGATCTTATTTATGGAGCTTACTAAAAAGATTAAAAGGATCAGTAAGAGGACCTTGGATTATTAATGGTTACTTCAATACCACTCTTCATAGGTCAGAGGTTGAGGGGAATTGTAATTTGTTCAACTAAAATTTGGATCTGTTTGATTGTATCAAGGATGTGGAACTATCTAATTTAAAATTTGAAGGTTATAGATTTACTTGGAGCAATAAACAAAGCTATAAGTGGTTTATTTCGAAAAAACTGGATAGGGCTTTGGTGAATGTGGATTGGTTAATAACCTTTTCAAAAAGTAAAGTCATTTTTTTAGATCTAGTATTTTCAGATCATATACCTATCAAGGTGGATAATCTTTTTAAAAATTTTAGTGCAAAACATCTCTTCAAATTTAGTAACTTCCTGGCCAATATGGAGGGCTTTTAAGAAGCCATTTCCAAGGGTTTGGAGTTTGAGGTGTATGGTACAAAACATTTTATTTTTTTTTAAAAACTTAAGGCGATAAAGAAGGAATTGAAGAGGTTGAATGAAAGAAGGGGGTATAATACCAATAATCAGATAGAGGATGTAATAATACGTTCATTGTTATAATAGCGAGCTAGAATTAATTAAATTAAGGATAGGGCAATATGTACAAAGTTTTTCTTTAATATAGTGTTAGCAAGAAGAAATTTTAAGAGAATCACATCCATGAAAGCTGAATTAGGGGAGATAATGTATGGGCAAGCTGTGATCGCTAAGGATGCCATGGAATATTTTCAAAATCTTCTAGGAATTGAAGGGAATGCTAGAATTAATAGAGAAGATCTTATGAAATTTGTTTCTACTAAGATTTTTGAAGATGTTGTTAACAATGTAACCAGGCCTATCACTGATCAAGATATAGAGGAAGTAGTGTTTAAAATGAATGGATCAAAGGCTCTAGGACCAGTTGGTTTGAATGGGTTTTTATATAAAAAACATGGGATAAAATAGGAAAACATTAAAGAAGTTGTACTTGACTTCTTCAAAAAGGGATGGTTACTTAAAGAGATTAATAGGACCTTTTTGTGCTTGATTCCCAAGATTCACAACCCTACAACTTGGAGTGATTTTAGACCTATTTCTTTTACCAATTTTATTTATAAGATCATTGTCAAAATCTTAGCAAATATACTTAAATTTTTATTACAATACATCATCAATGAGAACCAAGTCGCCTTCTTGAGCAAAAGGAATATTGGTGATAATATTATCATATTGTAGGAGCTTCTAAAAGGGTATACAAGAAGAAATACTAAATATAATTGTACCATTAAAGTGGATCTTAAAAAAGCTTTTGATAGTGTCAGTTGGAGATTTATGTTACAGACTATGGAAGTTATGAAATTTCCCCCAATGTTTATCAAATATTTTCAGTAATGCGTCACTACTGCTTCCTTTAGGATTCTGATTAATGGGAGTCTAATGGAGATGTTCAAAGACAAAAGAAGACTTAGACAAGGGGATCCTCTTCCCCCTTACCTATTTCTAACTTGCATGGAAGTTCTCACCCTATTGTTGAATCACAAAATCTCTTCAGCCCCTAAATTCAAGTGCCACTTCGAGTGCAAGTTATTTTCACTAACAATTTTATGTTTTGTAGATGATCTTATTCTGCTAAGCAAGGCTAATACTCACTTAGTTTCTTTATTGATGAGTACCTTACAAAGTTTTAAGGAGATATCTAGATTGAACATTAATTTCCAGAAAAGCTTCTTTTTCTTATCAAAAAGTACATCACATCTCTCAGATAATTTGTCACTCATCATTAGAAAGGAAAAACAAAGCCCTCCTATCCTATACTCAAAAATTCCTATCTGCTTGAGAAGACTATGCTTTAGGGAATGTTTATCCCTAATTGAAAAGATACAAAAAATATTGGGATCTTAGAAAAATAGAAATATTTCCTATGTTGATAAGCTTTAACTCCTGAAGTTTACCATAATGTCAATGTAAACGTGCTACTGCTCTCACATATACTTATCCAAAGGGCTAGTTAAAATAGTGGAGAAAATGATGAAACAGTTCCTATGGAGTAAAGGGAAAGGAGAAAAAGGAATTGCTAAAGTAAGCTAGATGCACATATGTTAACCAAAAGAAACTAGAGGATTAAGATTGGAGACAAATGGGTAAACAACTACATATTAAGGGGTGGCAGTTTATGCGTAGCTAAACCTAAAAATAGTTGTTCTTGGTTCTTTAACCAAATCCTTAGGTTGGGGGAAGAGGTTCAACAACATATTACTTACAAAATAGGGGCAGGGGATAAGATCTCATTATGGTATGATAACTAAAGTGGCCAAAGGGCACTAATTCATAATTAGATGGCTAAAGATTCCCTTGATAAGTTCTTAAAAAAAGCCAAGATTGAGTAGATAATTGCAAATGGAAACTGGATTCTATCCCCAGAGGAGATGAGAATTTTGTAAATTTCATAATATAGGCATAATGGTGGAGAGGATACTTACCTATGAAATGACCTAGTGTCTTAGAAATAACCAATAGGAAAGTAAAAGAGCTAACGTATAGGACAAACACAAGCATTGGGTGGTGTAAGTTGGTTTGGAGCAAAACTCTTAAGCCAAATTCCAACTTTTTCTTTGGATAGTGATGTTGAATAAACTCAGTATCATGAATGGGTTAAAGTTCCTATCCCATCCTAGAAAATATGTCTTATGTAATCTGGAAGAAGAGGATAGAGATCATCTGTTTTTCAAGTGTGGATACTCTAAAAAAGTTTAGCAAAGAATCTCTTTTTATGCACATTTAGCTACAGTCAAAGAAGTCTAAGTGACATCTTACAAGAGATATTGTAAATTCATATATCCGAGCATGATAAGGAATTCTATATGGTAATAATTGCAGTATGTATCCAAAAGATATAGAAAGAAAGAAACAATAAAATATTTGTAGGAAGATCCATATGTTTATTACTAAACTCGTAATTGCAACCACAAGAGAGCAACTAATTATTAATTAGACGGAGAAGAAATGTAGCAGGGGGTTGGTAGTTTCTTGGAGACTTTAATCCTGTCATAATTTGATGAAGAGGTGGTCAGTAGGTGCTGTGTATGGGGAAATCAATAAGAAGTTGCAAATTTCTATTTAGAAAAGATCAAAATGGAGTTAAGGTTTCCTGAGCCCCTCTTCAGATATAAAGAAAGCTATCTAGGGAACCTATGAACATAAGGAAGTTCAACAATATAAAGGTTAGTCCTAAACATCTGATAATCAATAGGGATGCAGATTAATCATAAAAGATGCATGTTATGTAATTCAAACTATTTAAGATTATCAATTCAATATAGGGTAGCTATTCATAAAATCAAAATAAAGAGAAATTACCCAAAATGTTAAATGAAGGCTAAGGATGATCCTATGATCTCTACCAACCATCTGGTAATTAGGATTAAGCATAAGGACAGTGCGGAAGAGTCAAGAAACTTTCAAAGTTGGGGTTAGTTCTCACCTGGTATGGGACCGAACCTCCATGTATAGCTTTTGTGATTCCTCTAAGCTAAAGAACATTGAATAACGATCACTGGTAAAGAAGAAGAAGAAGATGTAGGATTGAATAAAAAGATTTCAAACTTAGTAGTTCCTCTTGATGCTTCTGCCCTAGTTTGGAAGAACAATGGTAAAGAAGAAGAAAAAGAAACATGTTTCAAGACAGAGATTCCATACCTCAGTAGCTTTCACCAGCACGGAGTTAAAGAAGATCCTTGATGCCTCTACCCTAATTTGGAGCTTTTGGAGACTGTTTTGGATAGGAAGCGTTTCTTTACCCTTTATAGAAAAATCACCGAATTTGCTTGTTAAGCGTTATTGCATTTGTTTATTTTTGTGTATTACAATGTCGCCATTTTGATTGGTTCCTATGTATTACAATGTTGTTGTTTAGTTTATCCTGAATTTGGGAGAGGCTTTCTAGATGTTATGTTTATCTCTTATTTATTTCAATAAATTTTTATGTTAAAAAAAAAGATAAATGCATGCATATATGTCAAACATCATAGTACAATAAACAAATACAAATTCACAATTTTATTAATCTCAAGTATCTTAAACATGTAACATAAAAAGTTACAAATTCTCACTACATCAAAACATCATAAGAAAACATAATGCCCATATTGCTTATATGTATATTAAAATATATGGACCTAATCTTCTTAGTTAGTGGATCAACTAATTTGTTTGTTGTGAAAAATACCCGATCATCGCCAACCCATCCTTGAACCTTAAAGTACTTAACCTCAAAGTACAACAGATGAATTGTCAAATTGGACTTAAATAGGCTTAGAAACTGATCAACAATCTTAAGCCATCTAATGAAGTTCTTCAATCACTTAACATGCATTCCTACCTTAAACAAAATATAGCCTTAGCTTACATGATTGAAGTTGTCATAATAGATTACTTAAAGCTCTTCCAAGATATGGCTCCTCAAGCTAAAATAAAATATAACATGTAGTATACTTCTTATCATCAAAACAACTATTAAGGTCATTATTAACATATTTAATAATACCTAGATCATCTATGTGCTTAAAAATAATCATATAATCTTTGGCCTTGCGAATATATAACACAACACTTTCTTTATCACAATCTAGGGTTCATAAACAAAATTTGTCAAATACATGTCAAGAACACTAACTAAAAAAAGAAATATCAAGCATATTGCATACTTATGAATGGATTAAACTCCAAACTACTTACCTATAAGTAATGAAACTCATAATGAGTTCACGACTTTCTCTACCTCATTCTATGGACACTAATTCTTTCTCAAATTATCACCTTCAGAATATATACCAAAGTAAGGTGAATTATCCTTAAAATCCAGAAAACTGACCACTTTATGGAATTTTAGGCATCACTGCCATGATGATTGCTTCAATTCATATATTGACTTTCTTAATTCATAAACCTGATGCTCATTAACTTTCACCTTAAAACATTTGGGCTACTACATATACACCTTCTCTATTAGGTCATCATTAAATAAAGTTTTCTTAACATCTATCTAGTAAAGTTAAAGATCAAAATGAGTTGATAAATTTATAATTATCCTAATTGAGTCGTTAGTTGAGACGAGTGAGAAAGTCCTAATAGAGTCTGCTCCTTTTTTCTAAGTGTGCACCTTAGCCACAAGCCTTATTTTAAATCTCTTAACTTTATCTTTAGCATCTCTTTTGGTCTTGAATACCTAATTACAACCTGTGTGTTTAAATTTATCTAAAATATGGAACAAATTTCAAACACCATTTTTTCATAATCTGTATCTCCTCCTTTATAGATATCATCCACATCTTAGAATGATCAATCCTCATTACTTCATAATAGGTAAGAGGATTTACAATCTTTCCTAAAAAAATGTCAATCTCACTTATATATATATATAAATTTGTATGTCCCTTATCTCTATTTGAACATTTCAATGGTGATACATGATCAAGTTGAACATCCACTAAAGCCTACTTACGAATCTTTATGCCATCTCTAACATTAGGAGCTATAGCTGCATCCAATTCACCCTCATATAACTCACAAATTACCTTTATAAATAATAGGAACTTATATTGCTATTGGTTTAAGCTTCTTAATTGCTTTAATTTTTAGTGATATATGTCTTATATAATTTTTTAGAAACTTTGTAACTAATGCCTCTACAATTTTAGTATTGTATTTAGGATAGTACAACCTATAGTCTTTCAAAATTTTAGGAGAACCTATGAAGAATTTACAAGTTATCATAGGTTCCAACTTCTTCTTTAGTGGATTATAAATCTCCATCTCAGTAGGGTAATACCAAAACTCTGAATGATTCAAATTAGGCTTTCAACCATAAAAAAATTCAAGGAGTTTTGAAGCTAAGTTACTAGGAACATAGTTTAGGATGTAGATAGCTATCTTTATTGTCTCGCTCAAAGAATCTCAATAAGTTTTGATTTTACCATCATATTCTGCACCATTTCCTTTAGTGTGTGATTTTACATCTCTACTACTCCATTTTACTCAATTATACCTAACATAATGTATGTGCAAATGTGTTGTAACCTTTTAGAAATTTAGTAAATGATTATTTCTGCTTGACCTAGATCCTCATGTCTACTATAGTATTTTCCAACATAATCTAACTTAATAATTTAATAGGTCTATTGAGTTACTTCTCAACCTTAAACTTAAATATTTTAAAATTTTCTAGTGTCTTATATTATTAATAAGCTATTGGTAATTACATCAACAACAATCCTCGATAAAATTCATAAATAATTTTTTTATTAATAGAGTTCAACAGTCTAATAATATATGAGTGAATAATCTCTAATACCTCACTACTCCTAGTGACACTTCCCTCTAACTTTTAGTGAATTTGCCTTTAATGCGGTTTATATAGTCACTGCCAATATAATCATAGACTAAATTAGGGAGGATCTCAACCTTGATTAACCTCTTAATCCTTTCATTTGGTAACCAAGTCTCTGATGATAGTTAAACTCCTTCAAATTCCATGTTTTCGACATTCATAACTAATTTTTTTGATCATTCAAACCTAGATAATAAAGATCATCATTTAATAAACAATTTTATTATTAAAAATCAAAATGTATCCAATATCATCAAATTTAGAAACTAAAACTAAATTAAATCTTGGCAGATTCTCGTAGCTGATGTATATAACTCAATTCCTTCAATATATAGATTATTCAAGGCAAGTTCACCTATTGTTATGTAGTACAATGCTTAGAGTACTAAGTATCGATCCCACAGAGACTATGAGCACTAGTAATGACTCGTTTCCTATTCTCTAAACTATAAATAAGGTGATGATAATTCATATTTAAAATGAAAGAAAATAAACCAATAATAAGCAAAAACATTCAAGAATTTAAAATAGCAAAAGAGTGAATAATCAACTAATAAAATAAATATACCTAGAATAAAAAATGCTCCTACAATTGTAATTTTACGAATCAATTTATTCTTGAGTTCAATAGACTAAGGAAATTTTTTAATTATGCTAATATCTTTTTCAAGACTACTAACACCTAATCTTATGTTGATTAACTAAAATATCTTTCTAATTAGAACCCATAGAATTGCATTACTCAATGTAAATTTCATTATTAGGTTTGACCCTAATTCGAAAGATTTGTTTCATCCTATATCTAATTTTGTATGCAATTCCTTTCAATTATGCTAGATCTATTCATACATTTGATTTCTCAGTCTTAATTGCATGAAATTGTACATGAGTCAATATACCAGTAATATCAAGTTAGGAATAAATAAGAACTTTATATTCAACAAAGGACTAAAACTGAAGGAAAAAGCTAAAAATTAAGGATAATATGATTGAAATCTCTAAAATTTTTAAAAACTTCACTCTAGATTGTTGCCAATATGCTCCAATGGGGTTTTCTTGGTTTTTTCTCTTGCTTTATGCCATCCTAGTGTTTCTCCTAACATTTCCTTGCCTCCTCCCTCTTCTATCACTTAATATTATCTTTTCAAATTTGAAATTCAAATCTAGCAAGATACACAGGAATCAATATGAGTATGTTGGTGATTGTGTTCTATAAATTAACACGTGACAATATCTGGAGCTAATTCGTGCATAAAAATGGGCATGTACCATCAATATGGCTTCCTCATCAATATGGGCGTGTTATTAGCTAACATGGGTGTGTGTTACAGGAATCACTCAACATGCCTCCAAACTCTCC
Organism: Erythroxylum baracoense; assembly: GCA_025629805.1. Lineage (NCBI taxonomy): Eukaryota > Viridiplantae > Streptophyta > Magnoliopsida > Malpighiales > Erythroxylaceae > Erythroxylum > Erythroxylum baracoense. The sequence continues at coordinate 15,048,963 of JAOTAY010000004.1, forward strand.
AATATGATTATATTCGCTATCATGCACTCTATAACTCAATCAAAATAGCTCCAAATTGCTCTAATTTTGTCTGAATTCGTTACTTTTTGCTCCAAATGAGTGAACTAGACCTAAAATATGAACTAATTAAGTACCAAATCAATAAAAATACTCAAATAAACAAGCAAATTATATTAAATATAAGAATAAAAATATGACAAAAACATTATTATCAACTTTCCTATACTTAAACATTTGCTTATCCTTATGAAAATAACAATTTATATTTATCAACTCTTCTTAATACACCTGTCTTCTTCATCTTAACCTATCTATTCATGCTTTAATTGTCAGGCCAGAAAAATTAAATCAAAATACAATTAGATTTAAACAATCATAGAATGAATTATTGACAAGCCAAAACCACAAATGATATTTTGATAACCCTTATGAAATTAAGTGCCATAAAATTTAACACCCTCACACCAAAGATTCACTCAATTAGCTCAAATTGTTTAGGGTGATCATTAATGAAACTCTCAAATCATTACATAGAAGGAGTCTTAACTATAAGCTTGCTAACATATCACATCTCCAATGTTATAAAATAAATTGAAGGAAAAAATTAAAAGGTCTTTTAGCCAAGTAATGAGGTTTAGGTAAGGAATGACAAAGGATAAATTTTTGGGTCAATCAATGTCAAGGGAATTCCATAAACAAGATCATTCAAAAATTTGATTAATCCAAACTCAAATCTCCATATAGAATGTAAGTAAGTTGCAAAACATATCATGTATCTTCTCTTTCTCATTATCATAGTTTTAACACTTAAAAAATGATTTTATGTTATTTTTCCATTTTAAATGAAGAATATATGAAATATTGATAAGTAAAACATGAGAAGATATAACTTCAAATATATAAGCTAACACCTTTCCTCATTCTTGATACTTCTTTATCCAATCAACTACATACACAATCAGGTAAAGACAATCCTTGATGGTGCAAAAATAAAAATAAGACTAATAAACAAAAATGGTTATCGACTTATAACACGGTTAACCAAAACTAAAGAAAAGGCTAAGGCTTATAATTGGTTACACCTAAGGGATAAAAATAGGGGATGGTAAAATCAAAGAAAAACACTCAAAAAAAGTGTAATCTAAGTGCATTTCATCTTAATGCCTCTAATTTAAAATCTATGGTCTCAATAAGTATGATAAAAACAATCTCAATAAGCATAATAAAAATAAGTTATAAAATTACCTATGTGTGATATTCACACAACACAAGAAAATAGAGTATGATATAATGATAATAAATGCTTACAAGCTTAAACCCTCACAATTTAGGCTCTAGTGTGCAAAATTTTGGGAACTTTCATCCAAATCAATATTAAAAACATGCATTCATAATGTGGAAGCTAAAAATCCATCTAATCATGTTTTCATCCTTTCATATTCTAACTTAATTTCATAATTCATAACAACTCAAAATGCTTTAAAATTAGAGATCTTTATAAAGAAAAATCAATAAATGAAAAATGCTTTAGTCATAATTAAATTCGATAATCCAAAATCACTTTGCCCCTTCCCCATAGTTTAAGATGTAAATTGTCCCTACTGTACACAATAAGTCACCAAAAAGAATAGAAAAACTCTATATAAAGAGCAAGTAATGTAAAATAGTACTTTCCTAATTTATTTTCTAGAAATTTGTATTTTTTGTGTGATTTGCATCCATTATCATCCTTGTAAAAAATAAAAAATAAAACATTAAACAATAGAATGAAAATAAACAAATACAATTCAATTATATCTAGGAAAAGAAAATATGAATGAGTATATTAACAATGAACAAGGAAAATAAATAAACAACGTAATAGTAATTTATCAAGGCTAATCCCTTACTGACTATAAAGAAAAAATAAAAATCAAACACAAAATAAATAAAAATGACCTTATTGAGTATTCTACTCGTGATCTGCCTCTGTCAGGAAATCTATTGGTGTAATTAGAGTGTTCAAGTCTTAAGTGTCTTGGTGTGTTGCCTTTATAGTAACTAAGGCATTCAATTGCAAAGGAGTTAACGATGATATAATGATTCCCATTGGTGGCGATGGTATTGTCATTCTCAAGTGTCCTACCATCCATAACAACACTTCTTCCTTCCATTGATCTTATACCTCTAACCATGCTACGCACTCTTCTAGATCCTATTGTCCCTTTATGGTATGCTTCCCTCTTACAATTTGCCCTATGTGTCTCCAATCATGATGTCTTTAGTTGGTCCCAGTATGGAGGTATAGAAAGCCTGATAATATTGCCTGCGCTATCCATTTAATTATTGTGACACTTTGGTGCTACTGTAGGCTTCTGTGTGGGATCACACCTAGGTTGTTGCTTTTGTATGTCGAGGTGAGCCTTTTATACTCCATTTGTAGCTGCAGACTCCTTAGCTCCCACTAGAATGTAAACTTGTCCCTACTCTTCCTTTAAACTATCCCTATCGCTCTGAGTGATAGGAACCATTTGTCATATCAATGTTGACCTAGGTAAAACTTGGGTAGTTTTATATCAGTCTAGTCACTTATGGCCCTGCTCTGGTGTCATAGACTTGATGCTTGAAGAACTGGGCTAAGGCCTGCCCGAGGTGGATGGGACCTTTTCTACCATATTGTAGAGATAAAATATGATCACCTTCTCCACCGCTTCGGCGCTATCTCCCTTTTTGGTAATCATGTGAATAATCAATGCGTGCACGTCTCTCATTGTAAAAGATATTATCTAGGTGGCCTTAGACCTTACTGAATCGTCTGACCACTTAGAGTTAATGTTCTACCATATTGTACTCTTTATACTGAGAAATGCAGTGGCAATGTAATGTACTCCTTAGCAGCGATGTACTCCTCTGATTATAGGCCTATGCATAGTGAAAACTTGGTGTACCTTATGCAATGCTTCTCTCCTAGCACCCAAAATTACAATGTGTTAATGTCCCAGATATAATGCCACTTCTTTATTATGAAGGTGGTGAGGAAATCCATGGTTAAGTCTATATATGGGCTCTCCCATCAAAAAGAAGTGATCTTTTCACCAATAATAATTGATTCGCGGACTTCCTGAGCAACTATAAGCTAGTCTAACATTGTTCAATCAATGCTTCAGCACTCACTTTAGGGCTTTAACCTCAACCTCTCAAAATTAAACAATGTGAGCCAATGCTATAAAGTGCAATATGGAACGTATGGCAGGCATAAGGTGTATAGGTGACGACTATTGGGGTGATTGTTTAAACTACCCTTATCCTTTTACCTCTTCCTTAGTACCTCCTTTTCTTTCCTTTGGTTTAGAGCATTTACACTCTTTTTCATTATTCCTTAAAATATGAAATTTTTTTCCAAAACAAAGTGATAATATACATCAATCAAACTTCAACAAACAAACAATGTAAAATAATCTCACGATCAGTTTTTTTATAGATTAATAACAAAATAAAAATAAATCCAATAAACAAAAAATTAATCCATAACTATCAAAATATAACGTCATTATCCCCAAAGCATCTAAATTAATCAAAACTATTCCCCTAATATTAATTATATATAAAAACTACAATTAGTTTATTTTAAACATCATAATTAAATCAATAAACCTAAATACACCCATATTAAAGTTAAATAAGTAATAAGAGATAAGTAGTGGATCTGTTTCCCTGGAGGCTTATTCAATATTCTACCCATCTTTCCCAGTTGTTCCCCTAACCAATCCATAATTGATATAATCATTTGACCTAGGGGTCTCTCGAACATATTCATAAATGCTTCATGTGTCTCTTTATTCAGTTTCCCTTTTCAGGAAGTTAAATAGCACAAGTTTTTTGGTTTAAGGACCATGTTCCTAAGTTCTCATTTATTACATAGATGGTAATTAAGAATAAACTCCTAAACCTAGACATAATAACATGGACTAGTTCCTCTTTTTGCATCCTATGTTAATCTCAACCTGAGACTAAAGGCCTTCTCCTCTTCTCTTGTATATACTTATCTAATAAATGGAAGAGTATACTAGATATTTGAAGCTATCGTACTAGCCTCTATATACAGATGATATGATAGGTTGGGCATTAAAACTTAAAATTCTATAATGCCAAAGACTCTATGATATTCAAAATATGTCTAAGTTATAAAATATATAAGATATGGAGGAAAAGAATTATAGAAGATTCCTTAATACTAAGTACAAATCTCAAGCATTCATCACTATGTACATTAGAAGTTGAGGGAACTAATGGTGGTTATAAATTTGCACATTGATAGTAGTTCAACAAGGAAAACTAAAATATCAATTAATAGTAGGGGGCCATATATGAAGTCAAAGATTCCAATCTTGAGATGATACATAGAGAGGAATCAATGAATTATAACCACAATTCTTACCTAGATAAGTTGCTTCTCCTTAAAGGTGTATGGAATACATGCATCTGAACTATGCAAAAGAAACATTATTTGAAGCTTGGAATATATACCTGGTTTAGTGCTTGTTCAATGTTCCTCTCTATTAATTCTCCTGAACTAGTGACCGACTAAGTCCAACATGAACTAAAAACCATGTAAGAAGGTTGCTTTACAATTCAGTAACTTACAGAGAGTTGAATCAAGTTACCTCGATCCACCACTCCAAACTCCTTGATTGAGATACATAAACTATTGACTAGACTAATTTGAGATAAATAAGAAGAAAATTCAACAGAGAAGGAAGGAAGCACCATTGTATTAAGCTAGGAAATCATGACAATAAAACCTAGAGAGTCCAATTTGAATAGCTCATTTAACTTAAAAGGGGAGATAAGAAGAAGCATCCAAAAGGGAGGTACATAATGCAAAGAGATGAGGAAGAAAATCATTATGTAAGATGATATAAGGACACCTTTCCTCTTAAAAGGATTATTCAAGTAAGCATATTACAAAATTTATACCTATGTCACCCTTAAACTAGTATTTTTGTAATGAGTTATACTCATTTTATTAAACTTATTATAAGAGATTTTTTTAACCTAATCTTCATTGAAAATATAATTCCTTTAATTTCCAAAAACAATTGCCCAAAAATTTTGCAATTAAACAATATAAAAGCCTAATAAAAATTAAAAAATACAAAACATGAAAAATTTCACAATTAAATCCATAAAAACTAATAAAAAGCCTTAAGAATTCAAATTCACAATAATATATGTAAAAATTGCTCATAAATCTAAAAAAATTTGAATTCAATAAGCAAAATGGTTCATGAATAACAACCGATCTCCCAAAACCCTTCCAATCACATAGGTAATTCAAAACAACTTTGTAATATCCAAAGCATGCATTATCGCACCTAATTCCCCTAAAATTGTTCAAAAACTTAAGAAAAATTGAAATAAAGCATCAACCATACCTTAAATTGATGAAATTTCAAGAGAAATTAATTGGGAGGTGGTTTTCACACACAACAGAGTTGGAGGAGCATTGCTCGGATGAGAAAGGCAATAGAAAAATTGAACAAAATATAATTCTAGGTGATAGGGGGATGTTTAAAAATAAATTTGCTTAATAAGAGTGGCAAATGATCATTTACCTGCCTGATTTTGAGCAATTTATGGTTAATTTTAAAATAACACAGACGTGTTAGATTGTAACATAGATGTGTATCTTAAATGTGTTATAACAAACTATAACACGGTCTAGAACACGAGTGCATAACTTGGCTGTGTTATAACCAAAATAAGATGATAAATTACACGTGTATTGGAATAGTTGTGTTGACACTAAATTTTTAACACTTGAAATCTACATGACAACTAACACATAATGTTAGTGGGAGTGTAATGTTTTGTCTTTTGTAAAAAATAAAAAGGGAAATATAATTCAACACGATCACCTATATGAGCTTGTTAGCGGTCATTATTTCTTACTGTTTCTTAAACACTTACCTAGTTTTAGCAATATAAGTGTGTTAATGGCTATTTAGGTCACTCAATAGTGATTTTCTGTCGCTAACATGGGCCTTATTCTTTTCCTTTTTTTGTGAATCTTCTACCATTTTTTTTCTTTCCATAATTCCTAAAAATAGCTAGCAAAAGCCATTGTATAGGAATTTTTATCATCCCTAGAGAATTGTTTCACTTATAACAAAGTCAATGTCTAGCAAATTAGAAAGATTAAGGTTTTAGTGCCATAAATTTGTGATTTCCCTCTAAATTATCTTAGAGTAGCAGCACTGAAAAAATAAGTGATCTTTAAAATCATATTCTAGCTTGTATAAAACATTTAAAAATGTGAATATGAGTTTGTAAACTTTGACCATCATATCTTTTATGATTTATTAAGGGAACTTGATTGACCTATCAACTAACTATATGCTCATCTTGATTGTTTGTGGTTCTCCTAACTATAATCTTTTAAATAAACTATGGGAAATTAAGTTAATGTTAGACCCGAAGTTAGATAATGCTTTTTTAATTGATAAACTACCAATTAAGCAAGGAATAGTGAGACTCCTTGGATCTCGAAGCTTCTTAGGTAGTTTGTTATGAAGGATGGTCGAACATTCTCTAATAAGTGTCACCATTAATAGTTCATCCAACATCCTTTTGTTTAATAACATCTCCTTCAAAAATTTGACACATTTTTCCATCTACAAAATAGTTTCAACAAAATTTAAGTTAATATGAAATTGTTTAAAGAGTTATAGGTACTTACCAAATTATTCGTCTATGTGATCCTTCTTTAGTTTTGTTGGATAGAGGATAGAAAGCTTGAACTCCTTCACCAACTTAGATTGTTCATCTTCCTTATATCCTTCCATATCCTTTTTCTTTATCTTAATCTTCTCCTTCTCCACTTTTTTCTTTTCCACACTCAACTTCCTATCACTTCTAAGAGTGACTGTCTTTATTGGTTTGTCTCAATATTTCTAGGCATGCTTCGTTGTGGTCTCTCATAAATCACCTTAGAGAGCTATCCTATTTGATTCTCTAAGTTATGGGCATAAGCCTCTTGGTTCCTTAGTGATGCCTCAGTAGCTTGAAACTGAATTTCAGATCTTGAATAAATTTAGTCATGATATCTTCTAACCTAGGCTTTTTCTCTTAACGAGCATGCTTTTGTAGAAATTCATGTGGAGCGTTCTATCATTATTTTCTTTGATTACCCTAATCCATCTTAGGTTGTAGTGTTCTTGTATAGGTTAGTTTATGGTCGAGGTGTATGACCTATGTAGTCGATATATTCATCCAGTTTTGTTGCAGCTTTAGCGACTTAAACAATCTAGGCTTTTATGCCTTCCTCTATATAAATCAAACAACATTATTTGAACTATTTTTTACATAACCAACAATCTATCTATTTTCTCACTAAGAGCTTCAACTTGAACTAACAAAGATGTAACTGCATCTACATCATAAACTTCAGTCAAATTATTAGGTTTAACTCTTATTAAGTTTTACCGATAGCTATTTGTAGCCAACTCTTTGATCAAATCGTAAGCCACTTCAGATGTCTTGCTGTTTAGGGCTCCTAAACTATGAAATATATTATCTACCTAGTTGAAGGATTTGGACCATTATAGAATGTATAAACTTATAACTAAACAAGAACATCATGATGCAAGCAACTTCTCAGTAAATCCTTGAACCTCTCCCATGTATCATATAAAGTCTCTTATTCAATTTGGGCATAGGAAGAGGTGTCATTCCTTATTTTCACCATTTTGTTGGTGAAAAGTACTTCATTACATTTTTATCATTTGAGCCCAAGTCGTGATTGACCTTCTTGGAGAAGAGTTTAGCTATTGATTAGCTTGATTCCTTAATGATAAAGGGAACAACCTCCTCTAATTACATCATCAGTGGTCTCATTTATCATAAAAGTATCATAAATCTCCAAGAAATTATAGATTTGTGGATTTAGTTCCTCATCTTGCAGTCTATCAAATTCAATAAACTATTGTACCATTTATATAACATTTGGTTTGATCTTAAAATTATTGGTTGTAATAGAGTTTAATAATACTGGACTTAATTCCAATTAGTAATGGCCTTGTATAAACAACATGGTTCTTTATTATTCCATCATATCTTTTGGATGCATGTTCTCAAAATCTTGCTCCCACTCTTCTTCCCTTTCTCTAAGCCTAGATCTAAGGTTTTGCAAAGCTTTCCTTTCGATTTGAGGATCTGTTTTGATTAATTTTGATGTATTAATTTGGGTCATAAACAAATTAAGCTCCTAAAAAATTAATAAGCAAAAGAAATATTAATGACCAAGATAAAAATATCAAAACAAATAAAGTGAACGCAAAGGAAATAAATGGTTAAATTAACGACAATCAAGCTTTCCTAATATCCTAGTTCTTGATAATAACATTAAAAACTTAGGCCCTGTTTGGTTCCATTTCTTTTTTTCCGTTTTTCATTGTGGTTTTCACAAAAAATAAACCATTCGTTAAAACATGTTTGGACGAGTGTTATTGGCATTTCTAGTTTCTAAAATAAAAAAACTGCAATAGGTTTACAAAAACATAAAAAAGATGTTTTTGTAAGATTTTAAAACTGGTTTTCTTTTATTCCAAAACTGTTTTTGCGCCGACTCTTCTTCATCTTCAGGCTCTGCTACGATTTTTCTTTTTTCTGGTCCAGGTTTATGTTTGCTTTTATTAATTGTTACTCTGTTATTCTATTTCTACGATTTCTACTTTCGTATATCTCCACTGCTGCATTACCTGTGCTTGCTTTGATATCTCTTTTATTTTGTTTCTGCGAGTATTAAATGTGAAGGCCACACACATAAGCACTAGTTTCGTGGAACCTCAAACTAGAGTACCTCGTGCTTTCATAGTTTTCATGTCTTCAATGTGTTAAAACTTGAAACTACCTAATATTAGAGATGATCCAGTACTCGTTTTCATGTCTTCCATCTTCTTCTTCCTTCCTTCTCTCTATAAAAATCCTAGAAGCACACTTTTGGGTTTGACAGATAAATATGTAGTTGAATGCTGGGAACTTGAGGACAGAGGAGCTAGTTTTTGGGAAGAGAAAAAGCATATAGATGATAGTGACGTGAGTATAGCTGTGAGTGATGTGAGTATAAAATAGAGAAAGGATTGAATAACGTGAGTATATAATAGAGAGAGGATAATAGTGAGTGACGTAAGTATAACTGATTTTTGGGAAGAGAAGAAGCATATAGATGATAGCGATGTGAGTATCTAATAGAGAGAGGATAATAGTGGGTGACGTGAGCATAGCTGGTTTTTGGGAAGAGAAGAAGCACATAGATGACTGTAGTTCTCTAGTTCCTATAGCTGACATAGTTGTTGAAGGCTGAAGATGAAGAGAGGAATTATCCCATTATAATTATGTGTATATAGTAATGACATATCTCGAGTGAATAGTGAGTGACGTGAGGATATAGTAATAACATGTTTCAAGTGAATACTAAATATCGTCTCACTGGTCTAGATTGCCGTAATTTCTGTGTCTATTGTTATTATACTGAGTACTAGGCCTTGAAGTTGGAGATTAGTTAGTAAGATGGAAAAAAAGTTATGTAGTCTGCGCTCATCATAAATAATTTTTTAAAATAAAAGAAAGTGCTAGAAAATATTGAATTATAATAATATTAACTCAAGTTGATTTCTAATAATTTTTATTCGGTTCTTTATATAAATAATATGATCATTCTTATTGTTTGATTTAAAAATAATATAATTGTTAAAAAATCATGACCATGTAATTTTTATTAGTTATATCAAGAAACTTCAAATTTTATATGTTAGGCAAGTACTATTTGGTTGATTCGGGCTACACTAATATGCCTGGATTTTTTTCACCATACAGAGGTGAAAGATATCATTTGCGACATTATAGAGGTAGAGGAAGACCTCAAGGTCCATAGGAATTGTTTAACTATAGGCATTCTTCATTAAGAAATGTTATTGAAAGATGTTTTGGCATTCTAAAAGCAAGATTCCCTATACTTAAAAACATGCCGAGTTATGATATGAAGAAACAAAAATACATCGTTATTGCT
>JAOTAY010000004.1:15070278-15089913 GCA_025629805.1 Erythroxylum baracoense
AGTCCACTTTACCCTTCCTTATAACTTAGGTTCTTTTAACCTTAAGTCATCTTCCAAAAATACCCTTATGTACCTTATAACATGCACACGTTAATTCCATCAATCCATGAATTAAATCCTTCTAAACTTGACATAATAGTTAACCTCAATCAAAAATAATTTACAAAATTCATTCAAATCATGTTTACTAAAATAAAAAAATTTCAAGGCCCACTAGATCACCTATCACGTCTTGAAGGAAGGGAGTTACAATAGAGTAACGATATCAATAAGCAATTTTTGGATGAATCCTTGATGATGATAAACCACCTATTGGTTCCATGGCATGCTGATATAGCAAATTATGTTGCAGGTGATATCCTTTCCCTCAATTTGTCTCACGAACAATGAAAAGGTTATTGTAAAAGTGCAATCACTATTTTTGAGATAAGCCAATTCCCTATAAAACTTCGTGTTGATGGTTTGATAAAGAGATTTTTTCTAGAGGAGGAGATGCTAGACATAATAACACATTGTCATGATTCTACTTATGTAGGGAATTATGGAGAAAATAAGATGGAAGCTCGAGAATTAAAATGTAGATTCTATTTTCCTAAATTATTCAAGGATGCTCGTGAATTTGTGACACAATGTGATAGATGCCAAAGAGTGGGAAACATTTCAAAGAGAGAGGAGAAGCCAATTTCTAACATTTTTGGAGGTAGAGGTATTCGATGTTTAGGAATTAGATTTTATGGGTCCGTTCTCATCCTCCATAGGGAAAATTTATATATTGGTGGGAGTACACTATGTATCAAGATGGGCTAAAGCAATGTTTACTTCAACTAATGATGTTAAGGTGGTGTAAAAGTTCAAAAAACGGTTATTTGGTAGAATTGGAGTGCCAACAGTAATAATAAGTGATGGAGGAGCCCATTTCTATAATAAATCTTTGGAAGATCTTCTTAAAAGTTATGGAGTCTACCATCAAGTATCCATGCCTTATAATCCTTAAATAAGTGGCTAAGTGGAGGTTGTTAACCATAAGATTAAAAGAATATTGGAGAATATGGTCAATAGTTCGAGGAAAGATTGGGTATTGAAGCTTGAGATGCTCTGTAGGCATATCGAACTGCCTTCAAGAATCCAATGATACAACATCATTCTAACTTGTTTATGGAAGGGCTTGTCAGTTGCTTGTAGAGTTGGAGCATAAAGCATATTAGGTGACTAAGACTTTAAATGTCAATTGGAAGACAGCTGGTGAAAAGATACCCTTACAATTAAATAAGTTAGAAGAATCACAACTAAATGCTTGTGAGAATGCCACGTTATATAAAGAGAAAGTTAAAAAATGGCATGATTATCATATCAAGAAAAAGGAATTTATAGTTGGATATGAAATTTTATTATTCAACTCATGATTAAAATTGTTTCTGGGAAAGCTCAATTAGTTTTAGAGTGGTCCATTCAAAATAACCCAAGTATTCAAACGTGGAGCTTTGGGATTGAAGAACGATAAAAAGGAAACATTTAGAGTGAATGGACATCAATGCGAATCATATTTTAGAGGAACATATTCACATAAAAGGGAAGTATTACCTTTCCTTTCTTTTGGTTAAAATAATTACACTAAAATGGTCAAGCTAGTGACCTTAAAATTAACATGTTATCTTTTAGTTACGTTTTTTTTGTAATTTCATGCTTAATAGTGCATTATTATTTTTATGTTTCATGTTTATTTTAGAGTGATTTTGAATGACAGATGTTCATAATTTGAAGTGTGTCAAATAATTAGGAAAAATATCTAGGAGGTTGCATGATAGTGTGTTTGCATGATCATGCACTATTAGAGGAGCAACCCTCTGGCACGATCATGCATAGGTTGCTCAATGCATGATCATGAATAGGTTGCTCAATGCATGATCATGACAGAGGGTTTTTGTCAAGAATGTATGATCATGCCCTTTTTAACCCTCTACTTAAGACCCTAACCTATTTATATCACTCTTCTTCCTCCCTCTAATCTTTCTCTCTCTAATTAGTAGCCCCCCCTCTCTCTTCTTTTCTCTTAACTTTCACTCACTTTTCACAAGTATTTCAATCCTTTCTTCCATTTAAACATTCCTTACCTTTAAATTTAGTTTTTTTAACTAGAAAACATCTTTTTGTACTTTTTTGCAAGAAAATTTTGTACTCTCTCTCTCATACATTTTTGGTGTTTTTTGTGCTTCTATTGCAATTTTTCAACAAGATGGCACTGACAGTCAAGAAATTTGCCAACAAGTTCAAACCCAAAGGAGAAAAGAAGGCATTAAAAAGTGGTACATAAGATCTGAGGGCTAATTTTCTTACTCCTTTTCCAATCTTCTACAAAGAAGAAGGTAAAAGGCTTCAAAAACTTTAATACAAAAATATTGTTGCACCTAGGTATTTTGATTTTGAAAATTTGGAAGATTTGAGTTTAAAAGAAAAGGTCGAATTTCTAAGTGCTAGGATTCATTAGGATAAATTCATTCATTGTGATTATATTGTTTGTGAAGAATTAAATCTTGAATTTCACACTATATTGACCTTTGAGCTGAAAAGTTTGATAATCTTTGATTTATATTAAAAAGTCACAATATAATACGAATTTTTTTATTATGGAAGAAATATTTGGTTTCCCTAAGTAAAAACTTTTTGAAACAAACAATGATTTTCATGCGACTTCTTATTGGAATAAATTGAGATGTATTTGAACAACATAGGCACAAAACAATTTTATACAAAGTTTGAAACACTTATTACTCCATAAATTCTTGTGTCACATAGTGCTTGAAAAAAGTCATAGTAACAATTTTTTTAAAAAGGATTTATTTTTACTTTGATGTATGAAGCATAAAATGAAAATTTGCACATCGACTTATATTTTTCACATAATAATTACTTCAATTATTACTTTGGCTCATTACCATGGAGTTGATTTAGATAGATTAACAACTATTTTGCCTGAGAGATTAAATAATACTCACTTGAGGAGGGATGAGATCTTGGAGTCCCATCGTATGGAGCTCCATGATCCCAATTTTAAATCAAAATTTAACCATAGGATAGGACATGCAAGCTCTAGTTCTGCACTGCAACAACAACACCAACCAATACCATCTAGTGAAGAGTCGAAAGAAGAAGTACAAGGCTGGGAGATTGTGCTCAACAAACTTGAAGAGAACAACAAGTTCCTCAAGGGTCGCATGGATGCCGTGGAGAAACAATTAAAGGACATAGTGCGACATCAAAGCTACCAAAATAGGAAATTACTAATTTTCTTTTCAGTGCATGGCATCTAAGTCCAATCTCCTACTCCATCACCTCCACAATCTCTATAAGTAATCTTTCCTTTCTTTTCCATTTCTTTTAATTTTTTATTTTACTAGTTTGTTTTTGCTTATGTTTTCATTTTTTTCCATATTAAGGGCAATGTTTTGTTCAAGTGTGGACATATATATGGAACTACATATCATTTGTGTGTGAATTTGCATTTACTTTGTGTTAATTTTTTATTAGATTAGCATTGTGTAAACATTTTGTTACATGATGTGTGCAATGTGTGAAAGTGTCAATGGGATAAAATTGAAAGAATTAGCTTATCTACAAATATGATAATTTAATTTATGAAGAAACATTAGCTTATGAAGTTTATTTTTCAAGTGTTTTTTAGGGGAATATGCATATTAATTAGAATATTGTACTTATTCGTTCATTTTATGACACTTGTTTAGATACATTGACAATTAAATTAATTTAAATTGGTAGACATCATTAGCAGCCTTTTATAGGAGTGATTGAATAGGAAGTAGTGATACAGGTAAAATATGAAAAAAAAAACACAAAGTGTGTTATATAAATGTGTTAAATAAATTTCCTATTATGTTGACCCGTTAAAACAATAGGTTAGGAATAAAGCTATTAGTCAGTTACGAGTTGTGATATAGCTGAGAAATTGGGGGATTTCACAATAAAATGTTTGTCTTCACATAAAAAAAATAGAATGACACTACAACCAAGCTTGATAAGTGTAATTTTGTCAATAAATTAGAACCTATGGATCTTTTTGTTAAAATTCAAAATGAATTTCATGAATGGGTATTTAGTGATGGCTTACCTTTTTAATTGGTATATAAGAATGAGTGTATGTTGACAAGAGTCATAGATGTATGAATAAGTGTCAATATTTTGTTTGGTAGGTGTATTTAAATCAAAGCATTTGAATATGAACATTTTAAATGATTGATGTTTACAGCTAAGTTAAGTTCAAGAGATTTGATGTTGTTTCACCATTATTATATTAATGCATGATTGTGTATTTGTGAGTTTGTGTGTATTTTTGGTTTTGTGATTTTAGTTTTGCTTAGGGATAAGTAAAGATTTAAGTGTGGGGATGTTGATAGGTGTAAATTATAGTGTATTTTCTAGGTGTTAAAGTGTGTTTTTAGTGTTTTCTTAGATGATACTCGTATGTTTAGGACTTAGATTTAAGTTGTTATTAGTGTTTTATATGTTTGTTTGATTAATTATTGTTTAAGGCAAGAGTTTGATCTTAATTGTATATTTCAATGATTGTTTGATGTGTTTGCTGATGAGTGGAGATAGGAAAAAGTGAAGAAAAGATGATGAAAAAATTGGAGAAATATGTCTGGCATGATAGTATATGGCCATACATAATCATGCTCGAGGAAGCAATAAATTAGAAAGTTTCTAGCACGATCATGCATTCTGTGCATATGTTAGGTGACTACTATAATCCTTGTGGGACAACACTTTTTAATACTATAAGATACGATTTATATACTTACAGTTAAGAAAATTTTTCATTTAAAAATTTAACAATAATTTACTATTTTTCTTTGTTCTTAACTATCAACTTCTTTCAACTCCTCAAGTTGAAAGCATTCAATTGCTCTTTTAGATTAGGCTCTGTTTTACTAGGAAAAGAACCCAACTGCCTTTTAGAGATAAGTTTGGTAAAATATCCAACATGTGATTCTAAATTTTGGATGGAAACCTCTTGATTTTGTAAGCGAGTCTCGATGATTTTGTATATGAGTCTCAATGGTAGTGATATATTATAATACAATCTCCCTGAGACTTGGCTTCCTTTACTGTTATTGTTAAAATAAAGATGGAGACATTTATTATTATTTTCCTAGATTACCCTGTGAGAAGTTTAGATGGTCTATTCATCTTAGATTGTAAGTGTTGTTGTAAGGTTATTTTAGGGATAACTTCTAACAAAATTAGCTTGCTCAATTTGATATCCTTAAGTACAACTTGCTTGACACTTGTGAATGGGATATCCCCTACCATTGATTCTATAATTCATTACTTTCACTACTTGTGTTTTCAAACTTATGTTGTAAATTTTCCTACTTAGAGCCTCTAGTTTTGGCTATATTGTTGCCACCATGTTCAAACTATGGACACCTTTTGTTTTTGACTTCAGTCTTAGATTACCCCACTAATACTTGTTCATTAAAATGTTCTCAATGAGATTTTGTAATTCCGTAGGAGTTTCAAAGATGGTGGTTCTGTCTGAAGATGCATTTATTTGCTGCTTGGTCGGGTAGCTTCATCCATTGTGAAATATCTGCATATGCATACCCAAGTCAAGACCATGGTATAGGAACTTTCAGAGCAACTTCTTCTATCTCTCCTAAGAATCATGTAAGGTCTAACCTTCTAGCTGTTAGAAGGTGAAAATATCCTTTCGAAGCCTTAATCGATGCAATTGAGGAAATTATTTAGCTAAGAATTTCTCAGTGAGCCCATTCCATATAGTGATGGATCTTGGGGGTACTAAATTTATCCATTACTTAACTCGGTCCCTTAAAGTAAAGGGGGACAAACTTAATCTAATGGCATCCTCTTAGACTGTATTTAGCTTAAATGTGTCCTAAATTTTTATAGATTTAGCAATATATATGCTAGGATCTTTATCTAGCAGTCCATCAAATTGTACTAACTGTATCATCTTGATTATATTAAGGTTATGAAATGCTAGACTCAGTACTAGTTAATAAAGGAATAGTATAGTCCCCCATTGTGCGATTTGCTTATCCTACCATTGTTTATGGTCATTGTATTTGAGCTCTTAAATTTCTCTCTCAACTTCTTAATCAATGTCCATTCAATATCAAAGACTACTTCAAGTGAAGTCCCGGGACTACTCCTAGTCATACACTAAAGAATCTAGAATTGCAATGTAATCACGATCATAAGATACATATCAAGAAAGACTATTTTTAAAATAACGAAAGAGAAAAAAATAAAAAAGAAGAATTGACAAATAAAAATGAATTTCCTAATATCGCAATCCTCGGTAATAGCACCAAAAACTTTATGTGATATAAAAAAAATATAAAGAGAAATAATAAAGAAATCATATAAGAAAGTGTGTCTATTGTTATTCTATAGTATAGTCTATGTGAGTCAATTGTTAATCCTAGAGAGACCGTAACTATTGATAATGACTATCATTTTAATATCTAATCTAAAAGCATGAATGACTAACTAAAAAATATAACTAACTAAATGAAAAAACAATTTAGAGAACTAAAGCAAAGAAATAATCATGAATAAGAAATTATTTGATTAAAAATATTTAAATAGGAATAGCTCTAGAACTTTGCTAAGTTTGAATTTATCCTGATTTAATGATCAAGTCTAGCTTCTTAGATAGATAAGAATTATAAATGATAACTATATGCTCACAGTCAAGATATATACAATACCTATTCTCAAGAATTTTTGACTAGAGATTTTCTTATATCAAAACTTCTTAAGAATGCATTAATTTGATCAATGAGTTTTCAGGATAAGTTTTACCCTAACCTAGGAAGATTGTGGATCCTATAGCTGTGAATTCGTTCAATCTTTATTGCTCATACTGTGACCTAAGTTATAGAGAACTTTTTTCATTTGTTGCTTTAGTAATATATATGAATTATGAATGATGAATCTTTTTTGTTGGTTACTTTAATCCAACATAATATAAAAGAATAAAAATATCTCAAGAAATCAAAAATTTTTATTAGACCAAAGAAATCATCTTAAAACATAAATTATACGGATCATCCATCTAACTATCCCAATTAGTTAATAGTAAAATAAAGAAAACCAATAATCAATAATAAGAAGGAAGTTTGAGTTCTCATTCTTTGTTTTTTGAAAGTTCTCAATGAATCTTAATGATCTTCTTGTTTTACTTGAAGATTATCTTCTCTTTAAACCCAACATTTTTTTTCTTAACTCCTAAATTTCTTCTCTCTATCTCTAAACTGAAGTTTTAGTCTCCAAGAAAAACTCCCTCGTTGTTTTTCAATCGCCTCTCCTTTAGAAACTCGAATCCTTAATTTTTTTCATCAACACGATCTTAACATAGGACTGTGTTATGCTCTCATATTAGTTAATCTGTCTTTCTAGAACTTTTACATAATAAATCACTACCAATATAGAAAAAGACCTAGATACATGTTACCACTGTGTTGGCTAATATGGGTTAAATATAGTAGGATGTCATAGATATGTAGAGAAATATAATCCTCTCATTTTAAACTGATAAAAAGACGAGTGCAAGTTAGTCTATGTTGATTATATGAAAAATCTCCTAAGAAATAGAATAAGGTGTATTAGAACCTAGGAAGTAACATGTTACCATGTTGATATTGTATTATAAGTCCTTCCTTTTAAAATATGCAAAAATTGCTTGAACTTTACTCAAATCCTCAACAAATTCATTCCTTTTCCTTTAAGAGACTAAAATAAAACTTGAAATAATATGTCATTTTAAGTACAAAATCCTATAAAAACATTAAAATATAATTTTCTTGTTTTAGAAATAATTTTAAAAATATAGCCTATTTAGCATCTATCAATGTGAAACCTTATATTGAAATATTCTCTAATTCCTTTCTCTCTATATAACATATACTAGATTATCAACTAAAAATTAAAGATAAAATTATCCCTTTTATATGTACTTCATCTTTGATGTAACCAACTAATGATCCTTAACCAATCTTCAGATGGAGTAGAGAGGTTCAAAGTTTAAGAATCTCTTTCCAAATGTAATAAGAGAAGTTACGTTAAAATAAAGATGGTTAATTGACTCAAACTTTTGATTATGCAAAGCATAATAATTTGGGATGCTATGGCTACCTCTCATTTTTTCAATTGTGTTGAGCCTTAATCTACAAGCAAGCAAGAAGAAAAAATAAATTTTAGGACTAGTCTATTTAAACCAATATTTTTTATATTAGTTCACCTTGGAGCCTCTGTTGCTTAAAATTTGCCTATAAGATTGATTGGTGAAGCATCCAAAAAAGTGTCATAGACAATTAATATTGTCCTTATTACTAACATTTTAAAAGAGAAATGGGATATAGCTATAAGATCTAACCATGCCCTTTCTATAAGATTATATTGATTTCAAGGACATCTCTAATTGAAGCCTTGTCTAGAATTGAGTTCCTTAGAATAGTAAGTTCATTAATGCTAAAAGGGGGACACCTATTACTCCAGTTATCATTCCAAAAGCTTATGCTAGTGTCATTACCAATCTTATACTCAATTTCCAACCTAAATTGGTCTATTAGCTTGATAATGTGAAGCTTAGTCCAAAAATTCCTAATATTAGGCTTGATATTCTAAAAATTTCCTTGATTTATGTGTTAATTATTTATCTATTTTATTTAAAGAGATTGCTTATCATTGGAATTCTCCATATTTTCTTACTCATTAAGACTTTGTTGTTGATTCTAATTAAAATTATTATAAAATTTCCTTCCTCTTTTGGTAAGAAAATATTAGTCCATGGCTTTTGCTATTAATCTTCTTGTACTCTCACTTGACTATAAGTTAATCTAATATTTGACTAGATATCTACACATATTTCAAAAATCTAACATGTTAACTAATGCTATTAAAATCTTTTTTATTCATATGTATTTATATCAATAATTTGCTTATTTTCTTAGAAAACTCACTCTTTGTTCAAATATGCCATCATCTTCTCCTTTATAATTAAATTTATATGTCTATCTTAATCTTCTTCTTCTATTTAATTACTCTAGTTTCCTTAAGTTAGAATTTCTAGAAGTATGAATGTCAATTCCAATTGTCTTTTTGAATTTTTGGAAATGAAATTTTACTATTAAGTTTTTTTAAAAAAAGGATAACAATAGTCATAAATTGTTAAAGTTTAACAATTCATTTTTTCTAGATACACATCTTTCTATTTCTTTTATATATCTCTTCTCCTTAATTAATATGAATAATTGCATTTTGATTTTATGCTAATTTAACAAAGTTTTAATAATTAAATTTTATTGTTTCTAATTTTTACAGTTTTTGTACAATAACTTTAATAGTATAACTCTAAGATATTTATTACTTCTAACATAATTATTTTTAAACATTCGAATTCATCTCCTATTATGCATGCAAATGCCTTTTTAGCTTAGGTTAGGACAAGATAATGAATTAACTTACAAACTTAAAGAAAAGAAAAAGAATAATCTACTTTAACCATTATCCATGATTTTAGTTATAGGCCTACTTTCTTATAGTTGTTTCATTATATTAAGGGCAAAAGAAAGGAAAAGAATAATCTACTTTAACAATTATCCTTGATTTTAGTTATAGGCCTACTTTTTTTTTTTCATTATATTAAGGGAAAAGGAAAGGAAAAGAATAATCTACTTTAACAATTATCCTTGATTTTAGTTATAGGCCTACTTATAGTCTTGTCTTGTATCACTTATCTTTATTTTATTGATGATATTGTACATATTATGAACAATCTTTGTTAAGCCTTTCATGGAAATAATATATTCATTATTTAAAAAAAAAGGTTCTCTAAGATTTTATTATTGAACTATTTGGTAGATGAATCAAACTCTATCAGAAGCTTCCCTTATAAAATGGACGAACTTTTTAGATAATCAATTACATGCTTAACATGGAAGCAATTATTATGGTTTGTGGCTTGACTAGCTAAATTGCCTTTTTTTATTTATGTCTTTAATTTTATAAAAGTCATTTAGTTTTATGGAAAATCACTATTGGATATTTATATCATCCATTTAATATTAAAAGTCTTGACAATTATCCCATACTTATTTGAGAGTAACATCTTTAGTGTAGTATTAGCTAATTTTCATATAAGCAAAGATGATAAAGAATGCAAGAACTTGTAAATCAATGTTAATTATTCGTTTTACAACTAACCTAGGACATGATAGTTGATAAGCATCCAAACTTATTGAATGGTTTTGTTAGGTTAAATATGTCTTAACGTCATATGCAAAAATTTGAAAAAAAAGATTAAAAAATGAGGAATGAACTTCTTTTTAGTATGATAACTAGAATTAGGTTGATCTTTCTTATAAATTACTTAAACTTTGTATGAGACATATGATACTAGACTAAAATTCTAATTAAAAAATTATACAATGAGGAGAATGATTGTGCAAGTTATAGGGTGTCATCATAGGCTTATAGGTTTATGATTCTCACATTGTTCATTAGCTTGTCAAATAGAACTTTGCATATTGTTTTTTTATGATTGTTGTTTTAAAAATAATGTCACAATTTAAACTTCAATTTGAATGTAATTACATATGTCCTTACATACGAATGGAGTAACTGAAATATATCAACTAAATTTTCATGTACAAATAAGTACTTCTTATATTAACCCCATTCAAATAAAATATTCTTAATATATGAATTCTTATAAAGCGTATCACATTAACAATAATACACATTGACATGTAAACAATAATAATAATAATATATGTCATTAATATCTTTTTGACCTCCAAGTTATCATTCATAACAAGCTTCAATTTATTATCCATTTTTTAATTTTTTTCATCTAATTCATCTAACTCAATATTTTCCTTTTATTCCTCCTTATGTAGTTTTCTAACAACTCCTTTACATACCTCACCTTCAATTGTGCCTCTGTAACTCAATGCCAATTGGTGCTTTAACTTAGCATTATCATTCACTAATCTTTGAATAGCATAAACAACTTTATCTAGAAAGGGTCATCATGCCAACGAAAGAACCTACAAATTCTAACCTTGTAATCATCACTAAAATAAACATTTATTAACACATTTATTTTATTTTTGTTCCCATATCAAATATCATAACAAAATATTCTAACCAGAAATTTTAGGCACCTGTAAAACCTACGCTAGGATTTTTTTCATTGTATGAAGTCCATGAATAAGCGTTGGATCCATATAAGAATTGAATGCTAGCTGAAGAACTATTGTTAGTTAAAGACCCATAAAATGATGTCTCCAATCCCAACTACTACATTTTCTACTATATTCCATAATATAATAGTTCTTCAACTATTATATGATTCACTGATCTTTGAATATCATAAACAACTTTATCTAGAAAAGGTTTATCATACTGACGAAAGAACTTACAAATCCTAACCTTGTAAGAATCACTAAAATAAAAATTCACTAACACATTTATTTTATTTTTGTTCCTGTAATAAATATCATAAAAAATATTTTTATAACCAGATGTTTTAGGCCCCTATAAAAACTATGCCAAGAATTTTTCACTCTAAGAGGTCCTTTAACAAGGGTTGGATCCACATAAGAATTGAATGCTAGCTGAAGAACTATTGTTAGTTGAAGACCCATAAAATGATGTCTCTAATCCTAACAACTACATTTTTCTACTATATGCCATAATATAACTAAACAACAATAAGAAACATAATC
Organism: Erythroxylum baracoense; assembly: GCA_025629805.1. NCBI lineage: Eukaryota > Viridiplantae > Streptophyta > Magnoliopsida > Malpighiales > Erythroxylaceae > Erythroxylum > Erythroxylum baracoense. Next base: position 15,082,050 of record JAOTAY010000004.1, read on the forward strand.
ATCAATTAACAGCATGGAAATAACTGTCAATCACCAACAAATAAATATCCTATACATAACAGAAATGGAACCATAATGGAAACATGCATATTCAAAAAATAAAAATAATATTCAATATAGGATTCACACTTACTTTTATCAATGGCATTATTAATTATTGCTAAAAAATTTTAAAGGAGAAAAATTAGGAAGTTATTTTCTTCATTTAAGAGAAAATAAAATGGACATATGGTAGCATTTACCCGACCAATATTTAGTTGGCCATTAAAAACATTTAGTCTGATTCTAGGATACTAAATTATTCTTTTCCTTTCTTCATCACTTTTGTAAAGCTACTAACAAATATATGCATATATTGAAACCTCATTACCCTTTAAATTTTTATCAATTTCCAATACTCTGGTCATTCTGCTACATTCTCTATGTCATACTAGAATTTTAAACGTATATAACGGTTGTATAGTTAAAGTTATGTTCAAATAAACGTAGAATTTTAGAGAGTACTCAAGTTAACCCAAACTCTAGTCATCACCAACGTTTGATTCATGGATACGAATAACTAACAATTACAAAATTGAAGGATATATGGTATCACCATGAATAAGCCCCCACTAGAGGAAGAAGAACTAAGAAGAACAAATGCTCATTCGCTAAAGAAGAATCAAAGATGATATAGGAATCAAAGAAACAAATTTCTCATAAATCCTTATGTATTAAGGATTTGTTGCATATAAATGCAATTACTGTTAGGCTTTAGGGGAAATTTTGGGTTTTAGGGTCTAATTTTTAGATTTTAGTTTATGAAAAAATAAAAATAAGAAATTAATATTTAATTATACATTAATTGGACTATTGGTAGCTAACCTTTTCTGGCATGCCTAGGTAGCCCAACTTAACAGGGATGTAACATTTATTTAATGGAGGGGTGATAGAGTGAGCAATTTTGGGAGAAATTGCTCTATTTGAAAACGTTAGGGGGTAAACTAATATCAAAGATAACAATCAGGGTCATTTTAAACTTTTCATTAAATGTTAGGGGAAAAATTGTACCTTTCACCATTTATATTTAGTATTTTGTTATTTATACAGACACAAGTATACACATTATTTAACATGTCAAAAACTTGATTACATTAAATAACACCCTAATAATTCCTTTTTCAAACTCCATTTACAATTACATACTTCTAAAAAAATTAAAAAATTAATATTAACTCCTTTGTCTCATTGTATTTGTTTCTTAAATAAAACATCACAATAAAAAGTAAATAAATAAATTTGGATAGGTATTGGATTCCTTGTTCTTTGAAACATAACAAAGAAATCATGTTAAGTGCTTTTAATCAAAAAACATATTCTTTAACTTCTCTCACCATAATTCGCTTCTCTCTACGAACACCTTCACTCACCATGATTCTCTTGTTACCTAATCTAGCTTTTCTCTTTTTTTCCCACTCTTCATCTTCTCTTCTCTTAGTTTGCTTCACATACCATCCCCCATTTCACCTGGTGTTTATGGATTTTGAGCACTCCTTACTGGCACCACCTCCTTTTTTTCCTCATCCTTCATCTCTCTTGAAGGGTATTATTGCTATTTAATCTTTCATGCCTAACTAACATTAACATTTTTAGTAAGGATAATTTTCTACTTTCTTTCTAACAAAGCTACTTTGCCTTTTTCCACCATGCAATTTGCAACTCTAAAACCCTTTCCACCTTTACTGTCCAAGATTCACCATCTTTTACCTCTACCCCACCCTAAAATACTACACTTCTAATCAAACCCTCAATCCCAACAACACCCTCAGTTCCTTGATAGACCAAAACTTCTTAGAATAGAAGCTAGAAATAGGTGGTACGTGAATCTTTTGACCTCACTCTTTATTACAATCCTTCCAAAGAAATTGAACGTAGGTCTATAATATTACTAAATACAGAGATATTAAAAGTAGGAGCATATAGCCAGAGAACCACTCTTGTCAAGTTCTTCATGGAACACAAACCACCCTTCCCTTTGATCCAAAGATCAGCAATGAATCAATCGAGAGTTAGGGGTTTGACGGTGGTACTTTTATTTGAGGATAATTTAATATACTCATTTTCTCCTCTCAAGATGAAGTTAAAAAATTTTCAAAGAGGGACTTTGGCATGTTGCTCAACTAAAAAGGAAAGTCTAGAAACCAACAAGAAAATTATTCATAAGGGTTGATTATGTTGAACAAATGGGAATAGATAATGCTATTCCTCTCTTATTAGACTCGCCTACGCTAAAAAAAGACTCTAAAACTATTAAAAATTCAAATGATTTAAGGAACATTGATACAACAAATAATAATCTGGAGGAAATGATTTAATTTATACTAGTAGCTACTATCAACAATCTTTTCTTCCTACTCAGAATAATGAGAGCATTATTGAGACAAATTCAAATTCAAATGCAATTAATATATTGTACCTCGTTTTGTTAGCTTGGATAATTCAATTAAGAAGGAGTCAGAGGAGAGTCAATTTCAAAATGTGATCATCAGGAGGAATCAAATAAGTAGTAGGAAGAAAGGTCCCAAAGGTAAAAATATCTTAACATGAAAATCATTGTATAGAATGTACAAGGACTTAACTATCCAAACAAGCTTAATGTTTTATGGGATTTTGTGTTGGGGATTAAGCCTTGAATTCTAGTACTCTTAGAAACAAGATTAGGTTTAAGAATTTGAATAGACTAGAGAGACTGAGTATCTATTGGAAATTTGTCTCCAATCATCAACATCGCTCCTTTGGAAAAATCATTATTGGTTATAATGTGAATTTTGTGGAGTTCAAAGAAAGGTTTTCAAGTGAGAAATTTATACATTTAGCTGCATTTTATTTAGGAAAGGGTAACAATTTACTCCTCTTTTGTCCATGGTTCAACGTGGCTTTTCAAAGAGTTAGTCTGTGGTCCAGCTTAAAGAGAATTCAAGGTACATGCTTTGGACCCTAGATTAATTGCGGTGACTTCGAATTTTCTCTCTTTGATCAAAGGCAAATGGCCATTGTAATATGATGAACAATAATGGGGATTTCAATGAATGAGTGGAACAATTGAGAGTGATATATCTAAAGAATAATAGATACTCTTATATATGGAGCAATAAATAAAAATATAATTAGTTCATAAGGAAAAAGCTTGATAGGGCTTTGGTTAAAGGTGACTGATTATCATAGTTCCCTAAAAGTAAAGCTACTTTTGTGGAACCTTTATTCTTTTTTTATCATACCTTAATTCTAATTGATTCCCTTTTCTGGAGGATAATTAGAAATCATAAATTCAAATTTAATAATTTTCTAGTCAATGTAGAGGGGTTTAATGAGGTTGTTAGGGAAGGGTCGTCCACTTTGGCTTTTGGAAACAAATAGTTCATCTATATTAAGAAGCTTAAAGCTATTACGGTGAAATTAAAAAGGTTAAATGCAACAAGATTTCCTAATAAAAAAATAGATATTGATAATGCCAAAAATTTTTTGATTTCCTCTCAATTCTTGTTATATTTGAACCCTAGAGACCTTACACTTCTCCAAAAGGAATAAATCAACCTGGAATACTACCTAAGGGTTGTTCATGTTCATTCATCTCTGATTCAACAAATAGGGGGATAGGTCTTCTAATTTCTTCTTTAACTCTCTGGTTACTAGGAAGAACACTAACAAGACTTGTTCAATCAAAAGTCCAAATGGTAGACTATTGATATATCAAAACAACATTCTGGAAGAAGTAATCAACCTCTAAAGGTCTCCAATTGGTTTTGATTATGTCTCAACATCCTCAACAGAGACACTACAATCCTTTATCTCTAAAAAACTATCAAATGAGGCCTCAATGGAACTCATCAATTGAGAATAGAGAGATTGATGAAACTATTTTTCAACTGAATGGGATGAAGGCTCCAGTTTTTGATGGATACAATGCATATTTTTATTTAAAAAATGGCGATTTCACTGATTGGACCTATGGTTAGCGATGCTATTTATGAATTCTTCACTAGTGTTGTGTTCTTAAAGGAGAGCAACAAAACCTTCCTTTGCCTCATACCTAAAATTTAAAACCCATTAACCTTTGGAGATTTCAAACCAATTTCATTTATAAAATCATTACTAAGATCATATCCAACAGATTGAAAAAAAATCCTTAACTTATTTATCAGTGAAAACTAAAATGCTTTCTTAAAGGATAGAAGTATTGGTGACAACATACTCATTGTCCAGGAGCACCTTAAAGACTAATCTAGAAGGAATTCTCATCTTAATTGTACCATCAAGGTAGAATCCAACAAAGCCTTAGATGTATCAATTGGTCTTTCCTTTTCCATGTATTCAAGGTTGTTGATTTTCCTGTATCTATATTAATTAGATCAAATCTTATGTCATTACAACATCCTATAGTGTTATTATAAATGGAATATCTATATAGATTTTCAAGGTTTGTAGAGGCATAATATAGGGGGATCCTCTATCCCCTTATCTTTTTAATCTAGGCATAGAAGTCCTATCTTAGCTGTTGAAGCATAACATCTCCAATAATGCCAATTTTAAATTCCACTCTAAATATAGAAAAATATTTCTTACTCATTTATGATTTGCAGATGACCTGGTTCTATTTTGTACAGCTCATCCTAGATCAATACAGATAGTGATGGAAACTCTCAACAAATTTATCTCCATGTCAGGACTAGGTGGAAATTTCAAGAGAAGTCACTTCATGTTTTCATCGTGCAGATCCTTTAGAAATTATTGTCTCCAGGCTAATAGGAATGATCAGGAAAATCCCTTATATGCTCTATATGGTTCTTCTAGTTACTACCAGAAGATTAAGCTCCTATAAATGTCTACCCCTTGTAGTGAAAGTTCAAAAAAAACTAGCCCATCGGACAAACAAAAACTTATTCTATTGTAGAAGAGTCCAACTTATCAAATCAATCATCAACTCACTACACATATATTAGAGCTGTCATTTTTCTCTCTCCGAAAATTTAATCAAGATCATTGAAAAAATGATGAAAGAATTTTTGTGGGGTAAATTAGGAGGGAGCATAGGACTAGCAAAAGTAAAATGGTTGGATGTTTGCAAGCCTAGGGAAAAGAAGGTTTGGGAATTATTTCAATCAAAGTGATTGATAAAGTATTAATGCGAAAAGAATTTGGAAAGTGTTAGAAGATAAAAACTCTTTACGGATGAGATGGTTGCATATCCGCTTTTAAAAAAGAAAAAAGTATTTTTAAAAGGAAATGGTATTTGGGCTCTACCACAGAGTACATCTCGTTCTTGGTTCCTAAGCCATCTTTTAAAGTTTAGAGATGAGGTTACAAGAAATGTGCTATGTAGAATAGGAGATGGTAAGAAGGCATTTATATGGTATGATAATTAGAAAGGTTTTGGACCTCTCACTCAAATTCCTGAAGCTGTGGAAGTATTCTTTGGACTCCAAGACCAGGCCAAATTGTCTATAATAATTATGGGCAATCAGTGGGTACATTTTTCTGAGAATATATAACATTTAAATCCTTCATCGTCGTAACACAGCCTCACAAGACAGTTATCAATTGTGTAGTTTGCCTATTCAAAAGTTCTCAAATAAACTTAATAGGAAAAGACTTCATTCCAATGATCTTAATGTACCCTGACATATGGTGGTGTGGAGTAAGCACTTAAGGCCTAGCTTAACCTTCCTTCTTTGGCTGGCAATAAAGAATAGAGTTAGTAAGTTGGATAAATTACAATTCTTGAACTTAAATGGGAATTGCATTCTATATAAGGAGGAAATGGAATCAAGGGACCATCTATTTTCTGAATGTTGGTTCACTGGCTCGATATGGAGAGTATAAGGATGCAATGCCTATAGACGTGGACATTAAATCTTTCCCTAATGTAAGTAACTCGCTTATTGAGTCTCATTCGTCTAATCCTTCCTGGAAATTTCACTCATTCGCATTAGCTATCATTACATAGGAGATAAGGAAAGAGCAAATTATAGAAGATTCCAAAACAAACAAAGAACTAAAGAATAAGTTTTGCATGTCATATTGCAGAAAAATGAGGGAACAAATTATTTGCCCGGAACTGGTAGGAGGTTGCAACCAAGCAACATATTTAGTATAAAAGTATAGCATGTAAGCGTAAGAATGTTGACACCGCGCAGTGGAACTTTCATTCTGGTTTCCTCGCATGCATGTTGACCCAAGGTGAAGAGTGAGGTCCTCACTCAAGAACGAAGCTATCTGAAGCATGTAAACGTGTTAAGCATACAGTACTATAAGTTGAGCCATGTGGCTTGAATTTAAAGAAGATGCATGTATCTTGAGTTGTATTGGTATTTCGTTTTTGAAAGCTTTGGAATTGCAGGTCTCTTTGACGGGGACTAAATCAAATTTTAATACACCCATTACTTAATACAAAATTTTTATTTAAAAAAAAAGGTTTTGAATTCCTAGAATTGAAATATAAGAGGGATGTATAAAAAGTTAATGTAATTATAATAATAGGTCATTCTCCAAATTGATGTCTAGTATTTTGATATCGTATTCCAACCATCTTAGAGTCGTGATTAGGATAAACAACAAATAGGAAAGAAAACACGTGTGGCTTAAAGAGAAATTTACTTTTGGCGTCAAAGTATACAGGAAGCCATGTCATGCAAATAGCTGGCAAGGGTGACCTTTCTACGGTGAGACCAAAGTCAGTCGTGTTTTGACTGGGAATGGTGTCTACTCTGAATCCATTGGACTTTTAGTAGCTTTTGTGTGGAATAAAATATCTTAGGACGACAATTTTTACCAAGTTGAAAGCAGTTATCTTTTGTCTTCCTTGTCAGGAGATGAGAGTTAAAAACCACTACGCCTCTTTCTTTGACTCTTTTCAAAGTAATGATCGATGCTGAATTTTTATTAACAAATGTCAATTTCGCTACAAACTTCTAGTTGTACTTTCTCTTTATTTTAGTGGAGTACTACAAAATTTTCTGATGCTGAATTTCTATACTAAAAAAGTAATACGATTTTCAATGTTAACCATCCGACTATCTTTATAACACTAAGTTCGAGGCTTGATGCATTGAACGAATTTTGTTTCAAATTTATCTTTTTCGCCTACGTCTATTACGGTGATTTTCGTAATCATTTTATGCAGACTTTTGTTGATTCATCAAATATAAGGATCTAAAAGATCAGTGAGAATTATTTTTTATATTTCCTTTTATTAAAATTTACATTCATAGAAATTTTAAAGAAGAAAAAGTGACCTTGTTCCTTCTTTACTAACAAAATTGACTCTATTCCAACTTATCTTTGCTACTGCTCACTTCTTTTTTAGTACTTTTTCGCCATATTTTATTTTACCATTCATGCTAGTCCAAACTTTCTCTTCCTACTTTTCACCTTTTTCCTTTTTTTTAGTAATATATTAAGCCTAATACCATGAGTCCACAAAGCTTCCTACCTTTAACCAAGAACTAATAATCCTCTCCATCACTTTATCACTTGTTCATACATCACCTGTTCATGTCACATGCTCTTCCAAACCTATTCTCCCATTGAAGACTTACACTCAGAATTCTCGTGCAAGTTTAATAACAAAAGTTCTTAGCTCTAGGGTATAGGGGGACTCAACAACTGATCTAAAACTACATTATTCTCCCCCGGAGAAGTTGGATAATAATGCTTCCAATTGAGATACTGAAGGAAGGTGCATTCAAATGGGATAGTACTCTTATTGGCTTCTTTTTAGATAAAAGGCTCTCATGTTGGTTTATGCCCTGCAGCCAATCACTTTGGTTGTATTTTAGTGACAAATTATTTAAAGGCATTATTTATCTTGTACATGTTTAGATGTATA
>JAOTAY010000004.1:15095284-15120757 GCA_025629805.1 Erythroxylum baracoense
TCCACGTAAAAAGTTATGGCAGAAACACTGAAAATACATACAAACACAATTTTCCAGATTTGCTCCTAACTCTCATTCTACATCTTCCATACCATTTCTAACACAACCAACACACAATTCACTTCATAACTTCACCATAACTCATCTTACATCCTATCCTTAACCATTAGGCCATAATTTGGCAGCACACACACACTCAATTCTCCATTAATTCCAATCCATCTACAACATCCTACTTCACCTAAACAACATAACAACACATTCATTAACTTCCAACACATTCATTCATCCATCTTCTAAGACTTACATACCCAATTTAACCAAGACACAAGTTCATGCAATTCATTCATGTCATACCACAATTTATGCATGTAGCTATTAATTAAGAGCATAAAAGAGCATAAAAACACTAATCTTACCAATTAGCTTCTTACTTCTTCAAGCTTTCAAACTTCACAATTTCTCTCCTTTCTCACCATCTATCACATACACGGCATCCTCATCTTAGTGGGGTGAGAGTATGAGGTTTAGGTTGTATCTTTAGTGAACCAAAGAAGAGGAGACAAGGTCAAGGTGTAGAAGAGTGGAAGAAGTGAGCAAGATGTCAAGAAGAGCAAAGGAGAGGAGCACCTTCGGATGGAACAAAAATCTCCTTCAACACACATTCAACACTTAACAAAAGAAGCAAAGAAGAAGTCAAGATAGAAGAGTCGTGAATGAAGACTCAAGAAGCAAATAAAATACTTTTTAATGAATGAAAAGTGGCATGTTAGGCAAGTGACATGTGTCACTTGCCACATGTCACACTCTCATTGGTTTACTAAATTTTCTTCCAATTCAATTCCCAATTTCTCTCCAAAATTCCAATGGCTCAATTCAAAAATTCTTAATTTCATATGTCTAAGTTTCCAGTGCCATTGGACAGTCATTTCCTCTACCGGTAAACCCCTATTCTGTCACTTGACAGTTTTCCTGGTCCGAAATTGACTCCGAAAAATTTCTAAAATTCTCTAAAAATCTCAAAACCCTAATGACCCTCTCCAACACAATTTTTACACACACAAAGCCTATTTTTCAAAATTCCCATTTATTCACAATTATACCGAAAAAATGTCATGAATGCATGTACAGATATTTTTCATGTGCAAAGATCACTGTTCACAAATGCATGAACATGGGATGTGTTTTCCTAATTTCTCCGATTGATCTCACGTGTATCAATTTCCATGGTTCAACCCTTTGTATGGAAACAGGATGTTACAGTAGATGACTTAATCTTGTTTTATAAAGCTGATATAAGCTCTGTAAGTGCATTAGTGACTAATCTAAACACCTTCGAAAAGCCTCTAAGTTCTTTACTCTTTAACACATTTGGGCATTCCCATCTCCTAAAAAAAGCCAGCTTATATGGGACATCAGCTCATTAATTATATCCCGAATAACATTCATATATATTGGGCATCCCACGTAATGTTCCTAACTACCATAGTTAAGATTATTAATAGGTTATTGAGGAGATTTCTCTAGTCAAGTGATACTACTAAAGAATCTCATGCTAAGGCAAAACAGACTGGGGTTTGCGAAATGGGAAAGAAGGACAACTTTGAGTTATGCCGTTGAAAAAACTAATAAACTATTAATGATAAAAAGGATTTGGAGATTTCTTAATGATAAACAATTTTTGTGGGTGAGATAAGTACAGGCATACTATTTAAAGGATGAAAACTTCTTAATCATTTAGCTTAAGTGTAATTCCTCATGAACTATAGTACACATCCTTAAGTTGAGAGAAAGGGTGAGAATGGGATTCCAGTGTAGACTAGGAGATAACACTTCCTTTTCATTTTAGAAAGATAATTGGAGCCACTATGTTCCCTTAGCTAAAACTATTGGATTTAAATCATTAAAGAACCTTATTCCACTAAATGCCACAATGAAATGATGAGCTATAGAGCAAGCCCTAGCTAAAACTATTGGATTTAAATCACTGAAGAATGTTATTCCACTAAATGCCACAATGAAATGATGAGCTATAGAGCAAGCCTTCTTAAGCACATGTTGAAAACCTTTTTAATAAATCACTTAATGAATTTAAGTTTAACTCCCAATAGTGAGGACACAATCTATTGAAGTAGAACAACTTTTGGTTTATTCTCCAACTAATCTTATATATCTCTTTTAAGGAATCAGGTAGCTAAAGTCAAATGGAAAAGATTGGCCTAGTTCAAATCAACTAATCCCTTTGCTTCCTTCATCTTGAGGGTAGCAATCAAAGAGAAGCTAACAACCTTTGATAGAGTTTCAAGATTTTTAACCATATCCGATGTGTATACATTATTTAAGTAGGAGCATGAGACCTCTGATCACCTATTCTTCGAATGTGGCTACTCCTCTTACATCTGGAAAGGTATTTTATAGCTTTGCAACTTAAATTCTCTGCCTAATGAATGGTTGAATATAATATACAGATTTATCAAAACCATTTAGAAAATGAGGGAGAATTGTTTTTTTTCAAGATTTCCCTAGCCAATATGGTCTATTGCATTTGGAATGAAAGGAATTAAAGGATTTTCCATAATTAAGCTTTGTAGGGAAATTCACTTCTTAAAGAACTAATTGGACAAATAAGGATGCAACTGATTATAAATCTAGTTCATCATAGCTATAATATGTAGATTGCCAATAAATAGAAGTCACCATTGACAATCTCAGCATTAGATGAGCAAAGATCTAGGAACCAGCTACCTCAAACAATATATGATGGGTGCATAATGGATTAGAATGCACAAGACCCATGAACTATACTTAAACTCATTAATTCTTAGGAATTTCTACTATAGTCTCTTTTAGCTTGTAAAGACATTTTTATGTCCTAGCTTTTTCTTTCAACTTTAAAGAGGTTGTAAGTTACTCTTTGTGTTGCTCTCTTGAGGCAAATATAATTCCTTTATTAAAACTACTAAAGTAATTCAACCTTTTTTTAAAATTAGATTAATAAGAACTCTTACCTTATATTTAACTGTAATCTTTTTTATGTAAATAATATAATAAATTTGAATTTTTTAAAAATTATATTAATATTTAATAAATTGATAATTTATTTAAAGAAATTTATATAAGATAAAATTTTCCCTAATTTTAAATTAACAAAACTTTAATTTAGTTAAAAATTCAAAATGTATGTGAAAAATCGAAGGATCCTTCATTCATAATAGGAATTTATTATTAATTTTATGTTAATAAAAAATAACTCTATGTTAAGTGTGGGCAAGTAACTGAATAGTTATTGTCTATTTACATTTAGTATTATTGTTGAGCTAAGGGAGGTTTTGATCAATGTTTTAATGATAACAAAACTCAAGTACTACTAATGAAATTATTATTTTGATAAGAAGCAATATAAGAACAAGATATAGTCATAAACTTAAAAAGAAAACTGATGATGTTGTTTAAGAAGAGTTAAGTTTTATAACCATTAAAGTGAAGATCAAGGCATATCAAGGTCATTTTATATTTTATGTTATTAATTGTAATCTCATTTTATTAGTTTAGTAATCTCAATAGCTATCCATGCAAAAACATTTAATCTTACTTCATTACATGATTCTTTTCATTCATCAAAAGGTTATAAAGCTTTTATAAAGAGAAAAACCTCTTAATCTTTCAAACACTCTTTAGTGAATATTTTGGGAAGTGTTGAAATCGTCATTGTATTAAACAAATTGGGTTCGATCATTTGAAGTTGTTAAAATCATGTTTTGACTGATTGATTAATCTATTTGGGTTAGTAGTCTAATAATATATGTTAAAGTTATCAAATGCTGATGTTCCAAAAGTATATATTGGTTGATCAACGAGCCGTATTTGATACCTAATAGACCTTAGTGATCGATGAATATGTAACAACCACTAAATATTATGTATAGAATGTACATTGATTGACTAATATGACCTAATGGTCGACTAATCTGTTAGAACTAGTCATTGTAATGACTATTTTTGGACTCCAACGACTAGTAGCAGTCTTAAAATCTTATAAATACATGTTTTCTTATTGGTTCTTACATCAAGAAGCATATAGGTGCCTTTTACATACATGTCTAAGTGTTTGTCAAACATTTGAGTATCATTGTCTCATATATTATGTGAGTGAACCTCATTGGAGTTATTAAAGTGATAAAGTTGGTTATTCTGAGTTATAAGTTTTTGTTGGGATGTTATATATTGTAACTGGGGATGTTCCAAGCAACATTGAGGTTCTTCTTCATCGGAAAAAGATTTAAAAAGGTTCCTCTTTATTGAAAAAAGATTATACAAAAGTTACTTTTGTCTTGAAAGAAAAATTATCAAGAAGAGTATTAGAAGTGGACATAGAAATTACTCATCAAATCACTATAAACTGGTTTGTGTTTCTCTTCCCTTATACTTTTTACATTATTATATAAGCGTGTTATTGAAATTTATTATTTTATATTGTTTCCACCTCTTTTAAGTTTTGTTCACTAAAACACTAAATTAGTAATTTTTAATTCAAAACTTATCAATTCCTAATTAACCCCCTCTTCGGTGCTATTAGGTACTAAAAATTATGTTTGTCTTAAGGTTTTCATGATTATAGATTTTTCAATTAATCTTTACTATTCCTTTTTTAAAGTTTATCATATAGAAATGTGTATAGACTATATTAGATCTAGTTTAAGGTTTAACCTAACATTCCGATAAGAGTCTTAAAGACTATAGAGCTTTAAAGATTATATCCAACTTGATTCAAAAGATGAACTCCATTTCTAAACTTCAATTTGATATTTTTTAAATAAAATTTCAAGTTTAACATTAACCTATAAACTCTTATCATTTAAAATATTTATTTCTTATGAAATCTATAATCTTCAAAATAAAAATATAATTAATTACACTAATTTGTAGAATAATGTTCATAATCCATAAAAATTTAAGCTAAGTAAATAAATCTAACAAATTATAATAAAAATATTTTTAATAGTTATGTGAATTTTATTTTTATAAATTTCTTTAGCTTATCATTTTCAATATTGTAACAAATAATTAATTTTAAAATATAAAAAAATATTATAATTATTGATATAAATAAGTTAGTTGACAATTTCTTTTATAATATCTAGTAATAAGAGATTCTATTATATTGAGTTTGAGTGATTTATAAGATAAACTTACTGTCTTTTCAACTAAACCAATGTATATTTTAAAGGTTAAATTAAATGCATTAAAGATATTTATAGATAGTATATACAAAATTACATTTAGAAAATTTTAACTTAAATTTTCAATATAATCTTGGTTAGTAAATTTATTGTTAAAAGTCAGATCTTTTAATTTTCGAATTTAAACTAAACAACGATAAATCAATTTATAACAATATATTATTACACCACTATTTCAATAAATTATTCACAAATTGTTAACAAGATTAAAGTAATTCTCATAACGTAAAAGTTTACTTCCACTATCTTCCTTCTGCATCGTAGAACTAGATGGGAACAAACTCGCAAATAAGTTAAGTGTAAGAGGATGGTTAATTTTGGGGTTAACTAATGCTGATTTTCTTGATAATTTAAACTAATTCCAAAACACCCTTATGATTTCATTTTGTCAAGGCTCCTCCGTTGGTTTTAGTCCATCTTGGTTTTTCAAATATTAAAATCTAATGTTATGAATAATGTCTGACAATTGTCTCTGAAATCATTTCTATAAGCTCAACAACAACATATTGACTGGTCCCCATTATTTAAAATGTTTGTCTTTTACGCAAATTCCCACGTTTTATTTGACCATCCGACCAATCACACGAGTGCACCCCACGAACTAGAAAAAGAGAAGGAAATAAACAAAAACAGGAGATTTCCTGGAAATAGTAGGCGGATTTTTGCCTTTTTGAAAACAAAGGTATATACTTAATACTTTGAACTTTCGTACATATCGGCACGCTTGTCCTTATACAAGTCACCTCTCTCTGTCTCTCTCTATATATGTACATAGTACGCTCGTGGCCTTGCTTTTTATTTTGTGTTTTATTTCTTGTTCTTTAACAGAGAAGAATAAACATGGTGAGAGCTCCTTGTTGCGCGAAGATGGGATTGAAGAAAGGTCCATGGTCTCCTGAAGAAGATCAAATACTCATCAACTACATTCAACTTTATGGCCATGGCAATTGGCGGGCACTTCCAAAACAAGCTGGTAAATCACATCTTTATATCTTCGTGGCTTTGAAGCCCAGAGTAGTGGGAGATATTAAAACAGCATACAGAATACTCATTGATATTTGATTTGACTTGAGTTCTGGAATTGGAATAGCTTTGTTTCTGAAACTTTGTCGATGTTTCACCTTTCTCTCAGGATTATTAAGATGTGGAAAGAGCTGCCGGCTGCGATGGTTTAATTACTTAAGGCCTGACATTAAAAGAGGGAATTTCACCAGGGAAGAAGAAGAAACGATCATTCAATTGCATGAAATGTTAGGAAATAGGTACGTGTTCATTGAATTTTCAACCTATGGAAACTATTAACCTTGCTAGACTACTCTGTGGTTGCTAAAACCGTTATATACCAACTGCAAGAATGATAAAAGAACAGCCACGACATGAAATTAAATGGTTCCTGAAAACGATGATTTTCAGTGTTGAATTACTCCAGGAACTTCTATAATGGCTAGGCAAATTATCGTCTGCTTATACGATATGTATGTCAGGAGAGTAGGCATGTAATCAATCAACTTGTCGATTTTATTTTCTGGAGAGTGATGATGCTTTTGCGAAAAAAGTTGACTCTCATGTTTTTAAACTTCAGACGACAAGATTGGCTCTTCAATTTATGCACGTATCAAAACTAACATCACGATTGGCATTCTTTTAAAGTTTTTAATATCCTACAAATGAATACAACTAACATGACTTTCACTTGTCTTCTTCCACAGATGGTCTGCAATTGCAGCAAGATTACCGGGACGAACAGACAATGAAATTAAAAATGTATGGCACACCCACTTGAAGAAAAGGCTAAAGCAGATTCACTCTGTTCCACAAGTTAAGCAACGTGCTGCAAACAAGTTGAAGCTTAAAGAGGAATCTAAACCTCAAACCCTATCTCTGAACTTGTCGTCAAAGCTGCCAGAACCCGAGGCTAGAGATTCTTGCGAACCAAGCTCTCCACAACGATGTTTGAGTGACATCTCCTCCTCCGTCACCACAATAGATACCATCTATAATAATACGTACATGAAGGTCGAAACGTTGGACGATTTTCCGGAAATGGAAGAGAATTTCTGGCCAGAAGTGTTGTCCACTAACAATCCTAGTGTAGTTGGAGCTGCCCCGCAAGTCAATGACGATTTTCTGCTTTCTCCACTAGTAAACGCCATGGAGCCAGCCCATGCCGACAATTCAAGCTCATACGAAACAATGGAATTCTGGCATACCCTTTTGATGGGAGTTGGAGAACTGCCTGAATTATCAGAGATATGATCAATGTAGTTCTTTTAGTTAGGTTTTTCTTTTCTTTTTTATGCCTTTTTTTTTTTTGGTTTTTAAGATGACAAAATTGACTATAAACTACTACTCTTCACAGGAGAAAAACAATGTCCACATGTACCTTTCCATCTTTCGACCAGAATCAAATAAGCTAGTCCTCTTCAATGAGTGTAAAAAAAGTTTCCAATTAGATAACTCGTCTACTAATATAAAAATGAAAAATCTGTTTTATTATTATTATTATTAGAATATGTATCACATTTAGAAAATTTGTATCAAAACATGGTCATATGCGATAATTAATGGTATATTCGAATTTTAACTCTAAAAGATTTGATAATATTGATCAATTTCAATCATTTTATTATGATAGGAATCTATGCACTCTGTTAAAAAAATCACAGTAAGCATACACAACTTGCATGTTCTCTTGCTTCCTTTTATCATCTACGTCAGTATATATTATTTGATTTTCATTCAACCTCCACGTGAGATTAATTTACAATAAGGCAATGAAAAAGTTCTGAAGTATTATTTTCTTTAGGGTAACTAATTTTAAAGTGCTCAACCTTTTGGAGTTTTTTCAATTCAGTGCCCAAACTTTGACTGACCAATCTTTCAAAACTTTTACAATTTAGTTCAAAACATTAGTTTTTGTTTATTTTAGATGGACCTCCACGTGACATTAAATAGACCCACAATATCAAAAATAACCTTTTGAACTAAATTGCAAAGGTTTTAAAATGTTGGTCACTTAATTTAAAATTTTAAACTTGGGAACTAAATTGAAAAAATCTTTGAAGGTTGGATACTTTTGAATATGTTATCCCCATTTTCTTCACTGAAATTGCACTTCTCATTTAGTTGTTACAACTATTACAAGTCTAAACTGAATGAAATATTATTATTCATTTCAAACACACCAACCATAAACTAAACTACAAAATTTGTGAAGCATATTGCACCTTACAATTTAACATTACCATTTAATCTAATCAAATATGATGCTTTTTCTTTTAAATTAATATAGCTTTGTAAGATTATTGCTAGTCCATAATTCTAAATAAATTCATAATAAGGCTTTAAACTTGAAGAGTGATTATGATTTTCCGGGACAACTTTAAGAAAAACATAAAAATTAATTAACTTATAAGAGAGTTAAACCTGTAAGAATAGGCCACATTCAACCTTAAGAATAATGTATCTTAATTATTAAACAAAAATATCATAATGCAAGTAAATGAATTATAATACGTATATAGGGGCTTGTTACCAGAAGTTATATTTTTTTTTAAAAATTGAATGGTATTTTACTTTAGATAAAACTATTACACTATTACAAAAAATAATGAGTTCAAGGCTAGATAAGCCTACCATTAGATTACATAGTATTTAAAGGATTCAAGAAATGAAGATTATAAAACTAAATCATAATTAAGATCATTGAATCACAATCGTTATCTGTTCTTCAAGTCCAAGGAGAGGGAATGATGTGCTTGTTTAGCAAATATATCAGCTCTGATATGATTAATTATTTTGTCTGCTAGCTGATATTTGTCTTCCTTCTTATCAGTAAACCTGTCGATTTCTTTCTTTCCAGATGCTATAGATGGTTATGGTGAAAGTTGCTGTATAGAGAGTAACATTAGGCATTCTCTTCTTGGTTTTACCGATAATCCACTGCAGTACATTTTGCCAATCATATCTATCAGAATGTGATGATAACATATATAGGAGTCGACTCTAGACAACCTTAGAATAGCTACAAATGATGAAGAGGTGGTCATGCTCCTCAGCCATTGTATTACATAATAAGCACCGGTCCTCAGCTCTATGTGCCATTACCATAAGTTATTATGATGAAAAACTTATAATTTTTTAAAGTGGAAATTTATTCTTTTAAAGGCTAATATTATAGATACAAGTGGGAAAAAATAGATAAGAAGATTTAAAAAAACTTAAGCTACTGAAAAATAAAGAAAAAAGAACCAAAATTATCTGAAATTTACCTTAAGTATTAGTCATTCATCTTTTGTACCGATTTTTAAGGAATAATAGAGTATTTTCATTAGTAAAAATGACTATAGATGGTGTTTATATATGACAGCTAAATAAAAATTCTAATAGAACTTGTTAAAAGCTCATATGCTTCGTACCAAACAAGCATTAAGCCTCATTTACAAAAGAGTCAGCTATAAGAACCACTGATAAAAATAAATGACATTGTTTAACAAAAATAGGCTTAACCAGATGGTGAGTACAATTTTTTATTCACATGTATGCATTTAGTCAATATTCCACCTCGCTTTTGTCTGGTCAATTAGGGGAACTTTATGCAGGTAAATGGCAAGATGAAGCCGCACTTGTCCTAGTAACTATTTATGAATAATCTGCTTGTCCTCTCTTGGCTTTTGAATGCTCTCCTAATCCTCTCGTCCCAAATAGTAGTGACTAGGTATGATAAGCTTACCCTAAAGATCCATTTTCTTCTGATTATCTAAGTTGAAAATTTATGGTCTAGTCAATTAGATATTGAAAGCTATTAGGTATATCACCTACTAATCACCTCTGGCCTATCTCATTTAATGTCCTACTTGAAAAGGGGCATTAAAAGAATATGTGATTAACTGATTTTGGGTTAGATTTGTATAGATAACATCGATTAGGGATACATAGGAATTTTTGTAGCCTATCGATGGTAGGGAGTTTTCTTTTGACTGCTAGCTACTTATATATAGCAGACCTTGGTTGTATGGATTTAGTTAAGATTAATTTATGCCATGACACCATCAATTATGCTTCCCACCACAAAAATCTAGCTGTTTTATTAGAAAATTCCCCATTCCTTGTATTTATCCATCTCATCTCATTTTCTTTTCCAAGGTTCAGTGGTAAGGTAACTAGATGTGCCACCAAATTATCATCTATTATCATTCTAGATAGTAGTTGTTTATTCTACAAGGCCTCATTGACATTGTTGTTCATCTAAAGACAATCCTTCAGTTGAGATAAGGTAGGTAGGCAATAGGACCATATTGTGACCAATTATCATACTGGGAGGAAATCTTAGAACTATCCTTTATTTTATGAGATGACTGTCTTTTAGTACTTTTTAGATCATATGTCTTCTGCATTGTTGAGGATATGCTTTTAGGGCATTGCATACTTCATATGTTTGTATATTTAATGTGATAACAGTGAGTCCATTTAGCCTATAGAGATGTTTTGTCCCTAACCAATCTTCAGGTTCTCTTTGCTAGCTTGGTCAAATTCATAACCTTTAAAGGAATCAATCATACCCCTCCTTATTCTTTTAGAGCATAAAATTCCATCCATTTAGCTTTTTCTTTACAAATCTTATTGTTTCTTCCTTTCCATATAAATTTCCTTAGGTTTTTTCTGTTTCCTTAATTACCATACTAGGTAATTCAAGATGTGAAGCCCAATAAAGACATAAAATTCAAGATATATAAGATTAATTGCAACCTTCCTGCTGTAGATATAGAGTTGGAACTCTAACATCCTATTTTACATTCAATCTTCTTTAATAGGGGTTTGAAATTATTATATGAGAGCTTAGATGAAGATATAGGTATGTAAGAGGTAAATTTAGAGGCTTGAAACCTATTAGAGTGGAGAACTAATTAGCATTATTAAATGCACAAGCCGAAAGATATATCCAACTTTTCTTTATATTAATCTGTAAACCTAAGATCTTAGAAAACATTTTCAGACTAGTGAATCAAATTCATTATTGTGAGATGATCTACCTTTGAAAAAAGAAACAAACCATCATCATAATTTAGGCATAATATACAGTTCCTTTTGTATCTAACATGGAATTTAGAAAACTCATTTCTCTTAACTATTCTAATTAGGAGTCTATTGAGAACTTCCATAACTAGTGAAAACAAATATGAAGAGACTGGGTCAACCCACGTCAAGCCCTTTATGCCTTTAATTATCTTAGTTAGCTCCCCATTAATCAAGATGTTTTAAGAGGCCCTCATAATGCACTATTCAATCTATTCAATGGAGATATTTGGAAAGCCATAAGCCTTTAGACAATTTATGATAAATTTTCATTCATTCAAATGATATGCCTTTCGGAAGTTGATTTTAAGTGTGCCTTTCGGAAGTTAATTTTAAGTGCACAATTCCTAACACTTCTCCTTTGAGTGTAGTTCATGAATAATTCCTCCATAAGTAAGATATTGTCCCTAGCATATCTTTCAAGAATCTAAGCTCTTCGCTGATAACCAATATGAGCGTAGAATATTCTTAATCCTTTCAGTAAGGATTTCTATATATAATTTTGTAAATCAAATTGTAACAAACTATAGCTCTGTAATCTTTCACGTTTGCTGTTGGCACCTTTAGGATCAAAGTTATATAATTTCTATTTATCTCCCTTGATAACTTCTTTTTCCTGAAGAATTCCCGAATTATGGATACTATTAGGTCCTTAATCATATTCCAGGTTTTTTTTCAAAAAACTAAGATGTTATAACGTCTAGTCCTAGAGCCTTTTAAGGGTTTAACTCCTTGGGAAAAATATTTAATTTCCATTTTGGTTATTTTCTTATAAAGAAATTTTGTTTTAGCATTAGACAAATGATCCTATACAATTTGCTTAATGAGATGATCTGATTAAGTAGCTTCTATAAGAGTTCTAAGAGTACTAGAAATGTAACTTTCATTTTCCTTTGACAACTCTTTTGAATTTGTGATGATTGTGTCTCCTTTTGGTGATGGAAAAATTATGTTTTTAGCCTTCCTTATAGTAACTCTCCTACAAAAATATGAAGTATTTCTCTCCCCTTTAAATATCTATTGCTTTTTGATCTAATCTACTATTAGTGCTTAGGAGTACCTGCTTAATGCTTGCTTTTTAAAGACTGGAAGAATAGGATTAGTGGGATATGTGTATAGTTGAGATCGTACCTTAACTAGTTCTTACTTGGAAGACCTTACAGTTTGATGAGAGTTATCAATTACTTCCCTATTTAGGCATTTCAGCTCTTCCCTTATGTTATGAATCACTTTGGGGTATTTATATTGATTTAAGCCTTCTAGGTAGTTGTTAGTATCCCTTGCTACTACCTCCTTAAACCCGTCTACATCATAAAGGAAGTTGTTAAACCTGAAAGAAACGCCTTACTTCTGCCTTTTAGTTGTAAGATAATAAGGGGAGTGATCAGAGCATAAAGTTTCTGGAAATATAGATACATAATTTAGAAATTTCTAAAACCATTTCAAGATAACCATGCTTCTGACTAATTTCTTCTTAAAAAACCAAGATCCTTTTTGCTTGTTATTCCAAGTATAAAATATTAAAGTCTCTATATACATCAATTTTGAGATTACTCACAATCAATTACAAATATGACAAATCAAATTGAATTTTATTTAACTATTTTAAATTGTAGTTAATATACTTATGAAGATGTCTTCATAAAAAGTTCTTAAAATTAAATAGTATATATTTAGGTTGTTAATGAACTGCTAGTGATCTTATCATTATTTAGGTTTGATTTGTTTATTGAACCAAACTGGAATTTAAAATTAAAACTGTTCATTTTTATGTAAAAAGAGTTTGAATGAGCTTTTAAAGCAATTGTATATTTGAGTCTTTAACAAATCATAGTAATGCATTGTAACCTTATTAATAAAACAATATGTTTTAAAAAACACCTTAAAATTTTAAATTGTTAATTTAATCTTCCAAAAATTTTAAAAGTACTCTTTTCTACTTATTATAAACATTAACCAATTTTCATAAAATTTTGAAATTGATATAATATATTTATAATCTCTAATGAAAGGAGTAACATGGACAAAGTTAATAAAACACTCAAAAGTAGTTAATAGAATAAAGTTCATTCATATGAATTAAGACCTAACTAGCGTCAAAAATAGGCAGTGCCATAAGTGTTAGATTAGTGTCTAGTGAACATAATAGAGTCAATACCGAATTGTTGCTAGTGTTAAAGGTTACACAAGTACTGATGTTATTACTTTATAAGTCATTCTTCTCAAATATTTGTATAATCAATAATAGTTGCATCAACCCAATGTTTGAGATTCAAGTTCTAGTAAAAAGTAACATTATCTCTGATAATGGATATGCTTCTGGTAGTGATAATTTCTCTTATCTACACTAAAGCATGGTTCATAAAGACTTGAGAATCTCTTTGCATGCTATTGAAATGTTTAAAGCTCCTTTCCTTCCAAACGGCATGCATAATACAATTGAAACCTAATTTAAAGATAATGAGGTCTCCTTACTTTTGAAGCCTTATGGTAATGGCTCAATCCACCATCATATATAGATTATGCTCAGATTATCACTTTGAAAATGGGTTTAAACTTTTTCTAGAGGGGAGCAACAAGTATATAGTTAAAAAGGAGTTGCTTCGAGGACTCAAAACTCTATATTACATAGCATATACATAATAGAGCTAGATATATCATGCCTAACTATATTTTTGGTGCTTAATCTATTATTGATAACAAGACAAAGGATAAAATGAAGCTTTAGGTAAGTGGTTAAGGAACTAAATTAGCTTATGGAAAGGAACTTATTTTAGCAGAGAAGAGCAAAGACATGGCTTGATTGGTTATTGAAATATTTTGATGGATGTCTCAGCCATGTTGTTACATCTTTGTTATCAACTCTCAGATTATAATCAAGCATGTTTGCTTGGATATTTGAGAATCCTCTAACTTAGGGTTGATACCAAGTATTGCCTTTAATGATAATCTTAAATTTGGCATCAACAAGTATGTAAGATCTTATAGCATTAAAGTTAGGGAGCATGTGTAGAGGTTTTATTTTGTTTCAATTATTAAGAAAAAACCAATAATCCTTACCATTCCTTATGATTTGGTTCATCTTAATGTTAATTGTGGTTTTCAACTTTAAAATATATTTTAAGGTCTAGGTTAAGTTAAGTTTGAAGTAGAAGTTTTTACAATCTAAGGTTCTTTAGGTAATGATCACGATCCACTTCATTCATAAAGATTCCTTGTCAACATTCATCTTTTAAATTCATTTAGCAAAGAGCATTTAATTGGGGTTTTAATTGGAGTGATGCTAATACCTCTTTAATCCTTAGAGATGCATACTCCACTCCACTTAATTTTAGCTATTATAGTTTTATCTGCTCCTTCTAACTAGAGGAAATTTTAAAAATATTTTATATAAATTTACTCCTCTTACTTGATAACTATAAGTGTGAGAACCAGTCTATATGATGGTTTTTAAGAACAACCTTGATCAACTAAGTTTTACTTGCATATTCCTATTTTTCCAATAGTAAATCCTTATTTTGGATTGAGTTATAAAGAGGCATGGAATCATTGAAGGAGAGTCTAATTAATAAAAAGTGATTCTTAGGTACTTAAAAGGGGATTTTAGGGAGGTTTCTAGGATTAGGGCTTCTAAACAAGTACGCCTTATAGATTTTAGTATGTTACGATTATTATTGCTAATAGAGAGACAAAATATCCTAGAGAAATGTTTTAAAGAGTTTATAAGGAGCCTAATCGAGGAGATATCCTCCCCATACAAGAAGAGTAAATCATCAGCAAATAAGAGATTAGCCAGCTTCACCCTTTTGTAATTATAATGTTCTATATTGATAATTCTATCTAGTATCTCAATGTGGAAATCAAACAAATATAAGGAAAGATGATCACTTTGTCCAAGTCCCCTAGTTCTCCTAAATCTTTTAATGGCCTCTCTATTAACTAGGATACTAAAGGAAGTAATGGTTATACATTGCTTAATCTAAGTTATGAACTATTTAAGGAATCTAAAAGCTTCTAAGGTATAAAAGATAAATCATCGAATGAATTAATTAAATACCTTATTAAAGTTATTTTTCAAGGTTCAAATTTTTATTATTTTCTTTTTGTCATAGTTTTTAAATAAGTCTTATTTTATTATCACCTATTCTATTGTTATGTCGAAAGCTTCATGTTTAGAGCTGACCAAGGAATTTGAAATTGGTGTCATCCTGAGATTCAGGTTGCAAATGGAGATAGATCTAAAAGCTTATAGAGTTAATAGATTAGGAAATTTCAGGATAAAACAAATGTGTGCGATATTCACGTCTTTCAAAATCTTTCTACTCTCAAAGATAGCATTTTTAACAATATCACTAATTAGTTGTCACGTCTTTTGAAAGTAGCTAATAATACTATCTAGCCTTAATGCTTTATTTATATTCATGTTAAATATAAACCTTTTAACATCCTTCCCTATTAATGGCCTTAA
Organism: Erythroxylum baracoense; assembly: GCA_025629805.1. Lineage (NCBI taxonomy): Eukaryota > Viridiplantae > Streptophyta > Magnoliopsida > Malpighiales > Erythroxylaceae > Erythroxylum > Erythroxylum baracoense. Next base: position 15,111,068 of record JAOTAY010000004.1, read on the forward strand.
GACGTCTTTAAGTTTGTTCTTAGTTAATGGTAGAGTTGATATATTAGTTGAGAGAGAGTTAAGATTAGTTTTTTATCCAAGGATTTTGTAAAAATAAATGAGTGCCAAATATTTTAGTGCCTCTTAGGATGAGTACTATATTACTGAAGAATTAGATAAAGAGATAATCTTGTTAGTGTTCCTTCTTGTAAGGGATAGTATTGTAAAAGAATTTAGTATTTAAGTCTCCCTCTTTCAACTAAAGGATTATTGATTTTTTCCTTAATAGTTAGTGTTAAGCTCCTAAGGCATTTTTTAAGATGGTGAAAGCTTGTTTCTCCTTTACCTCGGATGGTCATCCATTAGATTAAGATAAATAAGTTCTTCGATTTGAATAAAAAGTTCCTTAGTTATATAACTTTGTTAGTATCACAATAACTCCTCTTGCGGCTCTTTTTTAATTGCCTACATCTTTCTCATACATTTAAAACTTTCAAAAACACTCACTTTTACTTAGAGGTAACTTTGAATTGAGTCTTCAAAACTTGGCATATTAGTAAAGTGACTGAAAAAATTAAAAAGGAAGGTCTTGCAAAATAGAGAATTTGACACCAAGATTTCTATAAGCGAATGGTTTGAGCACACATGAGTGTGGAATAAAGCTTTGATAGAAGGGAACTGGATCATCCATTCAAGATTTACCATGGATCTATCCAACTTTTTCCTTCAAAAGCTAGCTCTTGATTGGTTGTTGCTCTAAATGCAAAATTATTCCTTAAATTTTAGATTAAAAAGCCTTGTTTAAGTTAAGCAATCTAGGAGATCATCAGTGTAATTTCTCTTAGTAACCGAGTGGCCTTAAACTTCATTCTTAAATATAAAGCCATCATAATCTCTTAGTATCATCTATGACTCCCTTATATTCTTATACAATTCATATAAATTGTCCCAAAGAAATAGTATTTATAATGCAAAATTGGTATTATAAATAAAAGTTATACAAACCTTCGAATTAGAGTGGATAAATTTAATTTTCAAGTAAAGGAATTGTTCTAAAAAGTGAGAATATAAGATTAGCATTTCCTTATGATCATATGCTAGAATTCCTTCTATTGTAATGAGTCAAGTGATTACTTAAGGTGCACCGGATTTTATCTAAAAATCGATTCTTGGTGTTAAGATGGTTAAGCTTGATTTTTGTTTCCAACAACCTACTTTGATAGGTTTCTTCAGCCTTGGGAATTTTTTTAACACTTCTTATTTGTTACATTAATTAAGGCTCTTTATATTCCATCCTATGATTATAGAGCACATAGCAAGCAGCTCCCTCCTCCCATTGCCTTTTGTTTTCTTGCCTAATTTTCCTAAATGTCCTACCAATCTTGATCCTTTGGGATCCATGCTCAGGTCTTTCACTAAATATTTACAATTAGGTGTAGTGCCATTGTTCTTTCCTAGCTTTCTGGTCACCTCATTGATAGGAAGTTCATTTTTTAGTAGAATATTTCCATTTTCCCAATCCAAATTAGCTCTTTTTACGATCATCCGAGTCCTTATCCTTTTATTCTTGCCTAAAGGATATGTTTTGAACCCTTGCATTGATCCTTCACTAGATACTAGTTTGTCTTCATTAGAGTTGGAAACACTTATATTTGACACTTAAGGTTTGTTAATAATGTCTATCAGTTCTATGTCATTCTCTTTGTAAACAGTATTAGCCATTCTTTTAGGGCTTAAAGAGTGGTATTGTTATTATCCTTTGCTTCAGGTTCAATAGTTTTCATACACTTATTAGAATTTCTATTTAGGAGAATTCATACTAGTTGGTTACTAAAATTTTATGAGACCTAGTTTAAGGGGTCTCCATTGATATGGTAACTTGATTTTCACATTAATTAGGGAGTCTTTGTCATTTAACTTCGTGATCTTTAATGTGTTCGGTAAAGAATTTTTAGTGCTTATTTCCATACAAACACGAGCATATCTTATTATTCTAATACTTGTTATGTTTTATCTACGTATAGAGGCTTCCCCCTTTTAGGACATGTCCTGTTTTCTTCCAAGTATAGAGGCTTTTCTAACGAGCTAAAAAGATAATTGAGCCTTAGGTTGACCACTGCTTAAGAGATATATTATAGAAATTAACCTAAATGGGAAAATACCTTGTTTTGGTCTTGGAAAGATCCATTATAGGCTTTCACTGCTAAAATGGATGATAGGTTCTATTGAATGCAACAGGGTCCTAAGTTAAGGACTTTGGCTATATTACTTTCCTGGTTGATTTGAAGGTGAAAATGTTTTCTTTATTAATGAGAGTTCTTTTCAATCTCAACTTTTTTCAAAAGGTTGCTGCCTAAACTTGGACTTAAGAAAAAGACGGGTATAATAAAAGTGTTTATCAAAGAGGAGCTCTATTTGGAGGCTCCTACCTTTAGAACTTTTAATGGAGAAGTGATAGTGGTAAAGAGGTCTAGAAGATTAAAAAACCTAAATGGAGGAAGAAACCGAATCTCCCACCACTTAACACAAAATCTTTCTTTCGATTTAAGGACTCAGTACTAGTTAAGGAGAGATAATTGTGGTGATGACAATAGAGTTAGCAGTTGCTTAACTAGAAAGTAGGAAATTTGAAGATGAAATGACTTGAGTGGCATAAATAGAAAGGAAAAAGACAAAGACTTTAGGAGAGGAGGTTTTGGAGTCCATTCATGCAATAAAGAATTGGTAGGTACTAGAGGAAGTTTAGAGATTGATGGAGATGAAGAAAGGATGGGAGAAAACGAGCTTGCAAATAATAGAACTTGGCCATATTTATTCTTATAATGGAAATGAATGAATCCAAAACATATCATTTTCACCTAAATAAAAATAGTTAAAAATGAAAAGTCAATGCCCTATTGATTAAGAGAAAAATAAGATAACATTGAAACCTTAAAAAGGAGAATAAAAATTATGCCGATATAGTAATTACAATAAAAAATAATTTATAAATAATTTAAAATATTTTCATTTAATTGGATACGAATTTTCTTAAAAACTATACTTTCCAAAGAATTCTATTATGGAATATAAATAAAATACAAGACAAAAACCTAATAGAATTATAGACACGTGTTGAAAACGTGGCTAAATATTTATAAATTGGATTAGGATGAATTTATCTTTTAGATTCTTTTTTTGTTTTTATCTTTGGGATGATTTTATCTTTCTCTTAGATTAAGGAGTTGTTATTTTATGCCTAAAAATAAAGATTGTATTTGAATTTTTTGTTAAAATCTAGCTATATTTAAGGAGTTTTGCAATGAATGTTCAAAATCATTCTCCATATAACTTCTTGTCTCCAATTTCTTAAAATAAGATTTGAATCTAATGACAACAAACTGGTATGAAAGCTTTCATTTTGAGGGATCTATAAGTTGAGTGGAACCATAACGGAGGCTAACATAACATTTATAACTATTGCACAAACAATTTTTAATGGTGACAACTATACAGCATAGGCATTTAGGATGACTATTCATCTTGAAGCTTTGGATATTTGAGAGGTTGTAGAATAAGACTATGAAATGTTTCAATTATAAAATAATCCTACAATGGCGCAGTTGAAGAATCATAAAGAGAGGAAGACAAAGAAGTCCAAGGTGACAGTTTCACAATCTTTAGCTGTGTAAAGTGTGATTTTTACAAGAATTATGAATCTACAACTAGCTAAAGATATTTATGATGATCTCAAATATGAATATCAAGGCAGTGAAAAACCAAAGGTATGAAAGTGCTCAACTTGATCAAAGAATTCAAGATGTAAAGGATGAAGGAAACAGAGGCTATTAAAGGCTACATTGACATGTTGCTAGGCATTATTAATAAGTTATGACTTTTTGGCAAGGATTTTCTTGATGGAAAAAATTGTGTAGAAAATTCTTATCACTGTACTTGAAAGATATTAATGCAAAATATCTTTATTGGAAGAATCTAAAGATTTATCAATCATCTCTTTGGGAGAAATAGTAAATGCTTTGTAGGAACTATAGTAGAGAAGAATTATGAGACAAGAGGAGATAGCAAAATGTGCTTTTCATATAAAAGAACAAAACCCGGGAGGAGGCAAAGACAAGAAGAATAACAAGAGGAAAAATAACTAAAAAACTTAAAGACTCTAAGAAGCAATAGGATGAGGCTTTTCCACCTTGTCCATAATGCAAAAAGACAAATCACCATCAATGAAAATGTTGGTGGAGTCCTAATGTCAAGTGCAGAAAGTGTGGTAATATGGGGAATATGGAATGGATCTACAAGTCTTAATTAGATGAGGTAAAGGTGTCCATAGAGCAAAAACAAGAGGACTAACTCTTTGATGCAACATGCTTTGCTATAAACAACAGTTCCAATGATTCTTGGCTAGTAGACAGTGACTGCACAAACCATATCACCAATGACCATATCCTTTTTAAAGAGCTTGATAAAACCATTCTTTCCAAGGTGAAAATTGGAAATGGTGATTTTTTCTCAGTCAAGGGAAAAGGAACTGTAGCTATTGAGAGTATGATAGGTTTGAAGCATATCACATATGTTTTATATGTGATTGATATTGATCAAAATCTATTTAGTGTTGCACAGCTAGTTGAAAAAGGCTTCAAAGTTATATTTGAAGACAAATGGTGCTTGATCAAAGATGCGAAGGGAAGAGACCTATTTAAGGTGAAAATGAGACTTAAAATCTATACTTTAAATTTGATGGAGGAGGAGCAAATAGCTTTTTCAAGCACTATAAGCAATACTGAATTATGGCATAAGAGGCTTGGACATTTCTATCATATTGGACTTCTCTGCATGTAGAAATATTCCTTAGTAAGAGGTGTACCATTACTTGAAGAAAAGTTAGTTGATTGTGTGGCTTGTTAATATAGAAAGCAAGTCAGAAAACCATTCCCTCAAACACAATGGAGAGTAACACACAAGTTAGAGTTGGTGAACACAAATGTTGGAGGACCTAAACAAACATTATTTTAAAATGTTAATAAATACTATAATACATTCATTGATGATTTCACCAAAATTTCCTGGATTTATTTCTTTAAATCCAAATCCAAGGTTGTTACTATATTCTAGAAATACATGGCCTTTGTGGAAAATTAAAGTTGTTACATGTTACATACAATAAGATCAAATAATGGGAAAGAATGCACAAATGAAGTCTTTGACAAATTTTGTGAAGAAGCTGGTATTGAACACCAACTTTTTGCACCTTACACCCCACAACATAATGGTATAAGTGAGAGAAAAAGTAAAAATGTTATGGAAATGACAAGGTGTATCTTGCATGAAAAGGAACTACCAAAGAAACTATAGGTAAAGGCTGCAAACACTGTTTTATTTTTGCTGTATACAGCACCAACCAGAATTTTATCTACAAAAACTCAATTTGAAGCCTAGTTTGTTTATAATCCAGATTTACAAAACCTCAAAACTTTTTGTTGTGGCTGTTTTTCTTATCTGCCACAGGTTAAGAGAGACAAACTTGATAAAAAGACTGAACTAGGTGTTTTCATTAGGTATAACAATACTTCCAAAGCTTATAGAACAAAATTTTCAACTACAAAATGGAAAGATTTTTGTAAGCAGAGATGTCAAATTCATGGAGGAGTTAGGAGAAATCAATGAAAAAGTGATTTCTAGAAATTCCAGAACATTTTGTTGATGTTGTAAATGACATATCAGTCAGAGATACAAGGCCCTTATCTAAAATTTAGGAAATAGGAAATTTACATAATTCAAAGAAGTTGAGAAGGATAACAAGTAGATAGATGCTATGAAAGAAGAGCTTATGATGATTGAAATAAATGACATATGGGAGTTCGTGGACAGACCATATCACAAACAACCTATAGGACTTAAACGGGTCTACAGAACCAAACAAAATACAGATGGTTCAGTAAATAAATACAAGGTTAAATTAATGGTGAAGGGATATACACGAGTATTTGGAGTAGAATTTTTAGAAATAGTTGTTCTAGTTGCACACATTGATAGGATTAGAATGTTTCTAGCCTTAATTATGCATAAAGAATGGAAAGTTTACCATTTAGATGTAAAATTTTCTTTCTTAAATCGTTATTTGTGAGAGGAGATATTTGTGAAGCAGCCAGAAGGATTTCAAGTTAACAGATAGGAGGGGAAGGTCTACAAGCTAAAAAAGGCATTGTATGATCTTAAACAGGCCCTTAAAGCCTATATAGCAAAATTGAGGATCATCTTCTAAACCTTGGATTCATTAAAAGTCTAAGAGAAGCTAAATTATATATGAAGCAAACAAAAGCTAAATTAATCCCAGTTTCTATTTATGTTGATGACTTGCTTATAACAGGAAATGATGGGAAGCTAAAAAAGGAGTTTAATGCTAAAATGCTCCAAGTATTTGTGATGCTTGACCATGGCTTAATGACTTTTTTCGAGGAGTGGAGGTGAAGCAAGTTAAAGATGGAGTCTTCATATGCCAAAGGAAGCATGCACAAGAAATACTTTTAAAATTTTCATTTGGAGGATTGCAAAAGCACTACTACTTCAATGAATTAGAAAGAAAAGTTTAACAAAGATAAAAAAGTTGAAAGAACATCATTATAGAAGCCTAACTGGTTGCTTAATGTATCTTACTACAATTAGACCTAATATTATGTTTATAGTAAGTATGCTTTCAAGATTTATGTATTGTGCTAGTGAAGTGCATCTTTAAGCTACCAAAAGATTTGTAAGATATGTCAAAGGTATTATATATTATGGAATTAAGTACACTCATTATTTCAAACCTCACGGATATTCTGATAGTGATTGGGGAGGTTCAAATGATGATATGAGGAGTACAATAGGTCACTGTTTCAGCATTGACTCATAGGTGTTTTCATGGTATTCAAAGGAACAAGATGTTGCAGTTCAAAGCATAGCTCAGGCAGAATATATGACAGCCATTGCTACTATAAATCAAGCAATTTGGCTCAGAAATATCCTTGCAGATTTATATATGGACCAAAATGAGCCAACTCAGATTTTTGTTGATAATGAAGCTGCCATTTCAATCTCAAACAATCTTGGTTTTCATGGCAGAACTAAGAATTTTAAGATTAAGTTGTTTTTCTTAAGGGAAGTGTAGAAAGAAGGTGAAATATGTCTATTTTATTATAGGATCAACGATCAAAGTGTAGACCTCTTAACAAAAACACATTCAAAGGCTAGATTTGAAGAATTGAGAAGCAAACTAGGAGTTTGCAGCTATTAAGACAAGAAGGAGTGTTAAAAACATGCCTAAAGATCTGTAGATTGGATTAGGACGAATTTATCTTTTGGATTTTTTTTTGATTTATCTTTAGGATGATTTTATCTTTTTTTCTAAGTTGTTTTTCATGCTTAAAAATAAGGAATGTATTGAATTTTTGTTAAACTCTAACTCTTTTTAAAGAGCTCTGCAATGGAAGTTTAAAATCATCCCCTGCATAACTTGTTGTCCCCAATTTCATAAAATAAATTTCTACTCTAATAACAACACTGATATAGCCTCAACTTTTTGTCAAATTGAAAATTATATCTTTAATAGTTTAATTATTTAGAAAGATAAGTCTTTGGTCATTAAAGGCAGGCAAGGATGAAGATTGCTTTCCATTATATTGATAAATATGGCACCTTGAAATCATGGCATGTCAAAACATGATGCATGTTTGCTCGTTTAGTCGTATAGTAGTGGTCAAAGTCCTTTATTTCAGCCACAACTTGCAAAAAACTGATCTTTATTTGCATAGTCATTTACGGCCTTAAAATTCTTATGGTTCAGCTTTTAATTATCAGCTTTTCATAGACGAGCTACCTGAGTTAGCTAGTAAGAGTGTGATCTGTAAGAGCTCATTCAATTCCAAGGATTAACTTTAGACGGTTTTTTCAATAATCAAATAAAGGTTTAATATGTACATGTTGGGCTCATTTCAAGTTCATTAATGAGCTCTCCAAGGTGAAGTTCTTCATGGCCTTGTTTGTAAATTTACTTCAAATAAACTATTAAATATACCTTTGTTTATGAATTTCAATCCGAATTCAATGTTGAAGTGAGCCTGAACTTAAATTCGAGTCATAATGATTTTTGGCTCGTTTGCACGTGTTTCAAGCGCCTCTCGATCTAAACTGAATATGTTTGATCATACAATTTGAAGTTAAACCTCACCAAATTATATTAAATTGAATCTACACTACAAGAAAAGTAGGAACTAGCGATAGAAAAGTATCGACGGAAACTCAACCGTTGCAAATTACCAACGGAAAATAAATTTCCATCGGCAACATTGATGGGAAAAAATTCGTTTAGTGGCGGTAGTAAATTCCGTCGGTAACAATGGAGGAAAATTATCCTAACAAATTTTGCGACGGACGGTAAACTATAGGAAAATTAGTAATTAACGGTGGAAAATTACCGACGAAAATACACCACAGCAAATTACCAACGGAAAAAATAATCCGTCGGTAACATTGGTGGGAAATTTTAATTTTACGACAAAATAATTATCCGTCAGTAAATATTTATCCCAAAAAATTTTCCAACGGAATATAGCGATAGTAAAGAAGGCGGTAATTCTTCACTGTTTATTTTTGTTTACCGATGGAATAGTTTTCGTCAGTAATTTTCATCGGTTAGTTTTAAGATGTAAATGTCTTCGACGTCAACGTTTTTAATTTAACACCAAACGACGTCGTTTTCTCCCATCCGCATCGCGTCTGATATTTCTTCTTCTCTCTGTCGTCGCCGTTCTCTGTGCCTGCCTGCCGAAGCCCCGCCGTTCGTCTTCCCACCTCACGTCATCATTGTGCCACCGTCCCTGGCGTGTCCCAGCGTCCTCATCTCTATCGCTACCAAAGGTAAACAATGTCCATCTCTGTTTTGGCTTTTACAATTGTTGCTTTGTTTTTAAGATGGGTTTTGGGTGCTTAATGATAATTGCTGAAATGAAAAACGATGAAGGTTCCTATAACTAATGTGTAAATGGTTTTGTTTCCAAAATGACCAGAAGATTTGTGTCTTTAAAGTTTATCAAAGACATCTTGATAGTTAGCGTTGGAAACACCCAATAAACAGAGCTTGGATTGATTTCCAAATAATGAAGGAGAAGTCGTAGTTGAAGAATAAATATGCTAAGGATTCAGGTGAGTTGTCAAAAAACTTGCATAGGATAGGAGTACTAATGAATTAAACTCTATCCATTATAGGAAGTTTCGAGTTATTAACTAGCCAAAAGAAATTTGAGAATTTGGGCAGGGCCTTTTTTTTATATATGGTTCTTGCCTAAGGAGTTTTTGACAATTGATACCTAAGTAAGTCTTTGCAAGACTTAAGGCTGAAGCTCTTGGGAATTTCTCAACCATATATAGGAGTCCTCCCAGTTAATGCTTGGCTCATAACTAGAAATGTCAATTTAGGTCAGGCCAGGCAGACCTGACCCGCAATCAACCCGAGCTAGGCCACAGGTCAGGTGGGTATGGCCTATGAACCGGAGGGATGGGTCACAGCTTGTGAAGTACGGGCCACATCAAATTGTGGACGGGCCGAACCGCGGGCCGGTCTAACCGGCCCGGCCCGTGACCCATCCACCACCCAAAAAAATTAATAAATATTTTAATTATTTATTAAAATAATTAATAAATAATTTAAGTAAGTTAAAAATTTGTAATTAATGTAAT
>JAOTAY010000004.1:15122568-15164081 GCA_025629805.1 Erythroxylum baracoense
ATATGAGATATTGAATCTTATATGGGCATAATTGGTATTTAATTAGAATTATTTGTAATTCTAATTAAAGTTTAATTAAAATTAGAATTTAATTTCAGTTAAATTACTAAAACGTTCTAAGCTTATTATAAATAGGCTTAAGCTATGTGGAGCTAGCATTTCATGCTTAACCCTCTCTGTAAGAGTTACAGAGTTCTCTCAACCTGTTCTGTGGATACCGTTTGAGGCCGGACACTTGTGCGGCTACGGTGGTTGAGACGGTTCAGTTTTAGGAACGATTAGAGGGATACAACAAGACAAAGACCAGGCTTCGGAATAAGGTACGAATTAAGTTTCCACTTTATTATGATTTGTGTTAATCATTTTATAGAATTAAATAGATCTTGGTTTTCAGGAAATCAGAGTCACGAAAAGTTTCGTGATTATTCTGCTGCGGTCAGGATCAGATTCCTACCCGATTTCCCAACACTAATATATACTTCCATACCTAGTAAAAAAGTTATCTAGTATTTCATAGCTTCCTTTGCACAGAGAACATACATTAAACAAATTTAGGTATTGCAACTAATCAATTGTTTGGAATGTTATATTTATACAGTTATAGTTTTATATTTACAATGTATTAGGCTTTAGCTGGGCTGGAAAAATAGTAAGCTTATTTTGTACATATAGAAACTTCCATACTTTTTCTTCTCTATTACTACTAAATTAGAAATACAAGACTACATCTCTGCATTCAAAGAAAGTTTTCAACTACGGTGTTAAGTAGAAATAAGGGTGTGCTTGTTTAATGGGTATGAAAAAAGAGGAATGAGTATAGAATGAAAGATTGAGTTTAGAAAGGAACTATGATATAGAGTCATTACTTTGATTACCCATTTTTAGGTAATACCCCATTCCCCTCCTAATTTAGAGGAATGGGTATCATTGTTATGTAAGAGTGTACTTGTTACAATTAATTAAAAAATAAATAATTAAAATATAATTATTCATTAATTAAAATATTTCCAGTAATAAATTAATTAATTATAATATAATTAATTAAAATATTATTAATAATTAATTAACTACAATATAATTAATTAAAATATAAATAATTCATTAATTAAAATATAGTAATTAATTAATTAATTAAAATATAATTAATTAAAATATTATTATTAATTAATTAACTAAAATATAATAATTACTAAAATGTACCAAACTTACATTTTTTATAATTGGTGTGCCTTGAGGGGTTGAGCATTAGAGATATAGTAAAATGATTTTTCAATGGAAGGATCACTTAGAATGCTGAGCAAGTTTTGCTGTAATTATAAAACTCTCAATATTTTGCAAACACACGGGTTGTAAGCATAGTATATAAGGTGTTAATCTCATGAGGAATTAGTGAACTAATCAAATTTTAACTTATCTAAGACCTAAAAGTATAATTAAAATGAAAATAAAAATAAGCAGAAAATTAAGCAATTGAATATGGATAGATTGAAAATTGGAATTCTAAATTAATGCAAGGAAATCAAAATTAAGCACAACCAATTAACAATTCGAAAATCACACAAGTAAGACTATCCAATTATAAGAAAAGGGGATTTATCCTATCATCAAATGCTAACTTGATTCCTTTTGAGTTAATCAATATTAGTCCTAAAATTTCAAAGGGTAGATTATTCTCTTTCAAGTTCTAAATGTTAAACCCTAAATCATAAACCCCAATTAAATCAAATTACTAAAATTGCAATCTCTCAATTAATAAAAATAGTATGCAATCTAATTAGATCTTAAGCACTCTAATAGACAATTGGTCCTCACTTGAGATCTCTTTTCGTATAAATTACCGATTTTATTGTTTGTGTGATCTATTAGGTTGTTAACTCTCATTACCTAACTTAATCATTTTGCTATCGGTTCACTCTTTCGATTTATTACCGAAGCATGCAAATATGATAAACAATTACAATACCCAATACATTAACATTAAAAGCAATCAAATTAATATTGATTCAAGAGCAAATCCCAAAAAGAGTTTAGATCATCCTTAAACACAAAGGCTTGATCATCATATCCATCTTATACATCAAATGGAAGAAATAACAAGATGGAATGAGAATGATAACTAGGAGTGGACTGGGAGTGGTAGCAACAACAGTAACTCCTTCGCCTTCTCTCCTCTTCCTTGGTTATTTCCTCAAATGGCAAATGGAGGCTCTCCTAGAATAGGTCATTCTTTTTTCTTTTATAGTCCTAGGGCTTTTTAGAGTAAAGACTAGGTTTCACTCAGGCCCAAATGTTTGAAATAATCATCAAAAAAATGAGTTCGAAAGTAGTCCCCACGCTTGTCACGATCATGACACCTAAAATTGGGCTTATGTCACAATCGTGACCTGGTCCTATTTGGCCCTTATCATGATCGTGGCCCTAGCTGGGTTGCTTTTGTCATAATCGTGGCTTTGGCTCCTTGTCATGCCTAAAATAAGTTCTAAAAATACCTAGGCTATCCTACTCACAAGTACACGAGGTAGTTGTAGTTGATTACCCAAGGTCGTCTCCTACTAAGGTGAAGTTGGCTCACTTAAATTAACCTTGAACAAAACTAAAAACAGATGCAATCCTAAACACTTTATCCTAATTGGTTGAGTGAAGGCTTTAAAAAAATCACCAAATTAAACTAAAAAGTAAATGAAATTAATCGGGAACAAAAACGAATGGATTAATCGAAGTGAAGAACTCTTATGAATTAATTTCACTAATTTAATCTTTTATGCATAACTAAGGGGAAATGATTGAGTAGTCATCTCACTAAAATTAACAGTTAGGTTTAAAGATCAACTCAAATAATAAACTAAGTCTAACTTTCGTATTCGACAAGTTATCATCCAAATTAATTATGAAAACCTGACTATTAATTAGCATTTAAGTTAGTATATTTCTAATTCTTAACCTAAGCGTCTATAGTTTCTTGTTCCATATTAAACTTCTTCTCTCAATCCTTCGTTTAATATCAAAATTATGCAAAGTTTGATCATGCTATTACATCCATTCATTTTAAAAAATTATAGCAAACATAAGACAACAACACATTCCCTCAATCGTGTATATTTGACTAAAATAGCTATATTAATCCTTAAGAAAAAGAGATCGACAAGATTCATCATATTCATATACTTCAATCTCATCTTAATAAGTATAAAAGAAGTATTTCAGCAATAAACCAAGTAAAACAACAAAGAAATAATGTAATAGATAGGAACATAATAAGCAAATAAAGATCGAATGAGAGAGTTGTAATGGTTTTCTACCACTCTCAAGCCTTCTACATTAGCTCTCACCTTTTGCTTCTAGTTGATAATCACCTAAGTGACTGAATGCAAACGCTGCTTTCACCTCTCTATTGTTCTTCTTCTTTACCTCAACTGACTACTCTCTCTTCTCGTCTCCGCTTTCTTTTTTCTATCAATTTTTTCCCTGAATGAGTCTGTGGAGTCTGGAATGTGAAATGTTAGAATATTGAATGTCAAATGTGGCACCATCTTTCCTTTCTAGCTTTCTATTTGTAGTCTCATTAAAGGAAAAACTTGTCACGAGGGTGAGCATGGTAGTTACAGGTATGACTCATTGTCACCCTTATGCAGCCACGATCATGATGGTGACAAGTTAAGTTACCACCTTGACTTAACATGTCACGATGGTGACATGCGTAATCACCACTGTGACTAAGCTTGTTACAGCGGTGACAAGTTAGTCGCCACCGTAACAAACTTTGTCACGATGGTACCACCTTTCTTTGTTTTTTTCTTTTCCTTTCATGCAAATTTACATCAACTTTCCCTTCAACCTTCATGCAAAATTCACAAAATAATCCAATTAACATTCTTCCAATAGTCACACCATTTCCACTTAATTTATCTCTCATTTGGATCAAAACATAAGGATTTGTAATCAAAATCAAGATCTGAAGGAAATTAAAAGCATTAGAAACTAAACACAACAATTCCACCATACTTAAACTATGCTTGTCCTTAAGCATAAAAAAAACACTAGATTATACAAGAACAAACAATGGACACAATAATTCCCAAATAATAGTCAAAGATATCAACGATCATTTCAATAAACACAACCTAAGAACTTGAAACTCATAATACTCTATGAATATGCTATTCTTCGCATATTTAGTCAAAATCAACAAGCACTTCAATCCAAAGAGCCATCAATAAGTGTGATAGATGCTCATTTCACTCTCCATCCTCTCAAGCATTCAAAGATAGGGTATATTTACTCATCATTGATTTCATGTAAGGCATCTACCATAAGCTTGCTTACTAATCCAATCTCCACCACTCATATCAAACATAAACATAAATCTAAAGGTCTTTATTTTGGTTGTAATGGGGTCAAGGTAGGTAAAAGGAAAATCACAGTTTAAAACCACAAAACAAATTGAGCATTTAAAGTAATGTAAACAAGGAAGCATAAAACACTCAAGGCGAGCAGAATAGTTATTTATTTAAGATATACATATTTTTTCATTTTATTGCTTACCTCATTTCTTTAGCAAATCATTCTCGTGAAAGGATACTATCGATGCTACTTATTCAACTGACCTAAAATTATAAATGTATGTGGAAAATTCCTAGGGTAAATGAACTAACATCATATCCTAGTTAACATGCATATTTTATCAAAGTGACCTAGGCGACTAATTTCACAAGATAATAAATCTTTACAACCTAAAAGACTATGTTTAAAGCTAAACTAATTCCATTAAGTCCTAGCCATTGACATATTCACACAAGTCACATCATGAAAACCTAAACAAAACTAACATACAACATGTAAAATTCAAACTCAACATAAAAATGACAATGCAATCCTCCCCACACTTGGACAAGACATTGTCCTCAATATGAGGAGAAAAATAACACGTAAGGTGGGAATAAAACAAAATAACAAAAACACATAAAAATAAAAGAAAAAGATAAGGGTTAAAGTATAAACCTGTTATGGCGATTGAGGTAGTGATGGTGCTAGTGAAGGAATTTGGAGATACTTCCGGCCATGAGGTTTCAATAATTCACTCCCTATAACACAAAAATAAAAATAACAAAAATACTACTAAAATAGAATAAAACAAATAAAATTTATCATAATTCTTGGGTTTCCTCTCAAGTAGCTCTTAGTTAACGTCATTAGCTTGACGTTCTGTTCCTTCCACACTCAACCTGGGTCAATTATGAGTGGTTTGCTTCCACCCGTATCGCTCATTTTTAGTTTAGTAGCTTGTAAATAAGCTAAATATTGCAAGATAATCAAAAGGAAAATATTGATAAAAATAAGAAAACCAATTAAGTTCAGTAATGTCCATTTTACTAACAAACTATCAATAAAACAGGGAATAACAAAATTTCTTGAATCTTGTAATGAATCCAACAGTTTGTCATGTAAGAGGGTCACGGTGAGTTGCTCTTCCTCATTCAGCCCCGTCTCCTCTTCTTCTTTCACTTCATAAATAGATCTGTTATGAAACATATCTGTGGAGGAGAAAGTCCATATGATGCTATCCTTCCTTAGCCCTTCAAGGATAGTTGGAAAATAATCAACAAGCAAGGAAAAACCTCTGTAATTTCCAACTCAAGCTCCATTTTGGATTAGCATTGATACTCTGGAATTAATAGGAATTTTGTTTTTGAGTTGAGCAAGTTCTTCTTTATATATAAGTAGGTTGTAATTTGTCTAATTATCAAACCAAATTCATATATCATCTCCAACTCCCAACTGATATGGGGATAGATCATGTCTCTCAAACGGATCATATGACTGAAAATCCAATAATAGTCTTGAATTATCCAGCTGCCATAAACTCTTATCTTTCAGATGGTATTCATTCACCCATTTAATCCACTATGCTTTACTATTAGTCTCTAGATCCTCTTACAAAGTAAAACTCTCTACATTTAGGTAATTAAGATGATCCCCAATCCACCTTGCCTCTTTGGAATAATGATATCATACCATTTCACCTCAGATTGCCTACAATTATCAAATTTCCCTGACTATAGGAAGGTTTTTATTACTCTATCAATTTCCTTGATGGCTTTCTTTGGCAAAACCATATAGGCAACCTAATGCATGTGTGTACTACTCAGACTAAATTGATGAGAGTCACTATAGCTGTAATGGACATAAACTTATGTTGCCAAGCATTAATTCTTCTTTTGAGTTCCTCAATCAAAGGAATGAAATCAGAAAACTTACACTTATTAGCATTAATAGGTACTCCCAAATATTTCAAGGGAAGAGAATATAAGGAAAAACAAACCATGCTACTAGTTTGTTCTTGATTGCAAACATCCAAAGAGAGATATGATCCACTTTTCTACAAATTAACCTTAAGGCTAGACCAATATGTGAAAACCTGCAACATATTCAACAACATATGAATTGAGTGATCATTAGCTTTGCTAAGAAGAATTAAGTCATCTACATAAATCGAATGGGATAACTTAATAGAGCTACATTTTTTATAATACTGAAATCTCTCTTTATAATCAACAAGTCTGGGGATAAGTTTGGAAAAACCTTTCATTGCTAAGGAGAAAAAGTTTGGGGATAGGGAGTCACCTTATCTAATGCCTCTAGTATTGTTAAAAGGTGGAGCTAGAATACCATTGACCAAAGTACTGAAGGAAGTGGATTGGAAGCATTATACAACCTAATTTTTGAATGTTAATGGCAAATTGATAGCTTCCAAATACTCTCACAAATAATGCTAAGTAATAGTGTCATAAGCCCTAAAAACATCAATCTTCGACAGACAACTTTGAATCCTCTTACCAAATTTGTAATCCCCCACTAGGTCTTATAGAATAAGTATGTTGTAGCCAATGTTTCTCCCAGGTAAGAATGCCCCTTGAGCTATATTAATCACTTCTGTTAGAACTACCTTCAGTCTTGTAGCTAGAAGTTTTGCAATAACCTTATAAATAGTTGTGCATCAGGAAATGGGTCAAAATTCAGAGATAGAAGAGGGATTCTTCTTCTTTGGTATAAGACATATGAAAGTATGATTCACTTCCTTGAGCATTTTAGTAAAAGAGAAAAATTCTAAGATTGCTTCAGGAAAAAGTCTACCTATTATGTCCAATGTTTTCTGCAAAAATATGGCTGTGAAACCATCTGGACCAAGATATTTGACTTGAGTGGCATGAAGACAAATCTCCATCCACTCATGTTATCAAATATTTTAAGCTAGCTATACAGTGGTTCCTTGGATTAATCTCTTACGGAACAATATTATCAGCCCTCCTCCTTCATTACATGGCTTACAATCAAGAACAGGCTTAAAACTAAAAGTCAATGGCATGATAACATTGATGATTCATACTTATTATGTAACAGGGCAATGGAGGATAGAGACCACTTATTGTTTCTTTGCATTTACTCAAAGGCCATTTAAGCAAAATCTTACATATGTTACCATATCATTATTGCAGGTATAACTGGGATCAAGTATTGAATTAGGTCATTAGTAACACAAAGAAATACAATGCCAATGCCTCTCTCTTTAAAGCAGCTTTCACTGTTACCATTTACAGTATTTGGAAAGAAAGAAATAGCAAAAGATTCAATGACAAGAAGGGAGGAAAATATTAGATTGTTGACAAAATTATCAACATGATCAGAGCCAACATTTAAGCTAAAAACGCACAACACTTCCTTTCCATGGACATGAAGAATAAATGGTAGGTTTAATTCTTATAAGCTTCTTTATCACTTAGCCTTTTGATCTATTATCTTCTTACATCATTTTTATCCTTTGTAATATATATGCAGGCTTATAGCCTTGAACTCATTGTAATGTTGTAATAGTTTCATCTATAGTAACATATCATTCATTTCTAAAAAAAAGGTGGTTTGGTTGATGATAAATAAAAGTTAAAGTATAGGAGAATTGGATAAGTACTAAATACTCTATATTTTTAGTATGAATTTGGGAGCATTTTACTTTTTCTTTGATTTTTATATGATTTAATACTCAACCTGGTTTATATTTGTTTATAGGCCTTGCTTCAATTTTTTAATAAAGAAAGAATGAATTTAAGAAAGGTGGAGCTAAGTTGTAAGAATTAGAGTCTTTTTAGATAAAAACTAGTTGAAAATAAACCTATGTTCAAAATATGGGCACTAACATAGTACCATGTTCACCTCATGATAGTCTACAATCCATTCTATTTCTCTGAAAGCTTGCCATAAAAAGTAACACGACCTAAACATGGTCTTATATTTAGAAAGACAACCTTTACATAAACCTATATTCCCTAATTTTAGGCCCATATTCCAAATGTGAATATGCGCCATAGGAGATACTAATCCAATATAAATCCTATTCGCTACCATTTTATCAACCCATATTAATAGTGATTTTTACCAAAAAGATTCTAAAAAGAGGTTTAAAAAATAGGTGAGCCTATATGATACTATTTTAGATTAATGTTTAGTGAAATTTTTAAGAGTTTGTAATAAGAAGAAGAGAGACATAGAAAAAGAAGGGGAGATACATCTATGAGGATTAAAGAATTGATTTGAAGCATCTTAGGAGAAGAATAAAGTAACTTTAGAGCAAAAAGGGATCCCAATCAAGATTCAATCAAAGAACATATAGATGCAAGAGTCATATGAGAACTAATTCTTTTATCTTATTTTCTTTATTATTGATTTTTTAAAATATTTTTATGAAATATTAACGATAGAGATCTAGGTTAGACAAACCGAAAATTCTATTTATTAGATTGATTATTTGATTTAGTGTAAGATTCTTGTTTTCTTAAGAATTATTTATAACTATATATTGTGTTTAATTGCAATATGTTAACATTTTTATTAAATGCTAGATTTGATTCTCTGGGATCGATATGAATAGATCATTACAAGAATAATAAGGGTTAAATTGAATCTTAGTGATAGGAACATAGGATATTTCTCTGTTAAATCTATCTTAGGAATTTATTTTTGAAATCTTAGGGGTTTTGATTAGAAAGAGATTTTTATCAATTAACATGAGGATAAGGGTTGTATTGTAAAAAAAAAAGAATATAATTGTAACTTAAGAATTCCAATCGGTCCAAAGGACTAAGGTTAATCATTGAGTTAAGATAAATTCAAAACATAAGAAAAGTTCTAAGGGAACTTTACATCTAGATCTTGTTAATCTATGGGTTCTCTTATTCTTGCTTATCATTTTAATTTGGTTATTTCTTATTTTTAGGTTAGTTTAGTTAATTATTTCCTTTAATTACATCGTTAAAAAATAGTTAGTACTAATAGATGTAGTCCTCTTTAGATCAACACTCGACTTACCTAAATAATAATAATAATAATAATAATAATAATAATAATAATAATAATAATAATAAGTGCACTTAGCTTGGTGATTCTTTTGGTATTTTTTATGTTTTGTTTATACATATATATATATATATATATATATATAGTATTCACATCAAAATGTTTAATGTAGTCAGGATTTTAAGCAGTGTCTAGTATGTAACAATTTAACTAAGAACCTAATCTTTTTGAGAACCTTACATGTGACTAAATTTGGCTATAAATTGAAGTAGATAATATTAAAGTGATAAAGAGTGCGATGAATGTGATAAAAGGGTCAAAATTAGCAAAATATCAACAGATTGATAGGGAACACAATTGTAGGTAAAGAAATTATAAAATTAGAGTAAAAGGAAGATAATATTGTATTATGAAACATGTTATTAGGCAATTTTAGTGAGCAAGAGATGACAAAACTTGATAAGGGAAGCTCATTGAACGATGAAAAACATAGGAAGGTGGAATTTTATAAGTTATAGGCTTTTGATAAAAATTTTAAGGTAACCTTTAAAGATTTAGTATTTAGTGAGTTACATATAATAGGAAAAAATATGTAAGGTACATGTTGTGATTAGCAAAGGACATTAGTAAGTTAGTACAAATGGAACTAGATCAACCTAAACTAATAAATGCTAAGAGGGCTAAAAATTTTGGTTCAAAAGATAGAACAATAGTAGAAAGAAAGCTTCAACATAGTATCATCATGGATAAAGTGAGAGGAATTATCACATTGCTAAGGAGATATGATCAATGAATCTCGGTTATATATGCTCTTATCATTAGTGATGGGTATATAAGTACCTTTTAAGAGACTAGAGAAAGTCAGAAGAAAGTCATATATGTGTGTGTATATATATATGTACTAATTGAATATTACTAGAAAGGGTTCATACTTTGAAGAATTTAGCTAACTTATTTCCTAAGTCTATTACTAAAGAGAAGTTTAAGTATCATTTAAAGTTAATTAATATTTAGGGATGTCAGATATAATTACAACCAAACTTATAAAGAGGATATCTATCATAGTGGAGATTGTTATGTTTGGTTCACATACGAAATTATAATATTGGAGTGTTTTTAGGAAAATGTAGGTGATATTTTGGAAGTCTTTACGTGAACACAACTTAGGGCATAAGTTTGTCCTAAGGTGCATTTAGTTTGTAGAAATTAAAAGTTAAGGCAAGAGTGTGTTGGAATAGGAGTTATTTCAATAGTAGACATATTTATTATGGCATGTTTAGTATTTAGTATAAGGTGAAACAAGCCTATGTAACTTCTATTTCTATTACAAAAAATAATCATTTTACGCGAGCCCTACTTCTCATACTTTAATTAAACCTATATCTTTTTGAAAAAATTGTTTGAGTAAATAATATTTTTATATTTTCTCCTTTGAAAAAACTAGATTGGTTTTTAATGATAGTTATACATAAGCACAAGCATGCCTTAATTTGTTATATATTAATCTTTAGGGACCTTATGCTTTTACTTTTGCTGGTAGGCAAATTATTTCCTCACTCTACTAGATGATAAAAGTAGGGAAATATGGAAATATATGCTACAATATAAGGTAAAAAAACTTTAGTGTTTTAAAAGGTTTCATTTGTTTGTTTAAAACTCAATACAAAATAAAGGTTAAGGTAGTAAAAGATTAAGAATAACATATAGTTTGTTAATAAAAATTATGTTGACATTTTTTAGAGAAAGGAATTTTGCCTCAAAGGACTTGTGTTACACTCCTAAAAAAATGTTATAGTAGAGAAGAAACATAGGAATATATAAAATATGGCTAGAGCCTTAACATTTGAGTCATATATGCCCAAAAAAATTTATCATAAGGTGTTTTAACTATTACTACATTTTAAATCAATTTTTTACTAACATTTTAAATAAAAAATATCTTTTAAGTTGTTGAATGATACTTTACCAATATATGAACATATGATAGTGTTTGTTTGTTTGTACTTTTGCAACTATATGCACCCAATCAAAGATAAGTTTGAGTCTAGATCTTTGAAGTGTGTTTTCTTAGGTTATCACTTAGGAATGAAAGGGATAAAAATGATATGTTTTTAACAATTAAATATTTTTAATAAGTAAAGATGTTCTTCATAAAAAAATGTTTCCTTTTAATTAAGAGGTAAAACTTAATGATTTTATACCTTTCCTTATTTATGAATATGACATTCCTAACTAATATTGTCTGACGTTTTAAACAAACCTTAATTACTAAGAAATATTAAACCAATTTCTCCTCTCAATATTGATTCCTTGAAATAACATTGTTCTTTTTTCAATTAAATATCTATAAACGTGGATCAAACTTAACTTATTATGAGGAAAATAAAAAAGTTAAAGAGAAACCTTATTGGTCTAAGCATTTTCTATATGATGCATATGTTATACTTAGCAATAATGACATGCATTCTTAAAATTCAAAGGTATTCTTTGATTAGTAAACCTTTATGCAATCTCTCTAATCAAATATGTTTGCTGTCTCACCCTCACATAAAGCATACATGTTTAATGTCTTTATGTTATATGAACTTGCAATACATATAAATGATTCGACATATAGTAAATGGATTCAGGAAATGTAACAAGAATTAGATGCCCTCAAGAGGAATGACACATGAGAGTTAGTGTAGTTGCATCCTAAAAAGAAGCTTAAAGGTTTGGGCCTATACTGTTAAATATTATCCTAATGGGCAGGTGGACAAGTATAAAGTATGTTTAGTTGATAGAAAAAGATGGAAGAGATTAACAATAAGGATATATTTTCCTTAATTGCATCAGTTGTGATAATTTATTTTAAGATGCATTAGGGTTTTTTCACATTATTGAAAAATATCTTTTTGGTTGTGTTTTTCTCCGTAAAGCTTTGATGTCTTGGAAAATAGAGAAACAAATTAATTATTTTAGGTTATTTGTAAAAGTTGAATATTTTTTGAAAAATGAATAAATTGTATTAACTATATGCAGAGCAAATACAACATTGTAATGAGTTCTGAGCTATTTAGCTTACAATTAATTACAACATGATTGGAAGTTCATAAGAATTAAAACACTACAAAATATGACATTTATAGATCAATATTACAAGCCGATTATAGTTTCCATCTTTCCTTCATGTCCAAAATGAGTGAGTCCTGTGCATTGTTGGCTAAAATAGCTAATCTGATCCAGTTCATAATCTGGTCAATTAGCTAATTTTTTCCCACTTTAATGTTTTTGAACATTCTGTTATTTCTTTCTTTCCAAAAAGTTGAATATTAAATTATAGTTACTTGTGTTTGTGAGCTTATCTAGTTATCTTACTTTCTTCAAAATTTTCTTATTGAGTTTTAGCAATATATTCTTTTGTATTATAATAATAATTTTGTTCTTTACATGTTGGCTAATCATATTTTTTTATAAATGTAAAAATGACATTGATATAAATTATCATTGTGAACATATGTAAGTTCCTTTTCCACCCAGCTTGCCAAAATTTTCATCAAGCCTTTAGTAAGGTAGTTACATTGAGATCTTTGTCTTAAGTTGTGCTTGTTGGCATCTCCCTAATCGCTAACTTTAGGGGGGTTATTAAAATGTTATATTTATACATTTTTTGTTTTAGTTTTGCAATCTATTACTGAAGCTTTAATTAAATGGGAAAATTGGTTAGTTTTAAAGGTGGTAGTGGCTAACCTAATAATAAAAATAGAGATTCAACCCAATCAGACCTAAAAGTTATATAATATTATTTATTTTGAAATTTGTAATAACAAAATAGCATCATTTCAATTACAAAATTAGTTAGGCTTCAAACTAAGATGACTCACTAAGCTCAAGTTAGCTCATTCTAAAGTTTGAAAATAAAAAATAAACCAATCCCAACTCAAAGTTCAATCAACTGAGGTAAAGTCAATTGACTTGAAGGTTGGCCTAAGTTGAATTGCCAACTTGAGTTAGTTATAGTAGCAATATTGTGATTTGAGTATACTTATTTTGTATATATAGACACTTTAATATTTTCTTCTTTTCTATAACAACTAATAAAAAAACTTATTTATATTTAAAGAAAACTTTTCAACTCCTTAGTCTAAGTAAGTTTTTTGCCATAATTAGAATAAAATAGTCTTTTTTAGAAATTAAAGAGTGAATAATAATAATAATAATAATAATAATAATATTATTATTATTATTATTATTATTATTATTATTATTATTATTATTATTATTAACAACAACAACAATAATAACAACAACAACAACAACAACAACAACAACAATAATAATAAAGTAATGATACATGAATGATAGTAAGCTGCCATTACAAACAAAAGGCTAAGCCAGATTAGACATTAAATTGCTAAAATAGAGAATCAAAATAGAACGTGGCTAAATTTTCGCAATACAATTATCCTAACTTGGAGATATTTTTCACTTATTGTCTCTATAACCTAATGGAAAGTATTTTCTACCATATTAGTATTGTTTCCTTGACATTCTTCAATTTATTATGTAAATTTGGAAATCATTAGCTAATTTAAATCAACTTAGGAGCTCTTATCATCTTTTAGAGAGATTGAAAGTTGATTATTATTCTTGTTTAAATTCAGCATCTCATTATGACCTATTGCTTCTTATTCAACTTCCCTTTGAAAGTCTTGTAATTTATTTCCTTCCAATTTCATTCACAACACTTCTAAAGAATATGCTAAAGTTAATGGAGTTCTCGTTTGTTCTCCATCTTCTTTGAGTGATCTATAATATGATTTTTGGCCATGTTTGAGTTGGACAAGAAAGATTAAATATATGTAAAATCTCTTGCCACAAGTAGAGAATCCATGTTGGAAGAATAAATGCTCAATGATTTCAGGAACTAAATGGAAGAGAGAGTAACCATTAGTGATGATAATATTACCATGTATTATATCCTTGGTGGTTAGTCTTTCTTTAATGGATAACCATAAGATGAATGAAATCTTAGGAATGGCCCATTTGAACACATCACCTACGTTAATGGACTTTAGGGCTCTGCATCTCAAAGTATACCTATAAGAGACATTGGAATATTTGTCCAAAGGATATTTTGATTAGATGATAAAGTCTTTACTGTTGGAGTATGGATTGAAAGTAGGAGTAATGAAATTAGTTTTCTTTGATTCTTTGGCTGATATTGAATTCCTTAAAGACCTTCCTTACTAAGATTCCCTCAAAGATAGTTCCCCTTAGAGTAAAGAAATCAATGTTCTCAATTAAAGACCCTTAAGTACTCTATTTATCATCTAAAATAAATGTTGTGAAAATAAAACAATAATATCTTAATGAATTTTCTAATTTTAGAAAACAAATAATTCGATCTTGTTTTTTAGGAATCATTACCAAAGTTATTAAAATTAAGTTTATAAATATTTTGATTTAAATAAATTTCAGATTATTTTATTTAAATTTATTAGTTATATCATCTTCAATTACTTGAGTTTAAGACATTTTTCGAACTACTCATAAATTTTATTAGGTTTGACAAACTAAAGGGATATAAATGCTAATAACAATATGAATGTGAGTGATGATATTGACTATGATGTAATCTAATAACATTAAAATTTTCATTAAGTAACATAAAAAAGCATACAAAATGTTAGTCAGATGGGCATATGAAACTTGATATGCTAAAAGATGGAATAAACCAACTCCTCTTAAATTGCTTCTTATTTAACCCAAGAGAAAAGGGCTTCTATTTAGGAATATGTCCTTTACCTCATATAAGTCATCCCTTATTTAAGACTTTTTAGTCTCTTTACTAAAGGACACTATAAACTTACAGATGTGAGAAACGTATTTTTTAAGTCCATATGTCTTATTCAGCGTAATCATTTATTTGTTGAAATGGGAAATTTTCTTTTAGAAATTAAATATACCATTCATATGAAAATCATCTATATGGAAATTAGGCAGCAATAAAGTATATTCCTTACAACTCTAAAATAAATATATTTAGCTAGGCGACCAAGCTGAGTAGGACCATTATCTATCTTCTACAGATGCACTATAGGAAATCTGTCCTAAAACACATATTACATATAGACTATTATTTTGCTTTCTAAGGATTTCATCATTACTACTTTGATCTTCCCAAAGTATCTTGTTGTATGGCTCAATTGAATCTTGGATCAGAGTCCTAAATTTGCTCCATAGGGTGTAAACAATTGAAAGTAGTACTTGCCACCAACTATGCCAAGTCTACTAGATGTAGCTCCTTTCTCACACCTAACTTTCTATGCAATTATGTTTATGAATTGGTGACAATAGGGAGAAGGACTCTACATGTAAGGATAAATAGCTCTTCTTTTTATACTTTGCTCAGTTGAAAGGGGACTAGTTTCCTACTAATAAAAGGACCTATAATAATTCCCTTCTTGTATGCTCAGTAACTCCTAGTAAGGAAGCATTGATTTATAGCTTTGTCCCATGCTCTTCTCCTTGTCCCATGGTAGTTCAACAGAAACTGTAACTTTAAAGGATTCTTCATCTAAATCATTGCTAGTTCCTTATTACTCCATATATGAAATGCTCAATTTAAGATAACAAAAATTGCAAAATTAATTACTTCTCTCTAACTAACTTAAAAATCTCTCTAAATAGCTACTCCATTCCTTTGCTTTTGCCTTGGTATAGCCTTAATTTGTTCTTTCTATATTTCATAAACTACTTTACCAAAGCAATTTTCAATTCTAGAAATAATTGCCCACTAATATATTTTTTGTTTATGATATACTCTAAGAGAGCTTTCCATATTGAAGGGTGATTGCTAGAGGAGATCTGTGCCTTGGCACCTCCTAAGGTAATCTAGGAAGAAACAATGAAAGTATAAGTGGTCAATAGTTTCAGTTACGCTATTATATAGGACGTAACTATTGTTGCCTAAAAAATCACCCCACCAATCCTTAGTAGAACAAAGTTTTTCCTATATGGTCAACCATAGGATAAAGAAAATTTTAAGGATAGCTTAGGGAAATTAGACCAAATTTAGCTATAGGATATTAGGATTTCTTAACCTGAGGGCATATATATAGGATTTATTGGAAAAGATTCTAGAAGATTAATGTATCCAGATAATGCTATTAGAGTTAGTATATTAGAGGCTAGAGTAAATAGTATAGTCCAATCTTGTGAGTTAAGGTTAAAATCGTTGGAGAAAATCACATCTTTTATAGAAGTCTTAAAAGGGATAATTGTTCTTAAATGGGAGAAGTAACCATTATCTAAAACTATGATAGAAGAACTCCAAAAATCAATCCAAAATTTTTTCCTAGATCGATCCCTTGAAGAGTTCCCAAACTAGTCCATGACCCCACTCTTTAGTCTAAAACTATTAACCGTACACTAGGAGGTGTCAGACTTAGGATTGTAGGACCAAACATCTAAAAGGTTTGGGTAATAAGAATAGCCCATCAAATCCTCAGTTCCAGTTACTCTGTTCCAACCTTGTTCTTTAAATCTCATCCATACATTTATATGGGGTCTACGTAAATGTATGGATGAGATTTAATAGAACATGATAGGAAAACTATAACCAGAACAGAAGATCTGATTCCTAAGAATAGACCCACCTTGCCTATAAATATTCTTTATCAATTAGTAATTTCCATAATCTTTTAATAAAAAATTAGCATTACTCAACTTTAATAAAGCCACACTTTGTCCTCCTTTCGATTTTTTGGAGACAGAATTTTTCAAACTATCATAGTCACACGTAGAGTATTATAGGAACTGGACCATAGGAAGTTCCTCAAATTTTCTCTATTATTTTAATAAGTGAGAAAGGTAGAGCTTTGTGAGTTGTCCAATGAATATGTAGAGAGTTTATGACATTATTAATAAAGTAAATACGACTAGCAAATGGTAGGGATAGATTACACAATTTATCAATTCTCTAACTGATCCTATTTGTTAAAGATAAGAATTCACTAAATGTTGGTCTCTTGTATGAGATAGGGAGTCCTAATAATGTAAAAATAAGTTGGTTTTCCTTGAGATCAGTTAGAGAAGAGATTCAAATAGAAAAATGAGCAGTTGAAGAAGATAAGAAGAAATAAATTTTATCCTCATTCATTGATAGGCTAGAAATACCTCTAAAGATTTTAATTGCATTCATGAGGGCTTTACTTAAGTGTGGATTAGATAAAGAGAGTAAAAGCATATCATCTACAAAATCCAAAAACTACATATTCTTTTTTTCTTTTACATTTCTTACGAAACAAAATTCTCCTATACAAACTAAATATGCGGTGAGTGAGCTTCAATAGTACTTCTATAGCAAGTGCAAATAAATATGGGGATAAGAGGTCATCTTGGCTAATTCCTCTTCTCTCTTTGAATAGTTCATTTAGGTCAACATTGATTAGGATATTGTAGGAAATTGTTGAGATGCATTGTAGTATCCAATTTATAAAAATAGATGGAAAACCAAATGCCTCTATAGTGTGAATGATGATGCTCTAATTTAGGATATTAAAGGCCTTTTAAAAGTCCACCTTAATTGCACATTTTCCTCCTATAATTTTTTAATAGTTCTTGCACTAGGAGTATGTTATCCCTAAGATTCCTACCCTCAATGTATGTACCTTATGATCAATCAACAAGAGTTTTAATAACCTATTTCAATTTGATTGCAAGTATTCTAAGAATCACCTTATAAATTAAATTCCTTCAAGGAACTAGGATTTTGAATATTAGGAATTAGGGTAATAAAAGTATTATTGAATTCCTTTAACAAATTCCCCCTTTTAAAGAAACTTAAGACTACCTTAATCACTATGTCCTTGACCAAATTCCAAGATTTTTGAAAATTCATACCATTTAATCCATCTAGACCTAGGATTTATTTGGTTTAAAAGGTGTAATGAGATCTTTAGTACTTTCCTAAGATAATCTATCCATAATGATAGCTTTGAGTAATGGTGAGGACAATGAAGATTGAGTTTATGTTTCTAAGGTCTAAGAGAGGTGACTGAAAGTAGCCTTAAGGAGCTCTTAATAAGATATAGCAATTGATCCATCATCAACCTATAAAGATGATATTATATTAATGTTCCTTCCTTCTAAAAGAGAATTATGAAAAATAAATAGTGTTTCTATCCCTATCTGAAAAGCACCAAACTCTTTACCTTTACTTAATAAGAGAATAATGAGCTTCAATAACCTTTAAGTGATTAGTTAAATCTATCTTCCCCATAGCTTGAAGGGATATGTTTGTAAGGTCTAAATGCAAGCGTGACTGAATCATATCCAACTTTTATTTAGTCTCTATCATGGAAAATTTAAGGTTTCTATACTTTGCCCGATTAAGAATTTTGAGTTCATGCTTTATAATCTTAAGCTTTCCATTGCATATAAAGGAGAGAGTGCCACTAAAACAAGCATCCATACCCTACTTAATTGCCTCTTTAAACCTTCCTCATTAAGCAAATAATTATTGAATTTGAAGGGAAAATGCATAGTTTTATCTGCATTCATAGTGCAAATTGTAATTGGAGAATGGTAAGAAAAGTAAGATCCCCAAAAACAACTTTTAAATTATCAAAAATAGATAGCCAGCTAGAATTAATCATAGCTTTATCCAGGTTTTTCTTTAAAAATTAGGAACCTTATTTATTACTCCAACTAAAGAAGTTGCCTTCATAATTGAGATTTGATAATTTAGTTGCTAAAACATAGTTATCTAGATCATCCAAATAGTTACTGAGATCTACATTACCTTGAGCTTTTCATAGGTAAAGAGTGATATTATGATCTCTTAGCATCATCAATAGACACTTTATATTAGAATAAATATCCTTCAACCTACTTCATAAATCAATTATTTAGAATGCATTATTATGGGCATAAATAAAAGAGATGGCAATAACATTATTTTCTATTAGAAACTCTATAAGTAAAAGTTGATCAGTCACAATAAAACTTAAAATCTTCAATTTTTACCAGTCATATGCTATAATAATTCTACCATAGAGATGGGCATAATGATTAGACAAAATGTTCTAACTAATTGTTCAAAATTTCCAGTTGCCTGAGATTAGCAACACTCAGGTTAGTTTCCAAAAAGAAACCTGTTAAAGGTGGTCTTATTGAGTGAACATAATTCCTTAGAAAATTCCAATTATGAGGGCTATTGTACCCTCTCACATTTTAGCAAAGGAAATTCATTTAATTAGCTTTTTGGAGATAAAAGATCCTAGTTTTCTTATTGGATTTTCTCTTAGTAATAGGTACAAAATCATTTAGAGTTCTTTGTTTCTTAACTAAGATAGACTGAGGACATTAGATTATATAAATATGAGGGTTTACTTAAATAGCATATGTTGAATGGTTAATCAGGATTTTAGAGTTTTTCTTTGTGAAAACCTAATGAATAGGATCTCCAAGGATGTAGACTACTAAAGCTTGAGCATCATGTAATTATATTTCACTTAATCGTTGAAACATATTAGACTTAGAAGAGGTGCTTTGTATTTGTAGCCTGAATTTCCTTATCAGTAGCTATTTTAGCATCTTCTTTTCCCTCACCTTTATCTTTAATAATAGTATTTTTCCTTTAAAGTATTACTTGGTAAATCCTTATAATATGATAAATGCATAAGTTATGAGTATACTAGTTTTGAAGATTCTTCTTGTAGCTTTCCACTTTTATCCTTTATGAAAGGATGAATGCCTACATTGATAAGTCACCTAAATAAGATCTTCATAGAGATAGTCATCCTAATTTGATATGTGCTTGATTGTTTATATATTTAGTCCTTTATACTTCGTGATTAATATTATTAAATGTTTAAGATACTATTTTTGGTTCACATTTATATTTAGATATAAGTTGGAAGCACAAAAACTAAAATGATTTTAAAGCACATTCCTTGAGCTATCCTTTTTATGTTCAAACTCACTTATCTTTGTGAAAAAATAAGGAGGTGGATTAGAGTGACAATGGGACAAGAAAATGTAAGAAAATGAAGGATTCAACATAACCTACAAGATGCATAATCGTGTGTCTACTTGTACGGACATGCATAATCACAAAAATGACATTATTTTGATGCATGGGTGGATGCACGACTATGCATCGAACCATTCATCTTCACAAAAACCTAGTTTTCTATATAAATAGACATGTGAGCAGACAAAGAAGGCATGAATCATTTTTGGAACATAGAAGGCAGCAAAACTCTAACTTCTTTTAGATCCATAGAGGGCTATTCCTTTTTCTTTTCAAATTAAAAGGGAAATAGAAGCTGAAGATTATAATTGAGCATCTCTTCATGTTGTATTGTCTACTCTCTCTTTATAAATTGTTTATGTTATTCTTAGTTCAATTTTTTAGGTATTCATATATGAATGATTTATATTCTCGTTCTCAGTAGAATATTTATGTACAAACCCATTTCTAGAATATGGAATACAATACGTAATATTTGTATTTTTAATTCATTTGTGATAAACTAATGGTGATGAATCATTAAGGATAACATAGCATAGGTTAAATGACCCAAGCTTGTGCGGTTGTTGCATATATTAGTCTTTTTTCCTAGTTTGTAATGCGACTATTCTATTAAATCTAGAGAGCTTATTCTAGGTTGTTTGATAGCTAGGTTTAGTCAAAGAGCTTATTGGGTAGGATGAGATTGAACCAAGAACCGGATTCCAAACTCATTCATCAATTTTCCCACTTTTATGTTGTTTAATTTAATTTTCTTTCGTTAGTTCAATTTTATTTTGTTTTCTTATTGATTCCAATCAAACCCCCCAAATCTTAAAAACTGATTCTTTTGATTACAAAAGATATAGGTACAGTCCCTTTGGATATGATCCTTACCCATCACTGCTATAAATCTTAGTGCGCAAAGTTAGGGTTTATTTTCTGGTGCATTCAACACGCGTCAAGAATTTTAGCGTCGTTTCCAAGGAGAAAGTGCTTTATCTTTAACTTTTGATTTCAATTTTTTTCGTATATATTTGTTTATAAGTAGTTTCCACATTTACTTCTTGATTTTTTTCATGTTTGTTAGTGTTTATATAAAAGGGACACTGCGAAGGGAGTATCTCAATGCTATTAGGGAAAATTTTTCCTATAACCCATGTTCCCAATCCTATAAATCAGGTTGGAGAGATCACTTGAACCTTTGTTATAGAGGAGATTGCCAACAAAACTACTTCCTAAATACGTTGTAGGGTGCACAACGATTCTCACATAGATCAAAAGCCTCTTATTCCAACTATGGTACATCTGTAGAAGACTTAGTTAATTCTGTTGTTACTAATACTTTACAATTTCATCAGGATGTGAAACAATTCTAGTAAAATGCAAGGTCTAGATCCCCAAACTTAGTAAGCCAGATAGGCCAAATGGTAGTAACTATCAACCGCTTAGAATCATAAGTGGAGAGAAGCAACCATCTCAACTTGTGGAGAGTCAAATGAACATTAGCGCGGTAACCTTAAGGAGTAGGAAAGAGCTTGATAATCTTGAGAGGACTACTCAAAGGATTGCTAGTGAAGAAGGAGTTGAAAAGAAGCTTAAAGGAAAAAATGATATATCATTCAGCTCAAAGGTAAATATTGAGTCCCTAATTATTGTTATAACTAACCCTTTACCTTCACCTAGCAGGTTGGAGAAATTGAACAAGGAGGATAAGGGTAAACAAATATTGGAGTCTTTTCAAGAGTGCAGGGATTCAGTAGAGATTAAGAGTTTGAAGATAGGGAAGAAACTGAACGTGAGTGGTCATCAAATTAGGCCCTATCTTGAAGAAGCTCTAGTAAAAATTACAAAAGTGGAGGCACCTGAAGACTATAATTTTGTCACGTGAAGAAGAAAGCATGGAGTCGAGCTAACGACATTAAACAAAGGCACTACTTAGGAGGCAACATAAGGGAAGTCTTTTCCTTTCATTTACATTTTCGTATTTGTTATTTTTTTTAATGATCCATTTTTTACATTAATGGTTACGGTAGAGACAATGTAAGTTTTAAGTGTGGGGTGGGGATTATCATGTATGCTTTTAAGTTATTTGTTTCTTATATGCATGTGTGTTTTTAAGTGTGTTTGTTAGAAAGAGAGAGAGTCAAGTTAAATAAAATAAACATTTTCTCTTTTTATATTGCTTTTAGGACTATATAGTTATAATTAGACAATAGAATGGGCTAGAAAAAATTCATGGAAACTTGGGCATATATTTTTACTTTTGTGATTGTTTAATATACATTTTCTTTAGAAGAGTAGTGACAAGTGGGTAGATATAAGTAAGTGAGATTTTGAGTTTTTATAGACTAACAAATCTATATCAATCGTATTGTCTTTTGTTTATATGTGACCTTCATGACATGTACATCCTGACTTTGCATTGATTTTCTATTTAATATAACATTTTTATCACATGCATTAACATGAAAATGATATAGCATTCTTTGTTTTATAAACTACATAAACCAAATTAATAGCCTACCTATTGATGTGATTTTTCCTTTCGTTAAGCCCTTTAAGCTTTATTAGCCTTTTCTTTTTGCTATAACTACATTGCAAGCCTTTGACCTAACCAAATGGTTAAAACTATTGGAGAATTTGTTGATTGTTGATGATTGTGGATATATAAAAGTATAAGTGTGGGGGTACACATATATGCCAGTTGGCTATAATTGTTGGAATGTCATTTTATCTTTTATCAATGAACTCCATTGTTGATGTAGTTCTTTCATTTTTTTGGAAAAAAGAAAGAAAAAGTGAAAAAATAAAATAAAAATAAAAAATAAAATTTTCAAGGAGGAAATTCATTTGTTTTGTAAAGTAATCCATGTTATTTTTCCTTCTGAAATTGTATGGAATCGGAGATTTAAATATGAAGCATATGAGGGAGATGTTGTTTTGAAAGGTCACTCCTTATAGTTGAAATTTATACTTTACCATCAATTTTTATGGGTGATTCCCTCTAATTCTTTGTGCTTCATGAGATTTGTGATATCAGAGCTTGAATATGAGTTGTGAAACATAGTTTTTACATTCATCATAGTTGATGTCTTGATGTTACATTAAGTGTTTTTCTTGCTTCACTAGCTTTGATGGCTTTTACACTACACTATCTAAATACATCTCATCTTAACCTTTGCCCACATTACAATCTTAAATAGTCTTTTGCTTCAAGATTAAGCATGTGAATCCTATAGGTAGAGAACTGAAATAATATACAAAGTCATGGAATGTCTTGATTATGAATGGTGATTGAGTGTATCTATAGATTTATATTGTTCTTAAACATATTTTGTCAAAGTCTACCCCTAGACTGCTCATTTTCTGAAGGGAATGGTTACTGATTAATCATAAGTAGATTCAACTAATATTTAGCTCTTGTTCCTCTTTTCTTATGACTATCTATTCTTATAAAATATGGAAAATGTAAAAGTGTTTTGGTTTGTGACTTTGATTTTGTTGTTTTGCCAGAAGATGGTCAAATGCTAAGTGTGAGGGAACTTGATCTATGATTGATTTTTTATATATTCACTCCTTAATACATAGCGATTAATATTATTAAATGTTCAAGATACTCATTCTGGTTCACATTTGGTTTTAGGTACAAGTTTAAAGTAGAAGAGCTAAATGAGTCAAAAGCACATTCCTTTAGTCATCCTTTTGATGTTGAAACTCATTTATCTTTATAGAACAAGAAGGAGATGGGCTAGAATGAAGATGGGATAATAAAATGCAAGAAAATGAAGGATTCAGCATGATATGTAAGATTTATGATCGTGTATCTACTTTTACATGACATGAAAGTAGCATTATTTTGGTGCACGGTTGGATCTAAAGCCATGCATCAAATCATACATCTTCACGAAAACCTAGTTTTCATATAAATAGAAATGTAAGTGGAAAAAGAAGGCATGAATTGTTTTTGGAACATAAAGGGAGACAGAACTTTGACTTTTTTGAGATCTATGGACGGCTAATCCTTCGTCCTTCCTATTCGAAGGGAAAATAGAAGCCAAAGATCACAATTAAGCATCTCTTCCTTGTATATTCTTAACTCTCCTTTTGGAAATTGTTTATGTTATTCTTAGCTTAATGTTTGGGTATTCATGTGTGAATGATTTATATTCTCATTCTCAATATAATGTTTATGTATGAACCTATTGCCAAAATATGGAATACAATACATAATAGTTGTATTTTCAATTCATTTATGGTAAACTAATGGTGATGAATCATTAAGGATAACATAGCATAGGTTAAATGGCCTAAGCTTGTGTAGTTGGTGCCTTGATTAATTCATTTTCCCAGTTTTTAATATGGCTATCCTATTAAATCTAGAGAGCTTATTTTAGGTTGTTTAATAGATAGGTTTAGTTAAAGAGCTTATTTTGGTTAAACACGTCCTAAGGTGAAACTAAGGTTAATAGAGCTTATTGTTAACCAGCGATTAATTGTTTCTAAGAGAGGTGTGAGAACAATAAGATGTTAAAGCATATTTATTTGTGTGTAGGCTAAGATTAAACCAAAAATCGGACTCCAAACTCATTCATCAAGTTTTTCACTTTTATGCTGTTTAATTTGATTCACCTTCATTAGTTCAATTTTACTTTGTTTTCTTATGAATCATTAGGGATAACATAGCATAGGTTAAATGGCCCGAGCTTATATAGTTGATGCCTTGATTAATTTGTTTTCCTAGCTTATAATGTAGTTATCTTATTAAATCTAGAGAGCTTTATTCTAGGTTGATTGTTAGATAGGTTTAGTTAAAGAGCTTATTTTGATTAAGCACATCCTAAGGTGAAACTAAGGTTAATAGAGCTTATTGTTAACCAGCGATTAATAGTTTCTATGAGAGGTATGAGAACAACAAGATGTTAAAGTATTTTTATTTAGATGTAGGCTAAGATTAAGCCAAGAATCGGACTCCAAACTCATTTATCAATTTTTTTCATTTTTATGCTATTCAATTTGATTCACTTTAATTAGTTCAATTTTACTTTGTTTTCTTATTGATTTCAACCAAATCCCTCTATATACTAAACACCAATTCTTTTCATTACAAAAGCTACATGTACACTCCATATGAATGTAATCTTTACTCAGCATTACTATAAACCTTAGTGTACAGAGTTAGGTTTTAGTTTTTGGAGCATTCAGCACGCATCATCATTCAATCTCATAACTGGCATATAGTCTAAAGGTGTTTGTGATATCTTAGTTAGAACATGAACTCTAGCATATTGAATTCTTTTGAGAGTGGCAATAGATTCATCCATTCCTATAGGCTTTCTAATAAAACTAGAGATGTACCTAAAACCATTAGTTATCCAATATTTAAATGGAATGATAAGCAAGTTAATTCAATAGGGGATCCTTCTATTCTTGATAACATATGAGAGAACTCTAGGCTCCCATTTTTAAGAAAAATGGGCCTTGTATTCAAGTTCCATAGACTATTGTCAAGAACTCTTTGAGCTTTAGATTTTGAGGAAATTTTGAATATTAAGTTGTCCTCATCTAAAATGAGAACATTACCTAATGCGGATGTTTTTTTTTCAAGTTAGGTATGTTTTGTAGCGAGCTTGAGAAAAAGGGTGTTTGTACACAAGGTTAAAGATAGGCTTATTCTAGTCCTAAAACGAGGCTTGTGGCAACTTGGATAAAATTATCCTTAGTGGAATAAAGTATTCCAAGACTAATTTTCAAATAAGATTTAAATTTGTTTTAAACTTTTAAATATTCAATTCCATAAATTAAAGTAATTATTTTTCTAATTTGATTCAAATTAAAAATTATATTGATTATTAACTAAAATTCAAGAAAAGTTGTTTCTAGAAAAAATTAATTATATTTCAATTAGATTGAAATTAATTATAGACTCCTTAAAATTAAGAAAAGTATTTTCTTAAGTAATTAAAATTTCTTAATTTTATTTATTTATTTTAATTTGATTGAGATAAATTAAATTATAGCATTATTTTTAGAGAATTATTATTGTACTTATTTACAAGTTGTTTCTTTATTTAAAAATAATAAGTTTCCTGATTTATTAAAAAATATATTTGCTTGATTAAATTTTAAAAGTTTGTAAAATTATTAATAGAGAAAATGTGCATTCTTTAATATTTTGAAAATTAGTTTTCTATTTATTAAAGAGTAATTTTTAATTAAATAAGAAATTAATCTTTAAATAAATAAATAAATAACTTTCTTAATTAAATTAAAATATTTTTATTTGATTTTGAAATTAGTTTCCTTTTAATATTAGAAAATAATTTTCTAATTAAGGAAAAATAATTTCTAGTGAGATTATAAATAGTTTCCTAATGGGATTAGAATGTCTTACTTTTAAAATTTTGAAAAATGAGTTTTTTTAATTATAATAAGTAAAATGTGTAATTTATTGAAAATTATTTACAATTAAATTTTGTTAAAAGCATAAACGTGGACATCAATTATAGGCTTTTCTATAGGATGATAGTAGTTATCATTAGAAGACATGATTGCATGACTTTTCTTAGTTATACATGATATGATAGAGATTATATGTATTTCTAATTAATGCTTTTGATTGTTTGATACTGAATTCAAATTCAACATTAGTACAATGTTCATAGCATGAAAAGAATAGAACAAATAGTTTGTATGTGTTGGATTAAAGGAGACTTACGCTTAACATAAGTGGCAAGAATACAAAGTTGGATAACTAAGATTATCCTTCTATGCCATGTTAGCTAAATCAATACGATGAGAACCATAAAGTTATATACAAGGATATATGTATCCTTTTGATTATCACTATATAGAACTTGTGAAACTTGTTAAGTTAAAGAATAACCAATCAATTTTTGGTGAAAGAATGATGATGATATTGAATTATTAAATCTTATACATATGATATGTTGGATGTGATAATAGTTTATAAAAGGATGATACTTGTATTTCATTAGATTATTAATGACTTTATATGATATTAAATGTAATATAGATTTAAAATTTAGAAAAGTTTAAATTATTTAGATCTAAGTATAAATTAAAAGTATTGAGAATGTTGAAGCACTTCAATAAGATCGATGTGGTGACATTTAATTTTTTGGTTATTTATAGGGAATAAGATTTTCTAATGAATACCTCCACAACTAAACTCCATAAAAGTATGGATTTATGTAAAGAGAAATATACAATGAGATATTATATAATGTAATATTTAAATATTCTTTACCTTTTCCTATTATAATAACTTACCTTTTGTGGATCTAATTAAATCAATTAGCAAGATTTCATGTTAAATATGAAATGCTAAAACGTTGAAAAAGTAAAAATTAATGATTTAGGGATGTTATACTTAGTCGAAACATATATTATCCACTAAGTTTAGAACTAAATTAGATTTAAAAAATAGTTATGAGGTATCCAAAAGGTTAGATATAATCTTATAGAACTATTAAAAATTGTTTTTTTATTGAACACTTATAGGATAATGGTTCTCATGATAACTAGTAGGAGTAAGATGAAGTTTGAAAAGTTCAAATTTCATTACAATACATCCAGTTGGAACTAGTGCCTTTATTTATACATTTGATGTATAGTTGAAAGGCTACGAAATGTTGAAATATTCATATTCATGATGAATTCAAAGAGTTTGTTTTAGAGATAATTATGAATTTATCATGTCTATAAAAAGGTTAGTGAGAGTATAATTGTTCTCTTTAGTGAGAGTATATAGAGACATATTACTCACAGAGAATAATAATTTATATTTTAATTATCGAAAATATAATTGTCTAAGAATAACTTTTTTTGGATATGAAAAGGTAATAACTTAATTTTGAGAATTAGATATGTAAAGATATATTGGAAGTTGTTTACCTATTATGAGTCCATGTACATAAATAATGTACTAAAAGTGTTTAGTATTTGAGGTACCTGATATTTGCGAAGTATTAAAGATATTCATTATTCTATGTATGAGTTAATATTTGAGTTCAAGGTTATATGAATACAAAATTTAGAAGTAAATCCAGTTTAAGGTATATTTTAGTTAGAAAAATATTATTTAGAGATTGGAATGGTTCCAATGTAACAATGGTTGCTAATTAGGTCATAATACATTTTTGATTTAGTGGAAATGATTATTTTGATCAATAAGTTCTTTAATGAACTTGGAATAGTTCCTTACATTGTTCAAACAGTAGTATATTGTAGAACATTAGAGTCATTGGGCATGTGAAATGAGCTAAGGTCTCATTAAAAATCTATGTATTTAAGCAATCTCTTTTCATTATGATGATAATTAAGATGAAAGTTGTAAGATTTAAGCAAGTGCCCATTATAGAGAATCTTGTAAAATTCTCTCAGTAAACCACTATCCAACAATAGCATGATCGTCATATGAAGATATGATATAAGATACTTAAATGGTTGGATTATTGTAAGTAGGAGACTGTTGGTTTACGTCCTACAGCCAATCATTTGGTTATAGTTTAGTAACGTAATAATTTAGAGACATTCTTTATCTTATACATCAGATGAAAATGATAAAGTCCATAGAATAAATATATATAGCAAATGAAATTATGATCAGATTATAATTACAAGATTTATAGTGCATTTATGTATTATCCCTAAATTGTTTCTAATCATTATTCTATAAAGACTTGACATTAATAAAACATAAAAGACTAGCATATGTTATATTTTTCCTTATGAAAGAAGTAATCAATCTTCTAAACCAAAGTATAGAGATACTTAAATAAACATGTAGATGCTGGTTAGAGAATAAGTTCATTGAATTTACCCCATATAAGAAATCTATTTGGAACATTAATTGTATATCCATGAAAATTCTCATTGTAATGAATGTATAAGTGATCTTCAAAGTTATCTTTTATAGGGATTGCTATATTTTGATACTAC
Source organism: Erythroxylum baracoense (assembly GCA_025629805.1). Classification (NCBI taxonomy): domain Eukaryota; kingdom Viridiplantae; phylum Streptophyta; class Magnoliopsida; order Malpighiales; family Erythroxylaceae; genus Erythroxylum; species Erythroxylum baracoense. Next base: position 15,151,877 of record JAOTAY010000004.1, read on the forward strand.
TTATGACTCATTCTAGTTAATGGTAGCTTAGTAGGTGGTCATTAGATGTATCATAAACTATATGGAGATAATTGAGTGACAATATAGGATTTATCATCATAAAGTAATTAGAAAGAGTGCTTCATTGTTTTCTTTTAATATTGATTCGAAAAATGGAATAATGCTTTATAAATAGTTTACAAATTTCATTACTAGAATCAATTAGTAATGATGGAGAACTAACATGATTAGACTCAAATAAAGTAAATATTAATTACATACTCTATGTCTAATCAAAACATTATATGATGAAAAAATTAAATTATACAAAAAATCATACAAAAGAAGGTTAGTCAAAACTACTTTGATATTCTTAAATATTTGGATGGTCATGATGTGTTACTAGACCATAATCTTGATTTATGGATATAAATTATTTAATTAGAGAATTAAAGATTAATTAAAGGAGCTTTATTTATATAATTCTAAATATGATTTAGGGTCATAATTTGTATCTATTGCCAATATATTTGAGAATCTAATAAGTCATACATAAATAACGGGTTGAAGAGAGAAAAGATATTTTAATTTACTTAGACTTGATTGTAAAGTTTTTTAAATTTTATGATTAAATATGAGATATTTAATAAATAAGGACCAATATAAGACATTAAATCTTATTTGGACATAATTAGTATTTATTAGAATTATTTTTAATTTAAATTAAAATTTAATTAAAATTAGAATTTATTTCAATTAAATTATTAAAATGTCTAAAACTTATTTAAAATAGGCTTAAACTCTAAGGGAGCTAGCAGTCCTGATCTATCTCTCTCTGTAATACTTACAAATTTATCTTAACACGTTATCTGAATATTGTTAGAGGTTAGATATTTATATGGCTAAAGTGGTTGAGATTGTTCAATTTAAGAAACGATAGATATGACAAGAAAAAATAAAACTTCAGAATAAGGTATAAATTACTAATCATATTTTATTATGATTTGTAAAATTTTAAGTGATATTGATTTTCGAGAAGTGAAACACAAAACAAATTGTAATTATTCAGTTGCGCGTAACTTAAATTTTGACCTGATTTTCCAACCTTTCATGCTTTTCTTGTTTCTGTTCATGTTTGTAACTCATTCTATGTTGTCCTTCTGTTCTCTGTTTTTACCCCTGTTTTTGCCCTCCTCCTGAATTTTCTGTTTCTCTTATCCTCCTAATGTCTTAGTGTTGCCGTCTTTGCATTCGACTCTTGCTACTCAGGTTTTAGTTTTTATCATTTTTTATCCTTTTTTTGTTTTTTTTGTTCAATATTAATAACTTCCTGATGCGGACCAGTTAGCTTTGGATTACATGGAAGATCTTGACCGCGACAAGGTTTGCGGCAAGATGCGAAAAAAGACCTAAATAGGGGCCCAATTTCTAGTTTTTTTTAAAGACTATTTTACTATTTTTCTGTTTTTTTTATTTTCCTAATCTTGTTAGGATTCGGATTAGGGTTTGCGGCCATTATAAATAGGCCTTATTTATGTTTTCTTAGACATCAATTTTCGTATCACAACTATCATTCCAGAATTTGGCTTTGCCTTTCTTTCAAGATCGTTTGTCGTTCTTGTTTATCTTTTCGTCCAATCAAACGACATTAATTAAACTCCTGAACGAAGTCTAAACGTTCTTGTTCTGTTTATAACTTCCGTTTTGTGTCAGTTTCTCTTTTATGAACTGTACAGGAATGGTTACTATGTTATTGGAATCTGATTGAACAGTATGAGGGCACTTGTTTTGTATGACTTACCATCGGCAATGGACCTGACTCGAATTATTTTAGACAAGTCCAAAAAGAAGTCTAGATTCAAAAAGAAGTCTAATTACGGACCCTTTTCCGGTTTCGAACCGGGTCTCCTAAGTTCGAAGCTTAATTTTTTTAAAAAAATTTAAGTTTGAATTTAATTTGAAGCCCTAAATTTAGGACTTCAGTGCGGTCTAAAGTTGAGCCGCAAAACTGTAAATAATTAAATTTTAAAATATTACAAATAATATTTTTAATTTTTATTAATAATAGTAATAAAACTATAAATAATAACATTTTTAAAAATTAAAATTTAATTTCTATTAAAAATAACAATAAACATACATAAATGATAACGAGACTCAATTCATTTTTTAAGTTTAATATAAATTAATTAAATTTAAATAATTATATAAAAATTAAATTCAATTAATTTTAATAACAAATTAATAATATTTAACACACGCGCGATGGTCGAGTTGGTGAAATGGAGAGCGTAAGGTCAAAGGGTCCTGTGTTTGAATTTCCCTACTTACACTTTCTTGATCGAGTTTGTTATACAGGGCTTGTCTATTGCAGAATACCCGATTGACATGATTTGCGGACTATCAATCTGAAAGTTTATTGAGTGCGCTTTCAAAGGTCAGCAATTACAGATTCTTCTGTTCAAAAACAAAAATTATTATTATTTTTCAACAAAAAAAAAGTTTTAGAAGGGAATAGAATAAAAAAGTAATAATTTTAAATAATTAAAAAATAAATTAAATCAGAAAATGATGTGCCATTTACGGACAAAAAAAGTAGAAAAGAGTAGGGAAGAAAGATTCTTATTTGTATAAATAATACAAAATAACACGCAGACCATAACTCTAGGTCTTCAAGAGCCACCGCACCATATATTTGCGTCTATCTTTCAATACCATCTCTGCTAAACCCTAAACATCTCATCTTTGTAGCTCATATTCGACCCTATATTACTATCGCCGTCAACTGTAAGAACTTTGTCCTCTATCTGTAAGTAATTCTTGTTCCCTCTTACTTCGATTGCATGTTTGGTGCATTTCTGCTACTATTTCGGTTCGGGACTTACTTGGGTTTGTGTTTGGTGGTCGTTTTAGGAGTTTATTTGAAAAGTTGTCGGGAAATGATGTCGGACGACGAAAGAGAAGAGAGGGAGTTGGATCTCACCTCACCGGAGGTCGTCACCAAATACAAGAGCGCTGCTGAAATCGCTAATAGTAATGCCTCTCTCATTTCTTTTTCTTTTTCTGTTTCTTTTTCTGTTTCTATATCTCTCTATTTAAGAGTTTGTTCTTATGGGGGGTTGTGTTTATTTCTTTGTGTGTATGATTGTCAAAATAGCATTTTAGCTTAATCCACTAGCTAGAACTTGTTGTTAATGGAAGCATTACGTGTGTCCTTATACCATTTGAGTGTCTATTTTCTTCATACTAGCCATGTTGTGTAGTAATTTATTTGCTTCATCATGTGGGCATTAGCGACTCTATCTGAGGTGGGCTTCACAAGCAAATCTTATTGAGCGGATGCTAGGAAAATGGCTTTTTGCGATTGGTTTCAACATGTATCATTTGGTTATTGCTCCCTATGGATTGGTTATGATACTGAGTTTTGGTTAAACGTGAACTTCTGCAGAGGCATTGCATTTGGTTATATCTGAATGCAAACCAAAGGCTAAAATTGTTGATATTTGCGAAAAGGGAGATGCGTTTATCAGAGAGTAAGGCCTTAACTTAATCTCAATCTTACCTTATGTAGGTGGCAAACTCTTTATTCTGATAGTAATAAAAATGTTGGTTGTTTTCTTCTGTGTGGGAAGGCAAACAGGTAACATGTATAAGAATGTGAAGAGGAAGATTGAAAGAGGGGTTGCTTTTCCAACTTGCATTTCTGTAAACAATACTGTTTGCCATTTTTCTCCTCTCGCAAGTGATGAGTCAGTATTGGAAGAAGGTGATATAGTGAAAATGTAAGCTTTCCATGCCATAGTTTTTGGAGATTAACTTGTTGATTGCTACATATTGATTTATTTGTCTTGCCCATAGTGATTTGGGATGCCACATAGATGGATTTATTGCTGTTGTAGCTCACACCCATGCTCTTCAAGGAGGGCCAGTGACAGGTAGGGCTGCTGATGTTATTGCAGCAGCAAATACTGCTGCTGAAGTTGCCTTGAGGCTAGTAAGGCCTGGAAAGAAGGTAGTTTCTTCTGCTTTTATTATATATCTCTAGGGCTGATTGTTGATTGTTTTTCTTTCCATTTTCTTTCTATACTTTCTGAATGTGTTCTTATTGATATAGATCTTAAATAAGAAAGGGTGTTATAATTTGTTGCTGTGATCTTATTCTTGAATGTCCTAGATGATGAGAAGTAGGTGCTCCCATATCTTCTGTAATTTATCTCCATATGAGGAAACTATAACTGGCTAAGGGTTAAGATCCAATGAAGCCTTGTAGTCATAGTTACACTGATAGAGTCTCATTTTCTTCTTGTCTGTTTTCTCTTATCCTTCATTTTACTTCTAAATAACTTTTATCTTGATGTGTTGTCAAAATTCAGTATCCCTAAATGATGAATACTTCTGTAGAGCTATGGGCTAATGCTCATGTGAGGCTTTTTGTCATAGTTACTCTGATAGCATTTGAAACTTGTTATCATTCCTGATACACACACATATACATTACATTTCCTGATTGTGACATGTTTTTTTGTGTAAATGTACAGCGTGTGTGGGGGGATTGCTGTAGCAGTTTTAACTGTTCTATATTGTAGATTAAATATTTAATTTTAATGCGACAGTTATTTTTCTGCTTTCTTTCAAGAGGCTAATTTGAATTTGAAAGAGTGATTTGAGGAAAAAATGGGAGAAAAACACTGCATATACCCTGATTTGAAAAGGCAACTTTGCCGAGGCAATCATTATACTATTGATTTCCTCTTTTCCCTGTTGCCTACATTTATTTGGCTGCATTCTTTGTTTGTTATCAGTTTTGTTACTGCTGGTGTACAGTCATTCATTGTGGCCCAAATCATCATTTGACGTAAATGAATGTATGCTATCTTTTCAAGTCTAATTTAGTTATGAAAAATTACCGCTGGGTTAGTGGCAATGTTGGCAGTCTGAAGAAAGGCAACTCTGCCAAGGTGTTCAGTTGGATTTTGTTTTTGTCCTTGTTGCCCCTATTCATTCCGTTTTATGATTCCAGTCTTGTTGGTACCTTATACATTTTGGTTATTATCTTTGTAGTTTCTTTGCTTGACCATTTGTGATGATGATTATGTGATTGATGACTTTCATTTGACTTAACCTTTTTCCTTGTGTTATTAAATTGACGATGTTGAATAATTTCCTCATTAAATCTCTTTTTCTGGCAGAACAAAGATGTGACGGAAGCAATACAGAAAGTTGCTGCTGCATATGACTGTAAAATTGTTGAAGGTGTACTAAGTCATCAGATGAAGCAGTTCGTGATAGATGGAAACAAGGTGATACTGAGTGCATCCAATCCTGAAACAAGAGTTGATGATGCAGAATTTGAGGAAAATGAAGTGTATTCGATAGATATTGTCACGAGCACAGGCGAGGGAAAGGTAATTAAGGAGTTATCTGTATGATGTTCTTATGCTATTTTTTCATTGCATATACTAAATTTCCTTTGTATTTGTTTTGCAGCCTAAAATGCTGGATGAGAAGCATACCACTATTTACAAGAGGGCAGTGGACAGGAGCTATCACTTAAAAATGAAAGCTTCTCGATTTATTTTCAGTGAAATCAGTCAGAAATTTCCCATAATGCCGTTCAGCGCTAGGTTTATGTTTGCCAAATTATATTTTAATATTCTTTGGTCACTTATGGTTCAGGATTTTATTTACTATTATCTTCTATGCTTCAGGGCTTTGGAAGAGAAAAGGGCTCGGTTGGGATTAGTTGAATGCATGAATCATGAACTTCTGCAACCATATCCTGTTCTTTTTGAGAAACCTGGCAAGATGCTCCTTCAAGATATGATCTTTATTAGACTTGAAAAGATTGGTATTTGAACTAACGACGGACATATATGATCTTGCAGGTGATTTGGTTGCCCATATCAAGTTCACGGTATTGTTAATGCCAAATGGCTCAGATCGGATCACTTCACATCCTCTGCAGGAGTTGCAGCCAACCAAGAACGTAGATGATCCTGAGATCAAGGCCTGGTTGGCTTTGGGTACTAAGACAAAGAAGAAAGGTGGTGGAAAGAAGAAGAAAGGTAACCTGGGAGAACTGGATGAAATCTTTCGTTTTTACATAACCATCATGAATCCTACTTTTACTAATTTTGGGCGTCGATTAAATCCTAAGAGCCTATTCACATGTATTCTGCAGGTAAGAAGTGTGAGAAAGCTGAGGAGTCGGCAGAAGCTGAGCCTATGGACGATTCAACAGATGGTGCAACAGCCCAGGAATGAAGCTTTAGATGTTACCCAATTGTTCAGTTTTGGTACCTCGTTCACATCCCTGTACCTGGTTGATATGAGATGAATTTATAGAGTCTAGACGTTAATCCAAGAACTGGATTTTCTCTGCATGATTCTCATAATTACCGTCTTTCAACAATCCCCCGTCAGAAATATTTGTGAACTTAACATTTTCCGATTAGAGTTGGCAAAGATTTAAACGACGTCGTTGGTGTAATTACCAAAACCGTAGTGTTGATTTTATAAATTAAAAAAATTAAAATTAAACTTAAAATTAGTCAATGCGAACTATTCTAGGTATTGAAGTTAGAACTTGTAAATTGGTAAGAAAAAAGATTTAATTTGGTTTTAGATTTAATTGAACGAAGTTATTTTTAATTAATTTATTTATTTTAATTTATAAAATAATAATTTATAAAAAATGATAATAATAATAATTGGATTATTTATATAGCTGTGTAGATCTTACTCTTTATTGGAATCTGAATTATCCTTCAAGCCTGGCTAGTTCTTCGTAGCGCTCCTGTGTAGTGATTTCCTTGCCAACAATATAAATTGTTTTTCAGATTTAAAATTTTTAAATTAAAAATCTATTAAAATAATAATATAATAAATAGTATGCTTCGTCAATTTAACGTTAGATTTTAAATATTTAAAAATTCATAATACCTATAAATGCTGTCAATATTAGATTTGTAGGCAGATAAAACGTTTGCTGAAAAAAGTCAACCCGCAGTCGTATTCTTCACTTCCGCTTTCACAGCAGCCAAACAGGCGGCGAAGACACTATAAAAAAAGTTAGTACTCAGTACATAAATTTGACACGTGGCATTTTCTTTGGTCGTTGGATTCACTACTCTCCCTCTCTCTCTTCCACTGGACCATTGTTGCTATAAAATTCAAAAAGTAACCGACTCTTAAGAAAAAGCCTAGAGCAACTTGTTATATAGGTCCTCTCTCTCAAATTTCCCTACATTTCTCGATTGTTCGATCTCTGAACTGAAGAACCAATAACTGCAGAAATGGCGAGCACTGCAACCACAACTACAGCTAACGAGCCAGAGCACCAGAGCAAAGAGCGGGAAGAGGAAGAGAACGCGCCGACCGCCGATGACGAGGACACCGGTGCTCAAGTCGCTCCGATCATCAAACTAGAAGAGGTCACCGTCACCACAGGAGAAGAAGAAGAAGATCCGATTCTTGATCTGTGAGTAGTATCTGCATATTGGTTCCGTAGACTCTGTTTTCTAGGGTTTTGATTCACGTTTTGTGTCGCGCGGAACAGGTTTTCATTTAGTGCTCGGTTAATGTTGATTTGATTTTTCTTTTTTAATTTGTTTTCAAGTTCTTAACGTTTCTCTTCTTTAAAATTTTAAAGGAAGGCGAAACTGTATCGATTTGATAAGGAAGGAAATCAGTGGAAAGAGAGAGGCGTTGGCAATGTGAAGCTGTTGAAGCACAAGGAGTCTGGGAAAGTCCGACTTGTCATGCGTCAGTCTAAGACTCTCAAGATATGCGCTAACCATCTCGGTCTCTCTCTCTCTCTCTCTTCTCTCTATGTATGTGTTTTGTGTTTACGCGCGGGCGCGAGTGAGTACGTTGTTTTTTGTTAATTTATCACGACAATCTTTGGTTTAAGTTCTGTTTGCTGCTTCTTTTCTGATCTTGAATCTGCTCCTAGAAATGTTAACTATGCTATATTTTATCTTGTTTTTTTTTGTTTTTTTTAATGCTTAATCTTGTGCGCTCAAGATAACCGAACCTTTTGTGATGATTCAGATTTGTTACTTCCAGAACAGTGTGATCAGTTCTTCTTCTTCTTCTTCTTTTATTCCGTACTTCGTTGTATTGTTGACTTAATGTCTGTCTGTGCATATTTCAGTTCTACCATCAATTAATGTGCAAGAGCATCATGCAAATGATAAATCATGCGTGTGGCATGCTACTGATTTTGCTGATGGGGAATTGAAGGATGAGCTTTTCTGCATCAGATTTGCTTCGATTGAGAGTATGTTCTTGACTTTCATAGTTTCTTTCTCTAGTGGTATCTCTCTATGATCATGCCGTATGGAGTTTCTTCTTCACTTTTCCGTATGATATCTTCAGCCTTTGTTCAATGAAATTTTGTAGATCTTTGTTTTTTTCTCAAGCTTTTGCGGGAATATGTACTCATGTAAAGTATATACTTCCTCTAACCGACGTAAGGTGTAATAAGTTTAAGAAAAAGGGTAGCATCACTTGTCATGCATCAAGGAAATGAGAGAAAGTAGCAGGAGTGCCTGTTATTCCTATTCAAAGTCGCTAACCTAGTGGATTGGTCATACGTTTCCCAACTAAGGAAATTCTGTGGAGAATTTCCTGAGGTGGAACATTCGTTAAAACCTGTTTGCTTTGGTACTTATGTGGGGCTTATAGGAACCAGAGCAAGTGTCACAGATTTCTTTTGTGGTCATTTGTCTTATCGACTTCAATTTGTCAAATCATGCTCTGGGATGAGATTAAAGTCTTTATCATCTCTATTCCTGAACCTTGTGCTAAGGATTTTTCTCATTCGCATGCTGTCTGCCTCGTTCTCTCATATAGCCTTTTTTTAATATATCTCACCACAAGGTTCATTTATTGCTTTCTTTTAGATTGCAAAACCTTCAGGGAGACGATTCAGGGAGTGGCTGAAGATCAGGGAATGAAAGAGAAAGGAAAAGATGCTACAGATGCTGCTGGACTCCTTGAAAAGTTGAGTGTTGGGGATGAAAAACATGACGTAAAAGAAAAAGAGAGCAAAACTGAAGGAGGAGAGGAAGCAAAAACCGAGGCTGGAAAGACTGAACCTGCTTCGTCAACATAGACCTGAATGACATTCTTGTACCGACAAAGATTGTCAATCGCTTGGTTTGTGGTAAGTGCATATTATTTTCTCCTCATGTTCTGAATTTTTATCTCTTCCAAGTTATGATGAAACCTTACGGCTTTTAACGCATGCTTTTACTTTTTACTTTTAGGCATATGTCGTCTTGCTCTCACCTCATTAAGTTTCTATTCTATTGCATCGCACTTTTGCTTTAAAGCGTATAATAAAACTATTGGGACGGTCACTTGAGAGCTTGTTTGAAATTGAAAATTTGCCTTATTAAATGGTAAAATCTAAGTAAAGGATTTCTTTTTTGTTAAACTAATCAAGTTCAAATAATTAAATAAAACTATTGGGAGGGTCACTTGAGAGCTTGTTTGAAATTGAAAATTTGCCTTATTAAATTGTAAAATCTAATTAAAGGATTTCTTTTTTGTTAAACTAATCAAGTTCAAATAATTATTCTTTTAATTCAGTGAGTTGGGTCCAAGTGAACATGAACTGTGAAAAATCCATTTAATCATTTTTTTATTAAATAAAGAATTTGGAAATTTCGTGTCGTTTTCATGCATTTGAAATAGTATAAATTTTGTAAGGTTCAATTTGAATCGCATGTCGAATTTATATTCCCTTGTAAACTTTATCTTGTAATAGCTATCATCAGTCTTCGATAATAGAAGTATTCACTATCAAAAATATGATTGTGATTTAATTAGTGGTAATAGAATAAATTATTAACAAATAATAGTTATCAATTGGCAAAAATAGAGAACTCACAGGAAAATAAGATAAAAATTTAATTTCTCTGTTATTAACAGTTTTTTACAATTTTTTTCGTTCTTACTATTGAAAAGTGGACTGGAGCTCTGCTTGAATGGGTGTTTTACAATTTGGTATAAAACGTTTTCGGTTGATTTTTATTTTCAGATACCAGTTTTGAACCGTTACAGGGAATTTGAGCTAGGAGTTTGCCCTCACATTTTGGACTTGGAACCTTTATGAACTACTATGCTGGCTTGTTTGGTTTCATTTTTAATTAATTTATATTGTGTGTTGGACAAATATAAGTCGATTATTTATCATAATTTATAAAAGAGATTTCAAAATTATTTATGATTTAATTTTGTAATAGTAAAAAATGAACTAAATTAACGACTTTTAAAGGATTTTTATTTCATGATTTTGTATTAAAAAAAAAACTCACTATATCATATAAAAAAAGTTATTACTAAATAATTAAACAATAAGATTTATTCTCATGTTTCATAATCATTAATAAGTCCAATGGCTTTCTACTAAAAAATTTATAGTTATTATTACATAACTATTTATTATTATTATATTAAATGTATAGTTTTTAATAGATAAACAAGATTAATCAGTGATTTGAAAAACTTTTTATTAGAAAAGGTAATTGAACGGTCCTCTTTAATTTCTTACTTCACTGCCAAAAGGTTTTAATTCGAGCTTTTTATGTAGTAACACTTATGTATATAAGTAAATAATGAAGTTACAAAATAAAGTCACTGTTGATATAGATTCATCTTTTTATTATTTTTATAAACTAAAAGTCATTAATATCATTCTTTGGCTATTTGTAAAATTTTATTTTAAATTTTATTTTCAAAAATTTTAAAATCCTACATATTATGATATGTCTTTTAATACAAATTTAAAACCAAAATCATAATCTTTAGCTGTATCTTTTTAACATTTAGTTATTTGTAAATTTTGATGTAATTTTTATTTTCAAGTATTTATTCAAAATAAACTCTAAAATTTAAAATAACATTATATATTGAAGTTAATAGATGTTTAAAAATAGTTTGACAATTTTATTTTTGTTTTAAAGATAAATTTTACTTGTTTTCAATACAAAGTTAAATCAAATTCGCAAGGTGAAAAACATTAGTTTCATTATTCACTATTTGATAATAATTTAATTTTATAAATTTAAGATTTTAATATTGTAGAAAGTGTTCTTTAACGCAATTAATTCAATTTTTTATTTTTAAATATTTTATTGAAAATAAATTATAAAATTGGAAAAAGCTAATATATTAAAGTTGATAGATTATATTATATTTTAATTTTTAAATGTTTTAATTTTTATTTTTAAGAACTTGTTTTCCGATACAAAGTTTGAATCAAATCCACAAGATAAAAATCTTTAGTTTCATTCAGCAGTACTTAATATTTAGTTATTCGTAAAATTTAAATTTTCAAGAATAAAATTTTAATTTAAAAATTAAAATTAAAAATTGCAGCAAAAATTTGGATAAACCCTAAGATAAACGTGGAAAATCCAAAAGTTAGAATAATAAAGCAGACAAAATATTCACCTAAAATGAGTGTAAAGCGGTAAACTTATTAGCAAGCGTCTCTGATGAAATATATCTTAAGCAACTAGGAACTTTATTTTATGTTCTTTTTATTTTATATTCTTTTCGTACCAAACTAATCAAAATGATGATATAAAAATCATTGAAAATCATAATAATTGAAAATAAAATAACTAGATTAATTGAATAAATTATTTTGAACTTTTTAAATATTTTTACAGATGATTAAATAAATTATTCTGAAAATTTTAAATACTTTTTTAAAAATAAAGAATAAATAAATGAATATTAACTTGTATTTATTTCTAAATATATGTTTTAGCTGTTAGTTAAATATGCTCTTGAAAATATTTGATCTTCAAAAAAGTTTTAACTGAAAATTAGAAAAATAAAATTTCAGTATATTTAGTTGTCAATGCCTATCATAAGCAAAATAAATAAATAAATAAATAATTTGACTTAATTCTTTGTTAATAATAGGTAAAGGCAGAATACAATTGCATATTTTCAGTATATTTAAAATCCGTAGATTAGAATAATAAAGCTGAAAAATAATTACCCAAAACAAAATCATGAAACATGAATCATGAATCATAAATATAAATATAAATATTTTGTCAATGACGGTCCTACCTAAAAATTTCTTAAGATCACATTTTCTTACAAATATCTTATCTAGACATTAGTATTGGCAAATAAACAACCTACCAAATTTATTTCAAATTTCATTGTTAGTTACTTAATACTAAAAGAATTACTTATT
>JAOTAY010000004.1:15164181-15211468 GCA_025629805.1 Erythroxylum baracoense
AATCAAACGACATTGATTAAACTCCTGAACGGAGTCTAAACGTTCTTATTCCGTTTATAACTTCCGTTCTGCGTCACTTCCGCTCCTACTAAGCCTTATAGTTGAATTTTTCTCCCAAACCCTTTTTCATTTCTCTCCTAATTCTCATTTTCTATACACAAATTCATCTTCTCCTTATCAGAATCAACAATCCAGAAATTTTCTCTAACCAATTTCCCCTAGAACTGAAACTCAAGTTTAGATTTTTCTCTCAAAACCATCTTTATTTCTCTCTTGATTCTTATTTTCTAGCCCAAATTTAACTCCTCAGAATCACTAAACGCAGAAACTTTCTCTCAAGGCTTAATACTATGAACAACCCCTTTAAGAAAACATTAACTTGTTCTTCGGTACTAACAGAGAATAAGTTGGAGCTCTTTTAACAGCCGCCTATGGTCGTTCAAACTCCAAAATTGTTGCTCAATGTTCAACTCTCTTTCGCATGTTGTAAATTTATCTTCACAACATAGCCGAGCTCTGAGGAGCTGTTTACTTTCTTCGCTTGCATTCGCTTCCAATGTCATTTGCACAAACTACCAGAGTAGGTTCTTAGGTTGCCACCCAATCGAACGATAGTGGTCCGACGAATAGTGGGCAGCGTCGAGTGGAAGGAGAGTGAGGTTGACGATGATAAAGTGTTTAATGATTGAGACGTGGTTTGAGAGTGAGAGCCATTGGCCTAGAAGTAAAAAATTAATGATAACGAAGAAGTTTTGATTGAAGAGGGCTTGATTTTCATATTAGGAATCGGGTTTCTTACAAATAAGAATGATACTGAGAAATTTAAATAATTTAAATTTAAATTTAAATTTAAATTTTATTAAAAATTAAATAAAATTATTAAATTAACGTCACATCAATACATTGGGGAGTAAAACTTAAATTCGTGCAATCGAACAAGTGCAGAATTCAAAAACACTAACGTGAAATTCATTTACCGAGCACATCTTCTTTCATATAACAAACAATCCGACTGAAAAGGACTACAAGTTGCACACTACCACCATTGGCTATAGATCACGGGCTATCCTTTCCTGAAACTCCATCTCTGCCCTGAAACTCGAAATGAAATGCTCAGCTCTTTCATCTATTCCTCGCATCTGGGGAGAGGCAAATCCCAACGACTCCCACATATCATCCCCCGAACTACAAGCTACTTCAATTTTCTTCCCATCTTCCTCTTTTCTCCCTACCATCTTTGCAGAACGTTGATCAACTAGCTTCAGTTGCTTTGGACTTGCATGGGCAAAAAGCTTGTCGACAAACACGGGTTCAGACTTTTTCTGGAGTTGGAACCGGCTGTGAGTATCAGATATATGAAAAGCCAGCTTTTTTTTGGGATCACGTCTCTGGAAGAAGATGGATTTTGCAGACGTACAAGTATAAAGATTACTTCTTTTATTTGCTTTCTTGATAGCTCTGGACTTGTGGAGCTTATGAAGCTTGCTTTGTAATTTGGAAGTGAAATTCTTCCAAGCCTTCTTGGCAGGTAAAGACCTCAGATTTAGGAAAGACATGAAACACCTTAGCAAAAGGAGAGTGATTGAAGCAAAGATTTTTCAATGGTTCTGAAGAGTACTACGAAAGTGCTTTATAACAGTTGATGTAGAATATGGTGGACACCTTTTGGCTATGATTCTGTTGGTTTTATGATACAAGATTCATCTTTGGTTGGATGACATTTTGAGGACCTGCTTAGTTCTTACGCTAAATGCTTTACGCAAGAATACGCATGAAAAAGAAAGAGATTTTTATCCTGGTGCCGTGGACGTGCTTAGTTCCTACGCTAAAAGTTGTTTGGCTAGCTGAGTAAAACAATTTATATTAATAAAATTAATTTAGGCTTAATTTAAGGGAGCGGTAACTGTTGACAACCTGCTGAAATAAGTACTTATTCTCTTATGTGTTTGGGAATGTTGTTTTGGCAACTGCTAAAATGTGAAATTTGGCAAGTGCAGTTACGGTTGCTGAAAAAAGATAAAATAACTAAAATACCCATTGATTTAATAAACTATTAATTGTTATATAAATAATTAAAAAATATGTTACTAGTCATATAAATTTAAAATTATAAATAATAAAATATTAAATAAAAATAAATTTAGTAAATAAAATATTTCATAAAAATATATTATTAGTCATATTAATTAAGAGTATAATGGAAAATAATACTTGTAGTGAAGGTTATTAATGGAAAGTAAAATTTTTACTGCAGCAGCAATTTCTTACCGCAACTCTCTTTCTGCTTATTGATTTCTACGGTGGTACCACACTTTTCTCCAAACTCCAGTTGTTTACTACAAATCTAAACATGTGACTGTATTTGAAAACTGCAGTGAATAAGTACTTATCCCCACCTCACCGCAGATCCAAATGCAACCTTAGTTTCTTATGAACCATTGGATTCATATAAACTATTTAATTCATATGAATTATGATAGTCATAAAAATTATTAAGACGATGACTCTTAATTTTGATATGGTAACATTAGCAAGTTTACTTGACGAATTAAAAGTTAATTTATGCTGAATTAAAATTAAGGTTTTAATCTAACCCCACAATAAAAAAGATTTTGGAGCTAAAATTCAAAGTGGTTCCACAATAATCATAAAGGAAAGCCCATTATAAACAGAATGGTTGGCTGGAATACATACAGTTAGAACTTTTCGTGCCTCGTCATGATCATGTCTTTGCTTATTTTCTTTGTCATTTTCAAGAAAGAAAAAACGAAAAACTAGTGGTTATGCACTCTCGCTTGTAGGTATATATTTGGTGGCTTGAATCTAAAATACTTTTGGACTACAATTGTTATGCCGCATAAATCCAATTTTATGGATATTCTTCTGGTTCTATTCACCTAAAAAAAACCTCACATTGGTGCCAATGCATATATAGTTGTAGAATATGTGGTGATTACTTGTATCATTTTATTTTTCAGCTGCAATTTGACTACCTGAGTGTCCATTCCTATCCCTTGGATGAATTTTTACTTTAGAAATTGGCATCTCCGATGTCAAGTTAGGAAGCTGTCCGCAAACTCAACCACAAGACACCATTCTAATTTACGCTCCTAATCATTCATCAACAATCAAGTTAGACCTTACGGCTATTGGGTTTTCCTAGTGAGTTTGTCAGACGGGTAGAGGTTTGTATCACCACTCCTACGTACTTTATCCTCGTTAATGGTACACCTACTGATATCTTTAAGAGTGGAAGAGGTTTGAGGCAAGGAGATCCAATCTCCCCTTATCTATTCATCACATGCATGGAAGTCCTAAGTCAGTTGATCCAACATAAGGTAGGCAAAAGCAAAGACTTCAGATTTCATAGTAAATGCAAGAGGATAGGGCTAATCAATCTATGTTTTGCGGATGACTTGCGGCTTTTTTCTAAGGCACATGGGAAGTCTATTAAATTACTCATATCAACGCTGTCTCTATTCAAAGAACTTTCAGGTTTGGAGATTAATTTTACTAAGAGCCAGTACATCCTAGCTGCTAGTGCTACTATGATGGAAAACAATGTCTCTGAAATTAAAGGAATGAAGAGGAAACCTGCTCCTTTGATAGAAAAATACAGAGAAGATTGGTTATGTGGTCTAACAAGGTCCTTTCTTTTGGTGGAAGGCTTTAACTAATCAAATCGATCCTGAACTCTCTTCATGTTTACTGGTCCTCAAACATTTCATTAGCTAAAGGTGTCATCAAAACCATTGAGAAGTTTTTCAGAAGATTTCTTTAGGGAAATTTAAATTCGGATAGCCACTTTGCCAAGGTTAAATGGTCTAAAATTTGTAAAATGAAAGAAGAAGGGGGAATAGGATTGATTCCTATCGCCTCGTTTAATAATTCAGCTTTGATCAAGAATCTGTGGAATGTTCTATTGAAACAAGAGTCATTATGGATGCAATAGTTTCATAGCTATATCCTGAAAAGAACTAGCTTTTAGGCTAACCTTTCTTCTCTTAGCCTTTGATCCAACTGTTGAAGCTAAGACCTATCTTAGAACCTCTGGTGAATTGTAGGGTGGGAAATGGAGAAAAGGCTTATTTATGGTTTGATAATTAAACTAGTAAGGGCCCTTTAATTAGATATCCTCAAGCTCTTCAGATATAGAGTGTGTTTCCTATCAACACAAAGGTTAACTCTACCTTACTAAAGGGATAATGGAACATTCCATCAGAATTGTAGTATCTTACTCCAAACTATTAACTAGATCTAGAGAAGGATGACATATTCCAATGTCTCAAGATACTTCCGAACATCTTTAACATTGCTAAATACAGAAAGTGGCATAATCAAAACAACCATAGGCAGATTTGGTCCTCTATCATCTGGTATAAGTCTCTCAGGCCTAGTCCCTCTATCCTTCTGTGGCTTACTGTGCTTGATAAGTTAAGCACAATGGACAGAATGCATTTCATTACTTATGATGCTAGCTGTGTACTATGTGAAAGGGAGGAGGAATATAGGAATCACCTATTCTTTCTCTGTCTCTATTCCTAGTTTATATTGGAGAAGATACAAGAGTTATGTCTTATTTCAAATGCAGGTTCAACTTTCACAGAAGCACTAGAATGGCTTCTAAAGTTGAATCAGAGTTCCAAGCACAATAATCATATCTATATTATATCTTTCTCTTTCTCCATCAAAGAGATATGGCGAGAGAGGAATTACAGACGATTCCAAAATAAAGCAAGACCTAGAAAGGAGCTACTTTATGTATTAACAAGAACAATCAGAGAGTATCTATTATATGCTACCACATCTAAAACAGTTAACCCTAGTCTAGCATCTTTATGAAGAATCAGTTAACTAATATGCAAAACATGTTCTTAGATTATTAAGGATTGTAAACTAGAAAGAAAATACCTGGAAAATCAATTCCTTTCCATACAAAGGTGACTGTTGATCCTAAATGCTATAAATAGAAATTTGATCTAAGATGTCGAGGATGATCTAGAGGTGAGCTCTTCTGAAGTAGATCGACTATCGGACCTCTAGACGATGCCAATCACCCAACCCTAATTTGGTAGGGTGCGGGAAGATGCATTTTGCATTTTTTCCATTTCTGCCTAAAGAGTTGCTCTTTGTGGTTTATTATCTGTAGGCTTGTAACGTTCATACGCTGTCATTTTAGTTAGTCTCCAAAGTTGCCTAAGCGCTGCCGTTTAGAAGTATGGCTTGTCTTTGTTCTTGTAAGGATCTTTTTTCTTAATTACAAGTCTTTAACTTTTCAAAAAAAAACAATTAAGTTAGAACTTGCTTGTAACTTTACCTGGGTAAGTCCTACATCTCAATAACTTAAAGAATTTAATTTCGTACCGTATCAGTTGGTTCAAGCCTTTGGTACCTGTCAGTATTGGCATTTTTGTATGGTATTGGTCAATACTAGTTAGTACTAGCGTTTTCATTTGATACCAACTGATAACGATTGGTATTTGCAATGATAGCCAAATATCAGCCAGTATCGTGAAGTTTAAATTCTTTAGGGACTAATTTGCAGAACGAAAAATTATACCTAACAAAATAAATCTCAAAACAAACCCTCTCACTTCTATTGAATCTGCTCTCTCGATCCTCTCTACCCAGCCATAGCTTTTAAGTTCTAATGACCATCCCGCCACACTCAAAGTAAGCAACTTGAACAAATGCAGAAAGGTCGTTTTGAGTGGACACATCGAAGGGAATCAACTCATTGAGATAATGGTTGTATGGGGTTTTGAGGATTTCTAGGAAACTACATTTGGCCTTTACTTCCACGACCATTTGTCGTTGCAGTCTACGTGGGAGTTTTGGACCAAACATTTGACCAAAGGGTAAAATATGGTTAATTTCTCCGAAACTTATGTCCTAAGCTTTTGGAGTCTTTCAACATTATCGGTGGACGATGTTCTTGGATAGAAAAATAACAACAGTTCGAAACATCAACATATCATTTGATCCAAAGAAGAGAATAGGCAACAACGAAGATGGGTAGGTGTTGGAGAAGATGTCTTGACAACGCTTTGAAAGATTGTCTCTACTTGAATCTTGATTTTCCTTATAAAATCAAGATCAACAAGAGGAATGAACTCAAGTTCTTGTTTAGTGTGTTGCTATGGGTTGATCACTCAGCTTGTAGAACCTCTAATTATATAGAAGAATTAGGTCAAGTTGGGTCTAATTAAACTCCAATAATAGAAGCTATTTTCTATTTTTTTTATAGAATAATGAGCATCAGTTTTTTTTGCAAACATAATTATAATAAAAACTTAACGTAAAAAAACTTCATAAAAGTAAAAACATTAGTCTTGCCAAAAGCGAATGTTTAAATTTTAAAGGTATTTTTTAGTTTGATAAATTAATTAAGTCGTTATAATCTTATTAATATATACATATTATTGGATTGATAGATGTTATATATATGTGTGTGTGTGTGTGTGTATATAATATAGTGTATAGATTATTATTATTTTTTATGTGCAGCTAACTAAAAGTTGCCCTACACATGTAAAATGGTACAATATATTGAAGGACTATTTTGCAATTTTCAAAAAAATAGGTAATATTTTATAAATTTAAAAAATTATCCGAAATGGTACTTGTTATTGACCGAAATTGGTAGAGTACTGTACTGATATGGGTACAATATTCATAACAATGCTATAAACACCCAACTGCTGCCTCACTCCAAATCAAATTATTAAAAAGAAATAAACTAATTGAATTTTTAAATAAAAATTGTTTTGAATGTTAAAATTTAAAAAACAAATACTTAATTTAATTTTTGGTTTTAATCAAACCAAACCAAAAAGACTTAATTTATTATATAATCAATTTATTATTTTTATTTGTCAAATAAGTTATTTTTGTTCAAAATAATCCATATATTAAGCACATCATTACTCAAAAAAAACACCTTTCAAAAGATCCACTCATTTTTTTCTTTTTTTATTAACCTGTTCTAGTTTCTTCTTTTCCTAGCTTCATTTAGGTTTATGTGTTGAATAAAGTGTTATACTACTAGTGTTGAGCAATATACTAGTTCAAGCATACAACTTTGGATCTTTTTTCTTTGTGTTTTTCCTTTTCAAATGAAGGCTTGAATAATTGAACTTGCAGGTTTGAAATAGAATAGTTAAAAACTTACTCTCATTGTTGCAAATCACTAAAGAGCCTCTTCCTTTTTTTTTCTTGTCGATTACATGTGCTTTGAATAATACATTAGTAATTAATTAGTTTCATTACTAATTACGTATAAATTAATATTAAAAATTAGGCAATTTACTTTTTAATAATTATTTTGAACCTAATGTAATTTGATTTTTCCATGATTATATTAAAATATTTTCTAACATTTTCCTTGATTTATAAGAGCATGCTTATTATTCAACATAAAGTGAAATTTGTAAATGCTTAAGCAATGTTTTTCCTTTTTATTTTTTTAATAAAGTCACCTTTGCAATTTGCATTGTCAATTGCCAAAAGAATAATATAACTAAGATAAAAATTATTTTATGTTTTTAATATACTTATATATAATTTTTTAGTTTCCTCTACACTATTCATTTAACTTTTTAATATGTCCAAATATAAATTGTATCCTTTATATTAGTAAAATATCTAATTGAATATATTATGAATATGGTAATAATATTCCCAATACATTAACTTTATGAACTTTATCTTTTAAGTATTTGTGTATGATCAATCTTATCATAATTGACTTTGAAATTTTTATAGCTAAATAATGACTTTTGAATTTGTATAACTAAGTAATGACTTATGAATTTTTTTAAACCTCGAATTTTTTTAAACATCAACATTATGTATATACAAAGATTTCTCTGTTCCATAATTCAAACTAGTGGTTTATGCCTTTCATATGCAAAAACTTTATTTATGATATGAAGTTACTAATTTAATTTTGATATATGTCTTTATTTATTTTTACAGATAAATAGAAAAAAGTTTAAGTAATCATGATAATTCAACATCTTAAGAAAGATTTGATGATCTAGTTTGGGCTCAAGTTAGATTGGTTCCTTATATAAAAAATCATACTATTTATTTGTATTGCAAAAAAGATTTTAAAGGTAGGGGAATCACTAGATTAAGGAAAATTTTAGTTGGAATCAAAGGTGATGTGGAGCCCTGTAAGAAAGTTAATCATATTGTGAAATGGTAGATGAAAACTTTCCTTAAAGAGTATCAAAATGAGAAAGAGAAAAGACAAAGAGTATAAAATCGGTGGTGGAAGTTTTTCCTACAATGGTCAAAATGATATTGGCCATATTGATGGAAATATTCCTACCCAGTAAGAAGGGATTGCTGCAACTAATATGAGGAAGAGAAGAAGATACGTGTCTAACTTTTTTGCTCCATGAACAACTCCTAGAGTTCCTTATAATCCAAATAAGTAGCTCATAATATGGAAATGACAATAGCTAGATGGTGGTATAATGCAGGTGTATCATTCATTGTTGCTTAGTCTTAATATTACCATCCAACGGTAGAAGATATTGCCTCCTACAATCCAAGATATAAAGCTCCTTCAATTGATGACTATAAAGGTAATTTTCTTAGTACATATGATGAAATAAAAATGTATTTGGATAAGAAAAGAATGACTTGGGTAACTTATAGGCATTCAATCTATGTGATGGTTGGATGTATAGAAGACATAAGCCTATTATTAATCTTTGGTTCATTATACTAAAAGAATGATGTTTTTGAAGTCCACCGATGTAAGAAATTTTGATACTTTGTTTGAGATATTTGATAAATTTGTGAATAAAGTTAGGCCTGAAAATATTATATAGTCTATCACTATACTTATAAAGCATATGAAAAAGTAATTATAATTCATTTTATTGGACTCCTTATACTGCATATTGCATTCTCCTAATGTTGGAAAATATAAGAGATATTAGATACTTTCCTATCATTAATGAAACTTTATAGAAAGCAAGAAAAGTGACTTAGTTCATCTATAATTGTGTATGAGTTCTAAATTTGATGAAAAAGAGTTTTACTAATGGTAGGAATTTGTGTCATCTTTCTATTACAAGAGTTACAACTAATTTCTTATCACTTTAATGTTTTTTTCTAATAAAAAAAAGTTGAGACAAATGTTTACAAGTGGTAAGTGAGTTACATCTCAGTTTGTCAAGCCAAATGCTAAAATGGAGTTTTCTATAATAATACTTAAAAATTATGAATATTGATCCCAATGTCAATTTGTCATTTGAGTTTGTGAGCTTTTAGTGAGAGTGCTTCATCTGATTGATAATGATGAGAAGGTAACAATAGGTTCCTTTTATTATTCCACAAAGAGGGCAAAGGAAGCAATCAAGTCCAATATGAAAAATAGGTCTTCTTTATGTATACCTTATCTTGCAGCGTTAATAAAATATAGGAAAGGCATTTTTACTCTTTGTTGTTTACTGTTGGGGTTTTTGGAATCCTAATGTCTATTTTAGACTATGTTTTACAAAGTTAAAGTTAATAGGGGAATGCTATTAACTACCATGGCTATTATTTCACATTAAATGATGCAAGATGTCCTTAGCTCACAAATTGAGGCAGCCAATGATGCATGCCAAGATTTTGGGATGCTCATTACAACTCGTCTAAAAGATAAACTTAGTCCAAGTATAAATTTCTTCATTATTGTTAATTTTTTGAAATTAAAAACAATTTGTTTTATTTATAAGTTTAATTTTATTGTCTTACAATTACTTGGTGGGACTAGTTTGAAATTGATGTTCTAGAAATGCAAAGGTTTGCAATTCAAATTTTGAATCACTGTGTGAGTGCAATTGTATGTGAAAGGAATTGGAGTATATTTGAATTCATCCATTAAAAAAATGGATTGGAATATAAATGATTTAATCTTTCTTTGATTTAACTTAAAACATCGAGAAAAGTATGTTATTATCATTAATAATTTTAATATAATTTCTTAATAACAAATTATATTTGTTTACTAGGAGTCTTAATAGAACAAATGGTTTTATAAAACTAATTTTCCTTAACAATATTGATATTTTAGATAATTGAGTTTATAAGGAACTATATTTCATAGACGAAAGTGACTGGAAGATAATCTTGGATGAGAAAATATTAAAATGTCATTTGGTGCAATGAATTTGAATGATAGTATGATAAGACTTTTCTCAATGATGAGAATTTTGTATCAAAAGAAAAATGAGGTCAATATGATTTGAGTGGATATGTCATTGAATAAAGTTCCATACTTTTCATTTTTCACTTTTATTTTAATTTCATTTATATTCACTGTATATATTAATTTCTATATATGTGATATAAATATAAAATTTTTAATTGTAAGTATTTTTTGGTTTAGGTTTTAATTATACTTTGATGTGGTTTTTGGCAGAACTCTTGTTGTAATGCTAATGGACTTATATTATTCTTACTATATGATATTTTGATATAATTTGTTATATACTATATGATATAAATTTTAATATTTTAAGTACTTTGTATTATTTTTTAGTTTTATATATGGATATAAAAAATAATTAAAAGATCTTTTCTTATAGTAATTATAGTTATTGTTTATATGTGAAATATATAAAAAAGAAAAGTTAATAGAAATAAAGAGTTAGTTTTTATTTCAAAGTTATATTATTATTATTATTATTTGAGACAAGGTTGATGTCAAACTAAAAATTATATAACATAATATATTGAGGGAATATTTTCCAATTTTAATAAGATTTAGGGAAAAATTATTCAAAATGGTGCACAATATTGATCGATAATGGTACCATACCGTACTAAAACCAAATTAGATACCAAATCTAGTACAATATTTATAATATTGATAAATACCTCTTTACTATATTATTTCTTTTTTAATTGTTAGTTGTCAATCATAGACATCTCGCTAGGATTTTAATTTCCACGTACCTTTCTGGGACTTTTAATCTCATTTTTATCTGTGTAATTGTTAGTTGTTAATTCTAGTCCTAGATCTTTAATTGCATTAAATAAATCTTCTATTAGACTCTCAATTTTAAAGAGCACAGATCAAGTGATGCATTTCTAAAAATTCAAGTCTTATGCTCAATGCCTAAGTACTTAGCATAGGCTAAAGTTTAAAATTAACTTAAAAGTAATCGTGTTCTGTTTTACTTTTTTTTTCATCGATTGCAAGATAGAAGAATTCTCTTAGTAAAATAAATCAATAAAAGAGAAGGTATGATTAAAAGAAAAATCTAAAAGCAACTAAAGTTCAAAAGAAAATTCAAAATTTTTTAGGTTTAAAATCCACAAAATCTTAAAGCCCTAAGTTGTGTTCCATTAAATATAAAGTTTTGTTTTAAAGCCTCAAGTTCAATTGGAGTCATTATTCGATTGTTTTATATTCTAATATCTACCGTACATGTTTCATTTTATTTTTATCAACAAATTTTCCACTCTTTAAGCTAGGTAAAATTTTGCTCTAACTTGATATATTTGTTTTTCAATAAATTCTTTAAAATGACGTGATGAGTTGAAAATATAGTCTACAGCATCTGAATTTAGCATTTCAATATCTTTATTTTGACTTATTTTGTGAATAAGAAGGAAAGGAACTCATACTATAGTGTAAACTCATTGTTGCAACAATTTTGACCTGGGGGCTTACATTCGTAGCAATTGATGATACTAAACTCTTTAATAAGACTTAACATCCTGTTGTTACTCCAGACTCCAGAGTGAAAGAAATATTTGTTAAGTTTTAATTACAGATTAAATTGTGACTTGTCACATTGTGTGGTAGATTTTGCTTTGCGAATATCGTGAATGTTAAATTGGAAATTATAGACATTGTGGTCTGTTGGGTTTGGGTATTCCCTCCTATGTGGTAAAACTCATTGTTAAGTAATTTCACTTCAAACCCAAGGGTATTCATGTATTTTCACCCAAGGGGCATTTTTGTCTTTTCATTTGGGATATATAAACCCCATTTTTAGCAGTAGGGATGTGTGTGTGAGGCTGCCATTTTTTAAGACCAGAAATAGAGAGAGAGAGAGAGAAGTGAAGAAGAATAAAATTCCATATTTGAGCTACCTATCTTCCGACGACGATCTGACATTAAATTTTGCTCCGTTTGGGCTAATTTTTGGTAGAGAGGTAGAAGACTCTTTATTCTTGATTTTGAGTGGTGGGATTCTACTTTGGAGATCCAAACGTTGAGATTTTGTCGTCAAAACCGTGCTATTTTTTGGGTGTTTCCAGCACTATCGAGCTTTACCATTTTCGACGGTTGGGCAGTCATCCTTTGTCTGATCGAGCTGATTTTTGGTGAGCTTGTTCTTGACTTCTTGTTCGTTATTTTGAACAGTGGATATTGGATTTTAACGGTGGGAACCTTTCCATAAATTGTTAGAACAGAGGGCTTTTATTGTGATTCTCTCTTATTGTTATTCTCTACTTATTATGGTTGTATGATGATGAACTTTTGATTTCTGGTTGTTATGGTTGTTGGAAATTTGTAAGACATTATTTATGATAATGAATTTCATTTGCTTAGACTAGCAGGAGGTCTCGTGGTTTTCATCCTTCACACCGAAGGAGTTTTTGCCACGTTAAAGAAATTCTTGTGTTCATGTTGTGAATGTTTTTGATTGATTGTTTTGGGCAACCTATACATGTTTTAGTTGCTGTAATTTTTGCTCATTGTTACTCCTATTGGATTCACTCAAGTGGGGAAGGTTTATTGTCTTGTTGTCATGACTGCCTTCTTCCCAACAGTGAGGATAATGTTCCTACAATTAGGAGGCCTACCAGAGACCGTATGTCATCTACTAGGTACTCACCTATTGAGTATGTGTTATTGGCAGATACAGAAGAGCCTGAATGTTACCAAGAAGCAATTAAGAGTGAGGAGAAGGCAAAATGGGTTGCAGCTATGAATGATGAAATTAAATCCTTATATGATAATGAGACGTTTGAACTAGTGAAGCTTCCTAGGGAGGAAAAGCCTTGAAGAATAGATGGATCTATAGGGTGAAGCAAGAAGATAATTCATCATCTCCGTGGTTTAAAGCCAGATTAGTTGTCAAGGGCTTCAGTAAAAAAAGGGGAATTGATTTTAAGGAGATTTTCTCACCAATAATCAAGATGTCTTCCATTCGAGTTATAATAGGTTTGACTGCTACTCTTGATTTAGAGATTGGGCAGATGGATGTTAATACTGCTTTCCTCCACGGTGACTTAGAGGAGGAGATTTACATGGAATAGCTAGAAGGTTGATGAAGGGAAAAGAAGACCATGTTTGCAAACTGAAGAAGAGCTTGTATGGTTTAAAACAAGCACTGAGACAGTGGTACAAAAAGTTTGAGTCTTTCATGGTTCAACAAGGCTATAAGAAGACTACTTCTGATCATTGTGTTTTTGTACAACAATTTTCTGACAGTGACTTCATCATTTTTTTGTTATATGTTGATGACATGCTTATTGTAGGTCTTAACTCTTTAAGAATTACGAATTTGAATAATGAGTTGAGCAAGTCCTTTGCTATGAAAGATTTGGAGCCAGCAAAGCAGATTCTTGGCATAAGAGTTATTCGTGACAGGAAATGTAAGAAGTTATAGCTATCTCAGGAGAGGTATGTTGAGAAGGTACTACAGCAGTTTAATATGGCTAACGAAAAAGTTGTAAGTACACCTCTTTCCTCATCCCTTAGATTGAGTGTGAAGCAATCTCCTTCTAATCAGAAAGATAAAGAATACATGCAAAAGGTTCCTTATGCATCTGCAGTAGGAAGTTTGATGTATGCCATGGTTTGTACAAGACCAAATATAGCTCATGCAATTAGCACAGTTAGTATATTTCTTTCTAATCTAGGAAAAGGGCATTGGAATGCATTCAAGTGAATTTTAAGATATCTCCATGGCACTTCTAGTTTAAAGTTGTGCTATGGTACTTATGAGCCTATACTTTGTGGTTATACAAATTTTGGTATGGCTGGGGATATTGATTTAAGAAAGTCTACTTCTGGTTATTTGATTACCTTTGCAAGGGCAACTGTGGCATAGCAATCTAGGTTGTAAAAATGCATTGCTTTGTCTACCACGGAGGCTGAATTCATTGCGGCCACTCAAGCTTGTAAGGAGTTGTTATGGATGAAAAAGTTCATGAACGAGCTTGGGTTCACTCAGAAGAGATATGTGTTATTTTGCGATAGTTAGAGTGCTATTCATCTTGGTAAGAATCCTACTTTTTATGGTAGATCAAAACATATTGATGTGAAGTATGATTGGATCCATAATGTTTTAGATTCTAAGTCTGTTGAGCTTGAAAAGATACATACAGATAATAATGGTGTTGATATGTGCACCAAAGCTCTACTAAGAACGAAATTTGAAGTATGTCGTTTGAGTGTCGGCTTAGCATCCTCTTCCACATAGTCGGGAAGGGGGAGAATTGTTGGGTTTGGGTATTCCTTCCTATGTGGTAAAACCCATTGTTAAGTAATTTCACTTCAAACCCTAGGGTATTCATGTATTTTCACCCAAGGGGTATTTTTGTCTTTTCACTTGGGATATATAAACCCCATTTTTAGCAGTAAGGTTGTGTGTGTGAGGCTACCATTTTTCAAGACCAGAAATAGAGAGAGAGAGAGAGGTGAAGAAGAAGAAAATCTCAAATTTGAGCTACCTATCTTTCGGCGATGATCCAACAATGAATTTTGCTCCGTTTGGGCTAATTTTTGGTGGAGAGGTAGAAGACTCTTTGTTCTTGATTATGAAAGGTGACATTCTATTTTGGAGATCCAAAAGTTGAGGTTTTGTTGTCAAAACCGTGTTGTTTTTCTGGGCATTTCTAGCACTGTCAAGCTTCACCATTTTCAATAGTTGGGCAGTCATCCTTTATCTGATCGAGCTGATTTTTAGTGAGCTTGTTCTTGACTTCCTGTTCGTTATTTTGAATGGTGGAGATTGGATTTTAACGGTGGGAACCTTTCCAAAAATTGTTAGAACAGAGGGCTTTTGTTGTGATTCTCTTTTAGTGTTGTTCTCTACTTATTACTGTTGTATAATGTTGAACCTTTGATTCTGGTTGTTGTGGTTGCTGAAAATTTGTAAGACATTATTTGTGATAGTGAATTTCATTCACTTAGACCAGTAAGAGGTCTCGTGGTTTTTATCCTTCACATCGAAGGAGTTTTTGCCACGTTAAAGAAATTCTTATGTTCATGTGGTGAATGTTTTTGATTAATTGTTTGAGATAGCCTATAAATGTTTTAGTTGCTGTAATTTTTGCTCATTGTTACTAGTAGATTCACTCAAGTGGGGAAGGTTTATTGTCTTGTTGTCGTGACCGCTTCCTTCCTAACATGGTCATCGTAAATGTCTTTTACATATATAAAATTTATTAATTACAACTATTGCAGTATCACAATAGATACGCTTTAGATTTTAGTTATTTATTGAAAATTTAATATCCCTAAAGATCAGCTTTATGATTTAGTTATTTGACCAAAAAAAAAACAACTAGCTTACCTCGGCCTAGCCTGACTTGGGTAAAAGTTAAAAGACCTACCTTATTTGATTAGACTTTGGGTCGATCTTGGATTTCTTTTTAAAAATTTCTGACCTGCACCAAATTCTAACACAAATAAATATAAGATCTTCTAAATCATGTGCATCATTAATCAAATCACTTATTTGGATTTGATTATATTTCATCATTTAAAGGACTTTTAAAAGAAACTTGTTTCCTTCTTGCAAAAATATCTCTTTTGAATATTTGTTTTTCAAAAATTAACATCAGTCCTTTCAATTGATCATTATCTATTATTTATAAATAATGTTATTACTTGTACTCTTAATAATTAATGATAGTGAAATGTTGCACCTTTTAAACTTATCAAATGTTTCCTTTTATTATCATCTCTCATTCACATATGATGAGTTTAGTTAATGAGATCTCTGCATGTTCTCATACATATTCAATAACCTGGAAAAACATCATACGACAATAGCTCATAGGGATATATATGCTAAGAATATATAACATCTCGATTAATAAATCGATACTTAAGTAACTTTTGTATGCTATATCCTAGGTCATATCTCACATTTCAATCTCCTACAATCTCATTTATTTTATTGTGTTATTAATGTATTCAATTCTCTTATTAAAAGTCGGTGGACAATTTTGAGTACAAAATTTTTCTTATACAAGTTACCAATCAAAATAACCTTCCTTTATTCTAAATTCTCTTTAATTAAATTTAATTTGGTTTCTTAGAATTGTCCCATAAGTTCATATCAAAAATAATCTTCTAGTAACATTCTAAAGTCTCAAGCCTTAAACTTAATTGGGATTAGACAAGAGTCTTATATTAAGAGCTTTACTCAACCTTTAAGGTCTTACACGATATAAGTTAAGATCTTTTAACTTACATTAATCCCTTTTATAGTTGTTCTAGACTTATGATAAGAGTCATAAATACAATGTTGTACAGATGTTGGCTCAAACATACTTAATGTTTAACCTAAGTTCAATTCTCTACTTTTAACTGTCTTTCTGAACTCTCATCTGTCAACTTAAGATAGATATAGTGATCGTATCATTACTCCAAACCAATTTCCTTTGGACTTATCATCCAAGTCTATATTCAAAGTTTAAGTTCTTAGCTTTAGCTCTCAATTATCACTTTGATAATAAACTTAAAACATGCCTTATCATTAGTCAGAACAAATACTATAGTCGATTGCATGTGTCAGAAGGCCAACCTTTTATCTGTCTGACATACTCTTTGATTCGTATGAAAAATTATGTCATTAATCCTTTTACTTAATAAACAATGTCAAATTATATATATGTTTATACATGATAATAAATTGAATGAACATATAAGAGAAATGTTAGCCAATTACATTTCAATATTTACCTAATCCTAGTGACTTCACATGCGTAATGTATGTATCTCAAGAAATTGGTTTTATCATTAGGTCTGCTACTATGTCTTGTGTAGATATATTCTTCAAGTTCACTTTTCCTCGTATAACTATATCTTTCTTATAATTGTATTTGGTATCTATATGGTTGGTTTTACAATCAAATTTATGGTCTTTGGTTTAATTAATTGCTACTTAAATATCACAGTTGATTGTTTCTAGATCAGTCTCACTTTTAGTGACCCCTAAACTAACCAAGAATCATCTAAGTGACACGAAGTCTTATATTATAGTTAAAAATGCTATAAAATTAGCATCCATTGTAACACATGATTGTTTCATACTTTTCTATAATATAGCACTGTTGTTAAGTAAGAAAACAAATCTAAAGGTAAATTTTCTCTGATTTAAGTCTCCTCCCTAATCTGCATCTGTATACCTTTATATACATAGATCCTTACCTTGATATCACAATGCATAATCAATGGTACCATTTAGATACCTCAATATTCTCTTTACTACTTTTCAATGTGCTTATCCTCGATCTGATTGATATCTACTCACCATTCCAACAACATAACAAATATCTGGCCATATACACATCATGTCATATATGATACTACTAACTACACTGCAATAATGAATTTTCTTTATTTTTTCCATTTCTTTGGTGTAGTTAGGCAAAACTTCTTATCGATACCTTCATCTTTAGCAATAGTATTATCTATTGTTTTACAATTTTGCATGCAAAAGAGTTCTGAAATCTTGAAACATAAATTTCTTGAGAAAGTGAAAATAATATTTTTAAAGGATTTCTTGAAATCTTAACTTCAATAATGTATGGAGCTTCGCCTACATCTTTCATCTCAAATTCAGAAGATAACCAATTTTTGATTTGTTTGACAAACTTAAAGTCATTAAAAGTAATCAAAATGTCATCTACATATAAAGATAAAATCACAATTTATCTTTAAATCTCTTAATATATACGCAATGATCTTCATCAAGCATATGAAAATTATATCAAATAATTATTTTATGAAAACATATGTACCACTTCCTTAAAGACTACTTCAAACCATAAATTATTTTCAACAATCAACACACTTTATGCTTTTAACCTATCATAATGAAACCTATATGTTGTTTCATATAGATTTATTCTTCTAATTCTCCATTTTAAAAAAAATCTTTACATCCATTTGATGTAATTCAAAATCCAAACTAGCTACTATAGCCAACATTAGACGAATTAAAGCAAACATCATAACAAGTGAAAATGTCTCATTATAATCGATCCCCTCATGTCATGTATATCCTTTCTCCATAAGGCGTGCTTTGTATCTTTCTATACTATCATTAGCATTTCATTTAATTTTGATAACTCATTGGTTCTTAATAGCATTGTGCCCGTTAGGGAGGTCAAATAAGTCCTATAATTGGTTTGAACTTAAAAAAGTCATTTCTTCTTTCATTACTTGCTATCATTTTTGTTTACCAGGGCCAATAAGATCCTCACATACTTTACTTGGCTGTTCATCTTCTTATGGAATAATTATGTGACCTTTTCCTTTTATTTCAAAAATAAGGTCAGGGAATCATACCACAATTACTTTAACATAAACATGGTTCATGAGAAACAAATTCTTCAACTTCTTGATTACTTCCACTCGGATCAGATACGGTAGTTAAATCTTTAGTGAGTATAGTCTTAGTTATCCTTAAGATAATTCTTCAAGTTCTAGATTACTCACACTAGGGCAAAGTCTCTCTTCATGATTCCCCATTATGGTATCATTTTAATCAACAGTTTCATATAGAAATAGGTATTTTCCTATTATATCCTACTTTAGAAAGTCATTTTCAAAAAATATGACATTTCATGGTTCAAAATCAATTACATCTTCATTACCTCTTTCAACTATGAACACATACCCATTTGATTGTTCAAAGTATCTAATAAAGATACTTTGCTTCCCTCTTGGGCTTAGTTTCCCTTTTTTTTAGAGAGATCATAAATGTAGGCAACACACCTGCACGGTCTTAAATGTTCCATATTGGGTTTGCTTCCTATCTACAACTCATAAGGATTGTTTGTAACTAATTTTATAGGCACTTGATTAAATTCATAAGTGGCTGTGAGTAATACATCAACCCAATTGGTGATTGGTAGATTTGCTTTTACCATTAAGTACCTAACCATTTCAAGTAAAGCTCTATTATGTCTTTCCATAATACCATTTTATTATAGGATTCATGGAATAGTTATTTGTCTTTTAATTTCTTTTTCATCACATAACATCTTGAACTTATCATACAAGTATTCTTGTCTTCGATTAGTTCTTAATGTTTTTATTTTCTTATCTAATTGATCCTCTAATAAATTTATATACTTTATTAAAAAGTTTATTGCTTCCAATTTTTGAGAAATCAAGTAGACATGATCATACTAAGTGCAATCATCTATAAAAGTGATAAAGTATGTAACCTCATGCCTTGCCCTTACATTCATTAGAAAATAAAAGACTGAATTAATTATTGCAATAGATAAGAAGCTCGTGTTCCCTTTCCAAATGGCTTTCACACCATCTATCAGGTAGACAATATTCATAAATAGGTAATTCTACTTGATGTAAATCATCTAAGAGGCCTTCTTTTGCTAATCAGCTTATTCTATTTTAATCAATATGACATAGTCTAGCATATCACAAATTTACATCATTTTCAAAATTACTAGATGATGTAAATAAAAAATAACTTGTGTTATTATTGCACAAACAAAATCTAGAACAATAAAATCATCCAACATAAGTCCATGACCATAACAAATACGTCTAAGATATAAATTCAATCCACCACTGTGGAAATTTACACCAAAACTAAGACTTATTAAAACTAACACAAAGATTAGATTTTGTCGAATCTTTATAGCATACAACACTTTATGTAAGATCAGGGATCAACCACCATGCATATCTAATTTGGAGGTTCCAGTTCCTTGTATAGTAACCCTTAAGTTATCTCCTATAATTATATCGTTTCCATACTAGATTTTATAAAATTTCACGAAGGTATCTCTATCCTTCATTACATGGTTTGTTGCCCCAAAATTTGCAATTCACAAAGGATGTGTTTAGTTAGAAAGTAGAACAAGACATCATTACAAAATATAAGATTGTACCGTTTTAGGCTTGCAATTATAAGCAAAGTGACCCTTATTACCACAATTAAAGCACTTGACTTTATTCATGTTTTGCTTTTTGAAAGGATATCTTCCTCTTCCTCAATTCCTTCCTCCTTGCTCTCAGTCATCCCTCTATAACTTTACTCAAGTGGACCAGTGCAATGCTCCTTCTTCGAATAGTCACATATAAACTCGCTCCCTTTACTTCCATGCTCCCTTTTCAATGAAGTCAATAAATTCCAGTAGCTTAGTGCTTGCCTCGCCTTTGCTCCATCTATTTGGTGCTCGCCTTGCCTCTACTTCCTCATTAAAGGTAAAAGTTTACTGATGTAATAAGTATGTCTGCATATGGATTCAATAGTACTCATTAAAGCTTATGGGGTAATGGGTGGTGGAATATGAATAAGAATATGAACATGATTTGTTTCTTGGTTTAGCTTGCAAAACCATGCATTAGGTTAATTACCATATGGTTTTGCTATTCATTTCCAAAATTCCAGTTAAAGGTTCATTATTTATTCTTTAATTTTCATTTGTTCCTAACTGTCCATTTTTTAACTATTTTCCATTAACAAAGATAGGATTTTAATGTATCTGTCTAAACTCTTATTCATCTATATATAATGTCTATCTTGTGGAATCACCTTTTGGTGAATATATGAGTTTAATATAGTATCTTTGTTTGTTCAAGACAATAATGGACTATGTAGTGTCAAATTTGACTATTTTAAACACTGAGATTTATGATTTCTTTTGAACAAAGCTTTTAAACCAGTCATTAGACTGAAGGGAGCAAAGTTTTTATTAAAGTTTAGGCATTACATTATAAAGGTCTTTTAATTTTAATTTTTTAAAAAAGATTGGCCGATCACAAACCCAGTCAGACGTTATGTCGATGAAGCCAAACCAAGCTTAGGCCTAAGTCATATATCTTGTATGATTGATAATTTTTGGATCGATCTCAGGATAGGTACGGTTTGTGGCCAACCTAGCTCACTAACAACCGTAATCTCAATCGATTTTTACTAACTTATTCACCTCTTCCAGCAAACTTCTCACATTCTTTACTTTATTCCAACTTTCGCTCCCTCTCCCCCCATCCCCTCGGTTTTATTCATCGCAGATTCTTCACCAAGCTCTCCACATAATTAGTAACCTTTTCATTGCTTCATCTACTCTTGTTTATTGTCTTTCTTAATGAAATTTCTTGGATAGTTTTTATCTTTGGGTTTTGTCTTCTTTTGATGATTGAAGACATCAAAATTTATGAAATTTTAACTTTAGTTCTTGGTGCCATTCGTTTTTTAGTTTTTGTGATTATATAGGTTGTTTTAATAATGCCTATAATTTAACTTCAATTTTCTTATTATTCTTTGCTCCTGCATAGTTTTCTAGCCTAATTTAGCTTTAATCTAATAAGGAGATTCAATAAGCATAACCTAGTATTTAGTATTGTTATTTAACCCCTTCAAGATTCTAATAACATAGTAATTCTATAGGTTTAGGAGTTTTCTATGCAAGGTAATAAGAAATAAGAGGGGGTTAGCTAAGGTGAAATAGGTGGAGGTTTGTAAGGCTAAAGAGGAAGGGGGTCTAGGGATCATCATGATTAGCATTTGTAGTAAAATGCTAATGGTAAAGAAGCTCTGGAGACTTAAAGAAAACAAGACCTCTTTATGGATTAAATGGATTATTACTTATTTCTTAAAAGGGAGGGGTATTTGGGAGGTAGAAAGTAATTCATCATTCTTATAGGGGCTAGGTCAACTGCTAAAGCTTAGGGAGCTAACAAAAAGATAGGATCATATGTGTGACTGGTAGTAGGGAGCTACTTCACTGCTCTTTAATCATTAGAGCAATATTGGCCCTATATTTGGGTCAAATCTCTATCCTTACTTAGCTAACTTGTACCCTATTAAAGTGAAGATTTGGATTAATGGGGATAACTGGGTTAGTATACCTCATTATGTGATTCATATAATCCTTAATTATAATTATAATTAGGATAGGCAGGACAAATACATATGGGAGGGGAATCCTTCGAAATATCCAACAATGAGGCTTGTTTGAAATTCTTTTAGAGGTATAAAGGAAATTAAATCTTGGCACAAGATAGTGAGGAACCTTAATCTTAATTCCAGGACCTCTTTCTTATTATAGCTAATTGATGGATAAAAACTTCCATAGTTTGATAGATTGAGCTTTTTAAATATGAATTAAACTTCTTACCTATGCTAGATTGATGTAGAATCTATTAACCACCTATTTTTGTATGCTAATTCTCTACTGGGGTTTGGAAAAAATCATAAACTTGTGTCATATGAATTTGGATTGCATGAGTGTTGAAGGACATCTAAAATGGCTTATGAAGAAAACGGGAAGATTTAAGAGGAACTAGACTATATTTGTAGTAAGCTTAGGAACTTAAATTAATAGGATATAGAAGGAAAAACTAGAAGATGCCTCAAGAAAATAGAAACCTAAAGTAGGTAGTGCTAGACCTAAACTTAATTTCAATAAGGGAGCAATTGTTGCTTAATGTGAATGCAAAAACCTATCACCTAAGTATTTCTAAGGCATGGACAATCTAAGCTAATATTTTATGATGGAAAGAATGAATAAGTGCTTAATACAGGAGGATAATAACATGAATATCAACTTAGAGGTAGGAAAGTGGAAATATGCATTATATGTAATTCACAAGCAAGCCAAGAGAGGATCCTATTCTTTACAAATGGAGAGCACCTTTGTGACCAAAGAACTAAAAGCTATAGTGTTGATTTATTGTGAACAATCCTAATGATTATGGTATATAGGTTAGATTCAAACTATGTCATTTGGATGCACTAGGTCTAGCTCACAACTCACTGGCCATAATAACAACTCATAGGCTCCGAATTTAGATGTACACTGTTTTAAGATTCTTAGGACCCATGTAGAGATGAACTTATACAATTAGATGACCCACCATTAGAGCTTGGTGAACTTGACTACTTGGTAAGCCCAAATAAATGTTAACGTATCATAGACATCATTGATGAAAAAAAAAAGAAGAAGAACTATATAATCTTTTTTATTATAATGATTTTAAGGAAAGTCAACAATCACAAGTGTCCCCTAAACAAGAGTCTATCTTCAAAGATCATAGGGACTAAAATGTTATTGAATATGTTTTAAGTTTTAATTATATTTAATATAATATGATAGGGTAAAAGACATAGAGCTTCCTTTTAGTTTAAGACACTTAAAAAATATTAATCTTTAAAATTCTCAAAGAAAAACTCCTTATAGTTTTCAATTTTCTCAAAAACTCGTATAAACTTGAATTTAAAAAATAATGATAAAGCACATATGATATGAACATTATATATAGACAAATAAAATACTAGTTACAAGATGATTAAATCCAACTGTTAAATTCAAATTGAACTAAATAAATTTAATCTAAATTAATAATTTATCATAATTAACTTAAATTATTAATTTAATTCAGTTTTATTTGGTTTGAGTCGAATTTAAAGGTTAAGCAAGATTATCATATCAATAACATTTAATTAGTAGATATATGAAGTTCCTATTATATGTGTTTTTTTACTAGAGTTTAATATTATTATAGTGCCAAAGGCCTAACTCTACAAATTTCTTTTTGTCTCAGCAAGAGCTTAAACCTGAACAGGAATATATCATCCTCATTTAGCAAAACTTCTCTTACACCATGTTGCTTCTATTAATGTTAGACCCAAACTTTCATCACTAAATAGTAGGGTCTCTTATCAAAGAAGAATTCCAGAAGAGTCGCATCCCGTTTTAAGGCTCCCTCCTTCAAGGTGTCCATTATTGGTGCAATAATAGATTTACCTTTTGAAAGATGAGGAGAAAGTATAACTTCAAAGATGGGAAAGATTCTCCTAAGACCTAAAGTCAGGACTTCTTGTTGGTAAGTTTTAGGCAAAGGTTAAGAGAAGTACGAGCAGTCTCATGTGATGAAGCAGGAGCTTGGTGTTTAATGATAAAGAGGAACAAACGAAAAGGTATTTGAAGTTAAGGGAATAGACTCCTCATAAGCCAAAGGCTCAAAGTTCAACATTTAGCTAAAAAAAATCAAAAACCATAAAAGCTTGAAAAAAGATATTAGAAAGAAAAGGAAATAACGAGAAACTTAGAAGAAAAGACTGAGGAAGAACCAAGGACTAACAAGAGAATGGAGGAGCAGAAGGGGGACAAGACCAAACTGGTGAGGAATAGCATAAAGTGGGGACAAGGACATAAAAGACAAACTAAATTGGCAAGGAAAAATAGGGGACAAAGAAAAGGAAGAGGGAGAGCAAGGGAAACAAAAACAACAAAAAAGAGCTAACAGAACGGAAGAGCA
This sequence comes from Erythroxylum baracoense, assembly GCA_025629805.1. Taxonomy (NCBI): domain Eukaryota; kingdom Viridiplantae; phylum Streptophyta; class Magnoliopsida; order Malpighiales; family Erythroxylaceae; genus Erythroxylum; species Erythroxylum baracoense. The sequence continues at coordinate 15,188,684 of JAOTAY010000004.1, forward strand.
AGACCAAAAATTCAGTAAAATTTATTTCTAAACAAGAGAAGAAGAAGCGAACTTCAAGCGAATCATACAAAAATCCTAGATGGACGAAAGAGCTTCTTTCTCTAAATTGTATTAAAACTTATAACACTAATTAAAATTAATCACGGGAAAAAAGTTCACATCTATCAAGGGATTTGTTTCGACTGTAATGTGAGAAATATTAACATTTTTGCCAACACTGCAATATAAAGTGAAGAAACTAATCTTTGTCCATTGATGAATTAGCCGCCTTAGATCAGAGGCTGGTATCAAGTTTGACACATTAGCTATTAAAACATTGTTCTTATTTTAACAATGGTGCAATGTGACCTAAACACAGGTACACAAGGGCCAAGAAATATGTTCGTGGGAAGCCAAGTGCGGCTACAAATACTTGTCACCATTTCACAACACTACCTTTCACCACCACGTCAAAAATTCTCCTAACCATCTCAAATCACAATCTCTGCAATGTGGCGCTTCTTCCTCAACATCACGACACTCCTACATGCAGAACAAACCATCTTCCATTTCCACACGACCCCACCATCATTCCAAGTATAATCCAAATAGCCCACTATATACACTATAGCCGTCCAAGTTTCAACACCTAGCCTACATCATTGTCACCTCAATGGCTTCCAAAATATTTCTGGCTTTCCTTCTCTCTTTGCTTGTAAATTCCACTGCGGCAAAACGTTACTCGGAGAGTCCAAACAATCACTACTAGTCAGCCTTCTCAAAGGATCGAGTCTGAAGGTGGTGTGACGGAGATTTGGAACCATGAGGAGGACTAGTTTCAGTGTGCTGGTGTTGCTCCGATAAGAAATATTATTCAACCGAACTCCCTCTCTCTGCCCAGGTTCTTCCCAGCTCCTCGCCTCATTTACATTGAGCAAGGTTTGCAATATAATTTCTTTTGTTAGCTCATAATACCAATATAGGCATGCAAGATTGTTTTATGTTGTTTTTACTGATGACTGAATGTACATTGGCAATGGCGGCACATGCAGTTACAGCTGTGTTAGGAATAACCTACCCTGGATGCCCAGAGACGTACCACTTGGAGCAACATTTCTCAAGAGGGTTTTCCCAAGGAGGAACAAGAGGAGATCAACATCAGAAACTTCACAGGGTTCGCTGCGGAGACGTTATCGCCATACCTGCTGGTGCAGCACACTGGTGCTACAATGATGGCAATCAGGAGCTTGTCGCAGTTTCTGTCCTAGACCTCAACAACGAGGCTAACCAGCTCGACCAAAACTTCAGGGTAATAACAATCACCACTCAGAGTTGCTTCTAGTAATTTGCTAAAATGATAATCAATCAACATGCCTATGAATTAAATTTTTATCAATAGTCATTGACTTTCTGGTTGAATGATTTCTCAACAGTCATTTTTTTACTGTCATGAAGGCCATTATGTTGGCTGGAGGAAATCCAAAACAAGCAAGGCCACAACACTACCAGAGTACACCTCGGCGATTCGAAGAATCTGAGATGATTGAAGATACTTTCCAGAACGTCTTCCGAGCATTCGACCAGGAAATGATTGCTGAGGCATTCAACATTCCGATAAAAATTGTAAGAAAAATGCAGCAAAGCAGTTCCAGAGGACTCATCGTCAAGTGCGAAAGAGAGATCAGGATTATGACACCAGATCAAGAGGAACAACGAGAGCGTTACGATGGGCTGCCAAGGAAGAACGGTTTGGAAGAAACTTTCTGCACCATGAAGATCAAGCACAACATAGACATCCAAAGAGAAGCCGATGTTTACACCAAGCAAGCAGGCAAAATAAACATTGCCAGCGAACAAAAGCTTCCTATTCTTAGGTATATTGACATGAGCGCTGAAAGAGGACATCTTATGCCGGTAAGTAGCTAGCCCAAATTCATCCATACTAAACTACTTACACCACAATTACTTAAAAAGACATTATTGTCACAGAAAGCCATGTACACGCCTCACTGGTCCATGACGGACCAAAGAATCATCTACGCTCTCCGAGGAGAGTTGCATGTACAAATTGTGGACGACAATGGAAACAAAATCATGGATCAGAGGGTTAAGCAAGGAGATATGTTCGTTCTTCCACAATTCTACGCTTCAGTGTCAAGGGCAGGAAGAGAAGGATTCGAATGGGTGACATTCAAGACCTGTAGCATGCCAATGCAGAGCCCTATGGCTGGTTATACCTCAGTGATCAGAGCCATGCCCGTGGAAGTCCTTACTAACGCCTATCAGATGTCCCCGGAAGAGGCTGAGCAGCTGAAAATTAACAGAGACCCGCAATCCATGCTGCTATCACCTATCATGGCATCATCTTGATTAGGATTCTACCATTACTAATGGCGCCACTCTTAAGGACTTCTCGTTGTGTCTTACCCAGTGATTGTTGCGGAGTTAAATCTGTATGCAACTCGCCTGTAATATTCAATAACACGTAGCCTCGTCTACTTTCCAAGGTTTTGCTGGTAAACTATATTCCTTGTGCTTGAAATGCCCTGGCCTCCTCGTTATAACGAGCAATTCCATGTTATTGTTCATAGCTTTCTGGCCAATTTCATATCTAATCAACGTGATCCAAACACGATTGGCGCAATGAGTTCACAAGATCAGAATTTGATCCTTGGTACTTTAGAGAGTAAAGAATGGAAAAAAAAAAAAGAAACTAAAATCTCTCAACATGGGATGGGAGTTGTTCTATGGAAAGGAAAACCATCTCTTAAACTACAACTCTACCGGTTAGGTGTTTCAACGTCAATTCATAGATATCAACACCATCTTTCCCTGCTAGTTACGTAACATGACAAAAACCGGAGTAACTTCCGAAACAAATAAAAACATGGAAGGCTTTTATCGTTCAACAGAAACATGGAAAACTCAACGGATCATATCAGGGCTTGGACACCAAGTTGCTGCATTTCCCTCAACTTCCATATGGGATAGATAGCACCTTCTCCAAGTTCTGATGGATCAACTTGCTGCATAGCCCACGCGTAGTAGACTGTGTGAATTGTATCCTGGAAAACATCACAAGACAGGATGAAACCCAGGTATACATAAACGCAGAACTGAGTTTCCCGTTCTTTCAATACAATATGATATCTCGCAACAAATTAAGACCAACCATTATACATATTAAATCCTGGGAATCACCCCCTAGAAGTCAAGTCACCAAAATGCACCTTCACAGAAGACATGGGTAGATTATGTTTAAAGAAAACTAGCATCCAGGTAACACACCTCGAAGTGAACTGGTAATTAGGTGCAAGGAAACCACAACCCAGCAACTTAAATAAATCATTTGAATTTGGAGAATTTTATGCTAAAATAATTATTACCTTTAAATATTCACTTTTTGTCTCAGTCACTACCCTACTGATTTCATCTGCCAATTAGGCACAACTTGTCTTTTATTTACCAACCATAAGCTCAAAACTACCATATGAATTTCTACTATCACGTTAAGTAATCCTCCCTGAATCACTATATCTGTTGGTAAACGATCTCCTTAGCTGGGCAGGCTCATCTAAAATTAACTTCTTATGTCAAGATGGGAATTATAAGAGTGCCTTCAAAAATGATTATTCAAAGTGGCTGGTAGATGGATTGGGAATGTGCAGGCATAAATATGAACAGGTGTTTATTTTGCCCAGACACTTATTTAAAATACATTATTCCTGAGAAATTCCCTTACCTTGCCCCCTTCTGTTATTGCACCATTCCGATCACGTACACAATGGACTTGCTGCGTTTGAAACTGCAATTATAGCAAGGAACACCTTTTTATCATTAATCTTGAAACTGCAATTATGCCAAGGAAACACCTTTTCATCATTTAATCTTATGATACTCGCAAAGTAGTAGTCAAAGGAGAATGCATACGGCTACAATGATAATTGGGGAAGTGCCCATCATTTTGGTCTCTCTGACTTCCACCTCAGATATATGTAATATCTGGAAGAGAAAAAAACATCAACTATTTTCAACTCTTCTGTAGACAATTTCACCAATAATTTAAAAGTAAAACTAATATGAAAATAACTACATCCATCAAAAGTAATGCTAGACAGGAAAGAGATGCTCTAACTTCTAGACATCCAGCCCACTCGGAGGCCCATTACTTTGTAGTCAAAATTTACAACTAAAACTTAGCAAGTGTAAGCTCACTCACTAGTACACCACCACAAGCACAAACATGAAAACATAATACAGACACTCCCAACTCCATGACCAATTGAAAGCGTCAATTATTATCTCAAAACTTACAAAAAGGCCTAGAATATGGTAAAATAAATCATTAGTACTACCAGGGGCACATACAAATTCCAAGCACTCATCACGATGTCCCAAGATGTCTGTATTTGACTAATATTTTAGCTATCAAGGAAAGAGTATTGTCATCGCAAAAGACTTTAAAGGCAATGAAAAGAGAATTATCAAATCTAGTAACTTATTTGATTAAACAATTGAAAATGTTAGAAGTTATTAAGACTCACATAGTAACACATGAAATTGATGACCACAATCTTATTAATCCAGATGCAGAAACATTAAAGGTTTCCCATAGTAAGAAATGAAAGGAGAAGGAAAATATCTACACTTCAAAGAATCAAATGTTGACGGATTAGCAAATGTGCATCAAAAGCATTTCCAACATAACATGCTAACAGCTGTAATCAAACCATATGACAAGAGGCTGCCAAACAGAGAGCCTTACCTTGTTATCGAAAAAAATACCATGACTCTGAAAAGCCTTATGCTCTGCGTCGCAACGCGTAATCACTTCAGGACTGCAGTATTTCTTCAAAGTCTCTGTATCTCCCTGTATAGATGGGAATTCTCAATTAAATGAAGAAGATTTTTCAGCATTACAGAGACTAACCATGAATTTTTATCAGGTAAGGGAACAGAAAAAGGGGATCAACAAATATGCAATCACAGCACTAGCAAATAAAATTCCGCACAGACCTTTATGTAAGCATCAAGGACAGGCCTAACAGCTTCCTGAACTTCTGCTACGAAGTCTGGCAATGAAAACGATCTAACACACAACTCAACCAACATCCCAGCAGAAGAGTATGAGAGAGAAAGAGAAGTTCAATATGTAACTGAGCAGAACATAACTTATGAAATATACAGAGTTTAGATGAACATACGGATCTCTACGACGTATTTCCTTAATTGATGTTGCAGCATCTGTTTCTTGAAAGATAGTGTCACTAACACTGTCATGAGAGGAAAAGGTTATTCAAGATGACTAGAAAAAGTGTCAAACATGAACAGAGGAAAATGATCAGAGTTTAGAAATACTCTTGAATTTTGTGAACAATGGGATTATCGCTTGTCTCCCATCTTTCACGTACATCCTCAGCAATCTGTTAATTCCACCCAAATATTCCATAGAATCGTCATGATCAAATATACACCAAAATAGATACACATTTAGATAATTAATTATGGCGGTGCACATGGAGATACCTCCTCACTCTTTGTCATTACAGGTTTACTAAAGTCAGCAACACGCTTGATTAAAGGATTGCCTCTCATCTGGGAAACAAAATCATGATTACACATCTATTAAGCATCAATAAGCTCCCTTTTCCTAATGTTAAATTCTGTTTTGCACTCTCATTCACCTTTTCTCTGAATGCTTCCCACTTTTTACTCCATCGTGACTGTTTTGAGCCCATCACTACGACATCTGTTTTTGTACTTAATTCCTCTTTGAAGGAGGGAGGAGTACATTCCAGGTGCTTTCTTGCAGTTGGTTTACCAGACAACTCATCCTTCATAACATCATACCCCTTCTTCACAAAGTCGGTAACTTTAGTTTCTTTCAATTTCTGAATGGCTGAAGAAACCTTCCAGGAAGGCATGCTTGCCTTAAATTTTCCAAACAAGGTTTCTGTAGAATCATTAGTTACATTCTGCTTTTTCATCTCTTCAGTAGCAGTTTTCCCATCCTTTTCACCAGCATCATCTTCTGTTAAAGAACCAGCCGAGGAACTCTCTTGCCTACCCATCCTAAAAGTTTCTTTGACCTAAATAGCAGAACACAATCTTAATCAATAGTAAAACACAGGTGATAGACTCCAATGAATACAGCTGACAGTCTACAGATCAAAGCAGACCTCGTCTGTGGCAGCTGAAATCTTCTCCTTGACATTGGCTGAAACCTATAAAAGTATTATCATCATAGTCAAATCGTGTACCTATTAGATCGTAGTTTCATTCATATCAAAGATCAGTCACGGGAAGGTCATGGCAGCTAAACAAAGATCCAAATAACCAAGTCAAATAACATATACAAGTAACTGACATTGCCTTTATATAACCTATACAACAGTTTAGCTGAAGGCAAGAATGTATGCAAACGATGCATATGTATGCTAGCCCATGACAAACTTTAAGGCAGAAAAAAGCAATTACAAGATTACAAGATTCAAGAGGTGAATCAAAGTCTATCACACCAGAGCATCAGGTAAGCACTCAAGCAATAGGAAGAATGTAAGACAGCCAATTACTCTTATTGCATAGGATCCTTGAGGATTCTACACTGAACATAATATTTTTTGCATGTATCATCATGCAATCTCAGATTACAAATGAGAGGAATTAAAATGCAGAGAATGCAGAAGTAGTAGCATATCCTGAGCTTCTGTAAATTGTATGAAGCTATACACAAAACATGTTACAGATTCTACCTTCTTAGCAGTAGCTTCGGCCTCTGTCCAGGCACCATCCACATGCTTGTACAGCTGCGCAGTTGTCTGCTTTGTTCTGCATTCGCCATTTCACCATCTCAGGCCCTCCCTTGACATACAACGGTATGTCTCAGCCTATTAACTAATAAGGCCAAATTCACACTCATAGATGTAATATACTAAAGAATTACCTCACTTTCAGCTCATCCTTTACACTTTTCAATTCTTTTGCTTTTTCCTTTAGCTCCTTAACGGACTGTTGGAATTCTTCATTCCTGTTTCAAATATGATATAGAAAAATTAACATGAATGGTAATCACCTGCCCCAAAAATGCAATAAAAAAAACTAAAATGAAGATAAACCTAAAATTAAAATATCAAAAAGAGAAGCTGTGCCACAAAGGTAGCTTGAATAAGTCAGGACAATCAAACTGCCTTTCCAAACAAAATCTATCTCATGAAAACTACAGCCTTTAATCATGTTCCCAATAGATATATGCAAATCTTGGATTTTAAAATTCATCATTTTGGACAATGCAGAAAGGTGGAGCAAAAGAAACAACCACAACAAAATCCTCGATGGCAGCCAGCACAAAACCAGTATCAAAGCATTTTAGCAGCGCAGAAAAAAAGCTCTTTGGCAGAGAAATCATTAGTTTTTCGAGTCTACCTCGAAGAGAAAAATGGATAGCCCTATACTTAAGCCAACAAAAATAGAAGTTCCAGCAACATCCTTGAAGCATTGGAAATACTACCAATTTCGTGAAAGTAAACGCACAGTTTTTTAATGGACAGCTGAAATTAGTCACAGCACATACCCAGACCAAAATCAAACATTGAACAGGACGTGTAATCCTCCATAGTTAAAAACCAAAACAGAAACAAATAGTTGGTAAAGGTAGAGTGGAAGAATAATATAAAGCGGAGGGGTACTTATTAGCTTCTCCTCTAACACGCTTAGAAAACTCGTTGAAAACGCTGAATCGACGACAAGGCGAGTAACCATTTGCGGATAGCAACCTTAACCTCATACTTGGACCCTATTTGAGAAAATGAAATAAACCAACCCAGAAGTAGTTAGCATCAACAAGACCCAATCAAAAATGGTGCAGACAGAGATTAGAAGTAAAGAAAGAACCTGTTGGGGAGTTACGTGGAGAAAGAGGGACTGCCTTGAAAGGAACAAGTGCCGAACCAGCTTACGACTCGCCATTAGAGGTCAAGAATAGCGATTTTATTATAGAAAAAGAAAAGATTTTGCTTTCCAAGTCTAACCAACAAAGGTAGAGATTGGTAGGAACTAACGTAGCGAGCTGGATTCAGGTTCAGTCGCCCTAGACAGAGAAGGAGGAGGGGGGCTGTTAGGTTTAAGCAATGAGTTTATTTAGGACTTTAGAAAAGTTGATGCCTACGCTACGTGGAAGAGAAGACAATTTCTAGTCGGCGTGAGTTACAATATTAACTAAAATTAATAATAAAATATTCTAATTTTTTTATAAATTATCACGATAAATTACCAGGACAAATCTTTTTATTAGTTATGTAATATTAAAATATTAAAAATCAAAATATTTTGTCTAATTCGAGTTAGTTTCGGTCTCGAGAGCAAAAACGCAGCCAGTTGGTAGAAGTTATTGATATTAGTATTGATAATGATAATATAACAGAAGAAGATTTGTTTAGAACCACTTTAATTTTTGATATTTTGAAAATTTTAGATTTTATAAAAGCTTTTATCTTAGTTCGTAATTAAGATTCTTATTAATACGTGTTTTATTTGTGATTTTGGATTAAAATATGTGATATGTGGATCAAAAATTGTGATATGCTTTGGACTAACAAAATGGTACCAAAGCCATGATGATTTTGTGGGTTATATGTGAAGATATTTATCAATAAATTCAACATATATGACAACGGATAATTTGGAACAATAATCGTATACAAGAATTCAAAAGGATATATTCTCATATTAAACTTTCTAATGAACTTACTTTAGACATCTTTTTAGACTTCAATCACTCTATTAAAGAGTATGAGAATGAAAATTATTATCTCTCTAAGGAATATAACATATTCCATCTTCGCTTTAACATTATAGGATACATCTAGAAAGGGGATTATGTTCATTGTAATCAGATATTTTCCCAAATAAATAAACTTGATGCTTTTGTACAAAAATCTCATATTGAATTAAATCACCTTAGAAATAGATATAATTATTTGTTATTTTCAAACTCTAGTAAAAAGCCATACAAGCTATTAAAACAAAGATTAAAGAATCTAATAACATATATCAACAGTATAAAAAATTACAGATAGAAACTCATTTAGAGCTAAATAATCATTATAAACTTTATCACTTAAATGGAAGAAGATAAATATTTAAAGATTGTTCATATTTGAGACACAAACTTATTATAAAAGTCCAAGGTTTTAATTCCAAACTATTCGGAGACAAATACACATCTCTCTAAGAAATTAATTAAATATTAGCGACAAGAAATAACTCTCCATGTTGTAGCAGCAAAAAAATATGAGAAAAAACTAAACGATGAAATAAACACCGCGATTTAATGTAGAAAACCTTCCAATATAGAGGAAAAAACCATGGGGCAAATCAACAAATAAATTCACTAAACTTAATAAGGATTTATAGAAAAAGTTGATCTCTCACCCCCCCTAATAACAAATTGTCCCACAAAATTTCAGGATTGAAATTTAAGTTGATATCACAATCAATAATCACTCAAACCAATCCTTAAAACAATCAAACAAGGATGAGAATACAATCCTTTTTGCCCTCTCTCTATTTTTCTTCACTTTTGAATGTTCTAATTGCACTCTCTATCTCTCAATTGTGGAGTAAGGCTCAAATGAGCTATTTATTGCACCTCTGGTTTGATAGTTAAGTCAGAATCCTAGCTGAACTCAACTAGCTAGATCACATCTTATCCTAATCAAATTACATCACATTAACCAATAAGATGAAATTCTCATCTAAATAGGACTTGTATGGTCTTTATCTTTTAGAGCTGATATCATTTTACTATGATCTTATCTGTCATCTACGATCACCTAAAATCTCAAAATAGGGCTAGACACTCAACAATGTCCCCATCCAGCCTAGTAGATGGTAATTTGACTATAATTATACACCCATATATGATGTATTTTGCTTGATATTTTATAGTTTTGTTGTATATTTGATACTTAATTCACTCCAAATGCATTTATAGGTTATAATTGCTTTTATGGAATAAAAGGAGAAGAATTCGAATGAAAACGTGACATAAGACAAAGAATTGAAGCAATTAAAGACCTACATGCCCATGTATAGAGACGGTGTAACTCTTTATAAACGTCTAAAGATAGAAGAAATTAAGTTCTAGCTATATAGAGTTACACTCTCATGTATATTGAGATATACGACATGTATGTTGCCTATGTAAGCCTCTATACTCGTGTGAAATCATGAATTCATGTGTTTTTTATTAAACATGGTCTCTCATACGCCCGTTTATATCCCAAAAATCCTAAAATGTAAGGATGTGAGCGGAGGTAATTGGAGAGAGTTGAATTTATAGCAAATCTGAGACATGAAACATCTAGAGAGGTGACGAGTGTGATCAAGAAGCAAGGAAAACATGAAATTAAGATCAAAAGAGAACTGATAGAAGGCTACATTAATCCTCAAACTTGTAAGAAGATTTAATAAAAGAGAAAAGGAGATTTAGAATTATGAACTCTTTGTTTTCTATTAGTTTTCATGCATGTTTATCTTTGATTTTGTTTTTTATGATTAGCAACAAAATGTGTTTATTGTGTAGGTGTGATGAAACCAAATTTGGGATAGCAATATCTTTTGATCTTTTCTTTAATGCAATTATATTGATTGATTTATTGCAATTCAATTATATGTTTTACTATTTTTCTAATATATCCAAAATATTTTTGCATGATTTGATTTTATATGATTAACATTAAGAAGTCCTTTTGTATGAATAAATTTACCATAATTAAAAGGTTTGATTGTAAACATAGAGATAGATCAACATAAATTCTCTGGATTAGAATCAAACATAATAATAGAATTCATAAATCGATAATGCAATCTTAGGAGTTTTAACTAGAAAGATGTATGTCAATCAATCGACAGATTAGTTGTTAATAGTCTTGAGAGAGTTACTGACATAAGATAGGAATTTCCATGGTCTAATAATCAATAATATAATTGCACGATAAAAGATTAATTATTTAATGATTTTTAGGGGGATTCATCACCTAAACACTAATATTTGATATTGATTTTTGTAAGTAATTCCCTTCGTCTTATGTTCATTATTTTTTCCACTTTTAGTTTAATTATTAAGTTTTATTTTAAGTAAAAAACCAAAAATCAAATTCTTAGGCTAGATAATAAAATAAGGTAACTACTAGTAATTACTGTTTTCGTAAGATCAACTTGTACTTAACTGTACTAGCTATAACTACGTCGTGCACTTACAATAATTTAATTATTAGTATATAATCTACCAATTAAGTTTTTAGGGCAGTTATTGGGGACTATAGTATTAGGAAAACCTCAATTTTATTACTCTAGCAATTTTTATTTTATTTTAATTAAGTTTTTGTATTTATTTTATTTTACTTTATTTTATTATGTTTTTGGAAGGTTAATCGATGTCCAAATTGTGTTGCAACATTTGTTGGTGTAATTAGAGGATGAAGAAGAAGAGGAAGCTTGTATCCAAAAAGAGGAAATAGAGAAGTTGAAAGAGATAATCGAAGAAGAATAGGAGCTAGAAACCTTTGTTTAGGAAGAAGAAGAAGAATGGATAAAGGTGGATGAGGGAGAACTAATGGAGGAACCAAATAAGGAAATAACTAATTAATCATTGGTTGCCATCTTAAATACGGAGGGTTCTCACTTCCTCAAGACAAACTACTTACATCGACAGAAGATTCAGGGAGATTCATTATCCGTTATTTTATGAACAGTTTGTCTTTGAAAAGGGCATTAATGGAGTCCATTGAAGTGATTAATTTAATAAGTTATACCCTTATTATTATCTTACGACATGTGACTTATTTACAGGCTATGGAATCACTTTGTAGAGAAAAGGGTATAAGTAAGCCACTCATCACAAATCTTGGATAATGGTAATATGCAAGGTATGTCAAGCTAAAGGCGTTAAACAAGTGCTACTTGGGAGGTAACCCAAGAATTAAGATTTGATTTTGTTATGTTATTTTTACCTTCATATTTCGTATTTGTTTGTTATTTTTATTTCTTTTTATCCATTTTCTTTCTATTTTGCAAGGATGTTAGTCTAATATTAAATGGGCAGTCCCAAAATTAAAATCAGAAAAGTGTATTACTCAGGGAAGTACCAACTAAACTTTCTCACTTATCATATGTGCTTATATTATGTACATTGAGGACAATGTACATTTTTAAGTATGGGTGAGGGGTTAATGTTTTTCTTACGCTTATTATAATCTTTGTTATTAAATTTTATTAACTGATATCCTGAATTAGTTGAAATCTGTCTATCAATACTTTATTCATTATTGAATATTGATTTGAATTAGTATGTAAAAGGATAACAGTTAGAATAAAATTTATTTTATAAGTCATATTTTTAGTGGTTATTGAGATAGTCATTTTGAAAGAAAACTGTATACTATTTACGCACATAAGATGAAATTTTTTGGGTGGCTTTTGAGCCTAAGAGAAAAATTTTAAAAAATTTTAAGCTCTTTTACGTGTGTTATCATGCATAATTGAACAATTCTAGAACTTGCTTTTATTATACATATTGAGATCATACTTTGTTAAATTAGAAGCATTGAAGTGATAAAAACACTTAGATTCAACAATTGTTTAGCCTATTTATTGGATAATTACTTTACCCTTATTTATCCCTTAAGAATAACCAATTTTGAGCCATAGCCTTTTTCATTGATCATAACCCAATTAGTAACCTTTTATCCTAATTTCTTTGAAGCCTTTTTATGGTTTTGAACCCTAAATATTATTTACATTACTTGACTATTTGAAACTTAAAATTTTGCATGGTACAATATTTCTTTAATTGTGGTACAGGATGAATGCTCGAAAATAATATTAAAAAAATGCAAGCATAGAAAAGAAAAAAAGTATAGTACTAATGGGTTTATAATAAAAAGACGTGTATGTTATAAGCAAGTTTTTTGTAATGTTTTTATTTATAAATTTCCTTCAATTTTATTACACTTTCATTATCCCAATCATATCTTACCTAAGCCCCATTATAACCTTATAAAGGCCTTTTGATTTTTGTTTCTAGTTTACATTTAAATGGTGGGTATATGATAATATTGCAAGCTTATGGTAAAAATTCTACTATGCATTAATTTGAGAGTTTGATACTTTTCACCCTAAACACTTGAGTGTATTGAGTGAAACCTTGGTAAGGATGTAAAGATTCATGCTTTTGATTTCAATAAGATTATTGACATGAGTATTATTAACATTGACTTATGAAGTTAGTTTTAGGATAACTTTATTATACTTGTATGTTAATTTGATTAATATGACATGATGAATTAGAGTATGGATGTACAGGTTGAGATTAACAAAGAATGGATGTTATAAAGTTAATAATTTAGATTATGATTTGCTTGAGGACAAGCAAAAGCTTAAGGGCTTGTTTGGTTGGACGTTAATTAACGGAACGGTTTATAATGTAACGAAATGTAATATAGTGAAAAGTTATTTGGGAGGGATGGAAGGGTTCATAATGTAATGTAGTGTAATATTGTTTGGATGATGGATGGAATGGAATAGAATGTATAATAAATGACTATTATACCTCTGATATTAAAATGGTTGATGCAAGAGGTTTAATATTATGACTTTAAAACAGAAATTATGTCCAACTAAAAAATCATGCACCTCCATGACAAATAACTTTTTTATATTTTCTATTTTAAAATAATAAAATTTTTAATAAAAATTTTATTATTTTATTATTAATTATATACAATTTATTATTAATTTATAAAATTTTTATTAGTGAAAATAGAAAATATACAAAAAATATTTTTAATTATTTATATGTATTTCTATATAAATAAAAATATAAAAAAAATTTTAAATATAAATCACATATAATAGAATAAATTTTATTAAATAATTAATAATAATATTTAAATCTAATTAATAATAAATTGTATATAATTAATAATAAAATAAAATTTTAATAAAAAATTTATTAATAAAAATAGAATAAATATAAAAATTATTCTTTAATTGTATTTATATATTTCTATATAAATAAAAATATAAATAAATAATTTTTAAATATAAATCACATATAATAGAAAAAATTCAATAAATAATCAATAATAATAATAATATTTTTATATGATTAATAATAAATTGTATATAATTAATAAAAAATTAAAAAAATTTAATAAAATTTTATTAATGAAAATAGAAAATATATAAAAAATTATTCTTTAATTTTATTTATATATTTCTATATAAATATAAAATTTTAAATATAAATCATATATAATAGAATAAAAGTTATTAAATAATTATTAATAATATTTTTATATATTAATAATAAATTATATATAATTTATAAACAATTATAGAATAATTTTTTTATATTTTTTGTTTTCATTAATAAAAAATTTATTTAAAATTTTTATTTTATTATTAATTATATACAATTTTTTATTAATAATATAAAAATATTATTATTAGAGTAAGGAGAAATAAAATACAAATATTATTAATTATATAGAAGGGGGTTACGGTTAGAAGAAATAATTGGTATTAAGAAAAAAATTTGAGAGTATATTAGGTAGTATGTATTTATTAGTTTACGTTCTATCCTAAACCCTCCGAATTTAAGGTTTCTTATTTTCACCATTTAGAATGGAATTGAACGTAACATGAAACCCTCCACTTCCATCCCATTTCATTCCATTCTATTATGAAACCCTTAACCAAACGATTGGAGTGTGTTACGTTCCATTCCATTCCATTACTAACCCTCCAACTAAACAAGCCCTAAGGAAAACTTAGGTAAATTTTGTCTAATCTCTCTCTACATTATGATTTTGAGTTTAGTGTTAAGATATGTTGTTCTTCATTCTTGAATATGCATGTATCATGGTTTAGGTGAATGAAATGTGTCATAAACAGGGTTCTTTAAGTCAAAATTGAAAATGCCCCCTTTTGGTGAAAGTTTGTGAATTTTTGAATAACTTTGTATTAATTGTGCATGTATAATGTGAATTGATGATGAAGAATGAAGAAGATGTACGTTAGTTAAGGTTGGGCCAAAATGATGAAGAAGAATTGAATTAATGTAATGAGTTGTGTAATTGATAAATGTAGCTTAAATTAAGGGAGTTGGTTTGAATGGAGTGGTGGAATATGTCATTGAGTGGAAGTGTTACTACATGATGTGATAAGAGCATGAATTATTATGATAAAGGCTTGAAAATGTGACTTGAAAGTTATGCACTTTAAGTGTTTGATAAATTGCTTAGGTGAACTTGGGTTAGGATTTAAGGCCTTACAATGGCATACATTGGAAAACATTTTCATGTTTACTTAAAGTGAACTTAGATCGATGCTTAGGTTGACGAGAAATGGCCTAATGTGCTTGGATAAAGATGTGTTTAATTATGCTTTGAAATGAGTAAGTATTGAATTAAAGGCATTAAATGCCTTAGGAAACGCAAAAGAAAAACTAATGTGAATAGTAAGGAAGTAATCATGTGAGGCATTTAATGGTCGAATTCTATAGCTTAAAGGGAGTGGTATTGTGCTTTATACACTTATGTGATAGTGTATAATTATGAAATTTATGTTTAAGTAGTAATTTCATACGTGTGATAGTGTATAATTATGAAATTTATGTTTAAGTAGTAATTTCATCGTATATCTTTTTATGCATAAAGGCTCGAGAGTTGTGAATCAAGGAGCTCGTACCGATGATTGTTAAAATTAAGAGAGTGTATACCTTCATTTGAGGTGATTTAGGGAAACCATATTTCTCAAATAGAATTGGAACATCCTAAGACGTGCTGAATGAATTGTATATGAATTTTGAACCTAGGCAATGTAAGATAGAATTGAACTTCAAATGGATGCTAATATGGCTATGTATTTAAGAAACCATATTGTTTTGAATAACATTTTTCACTTGGAGTACAAAAGATGAAGTTTATTGCATGAAATAATGTTTTAAAATTTACATATGCATGATCGAGCCATATTTGTCACGTATATGTGTCCTTTTTGGCTTAGAGCCATCAAAAGGTTTCATTTCATCGGTTGGACCGATGCCTTACTTGATTTTATACTTAAAAATTTGAATATGATTTGTTTGTGATTAGTGAGGTAACGATTGGCCAATTGTGTGCTGGGCACAACTGATTTAGCGACCTCCGTACCCTTGACGCTGGTACATAAAAGTTGAGTCCCCATATCGACACCTTTCTATGGGACTTGTGAGTGATTCCACACCTAGGGTCTGGACACTGACGAGGTCATCACCTAGGGTCGTGACGCTCTTGTCGACTATAGTTCGGACTCACCACGGATGAAGTCGAGTCAACACCGAGGATCGGTGGGTGTGCACACTAGTTTGGCCGACTAATGGTGTCACACATGATTGTTTTGTCTTACCCTAATATTTGTTTTTCTGACGAGATTCGATTCATACATGTGATGTTTTTATGCTTTTGTGTATTAGAATTCAAACCTATGTTCACTAGATAAGTGAATTAATAGGCTAGGCCTATATGGTTCCTAACCAATATACATTGAGTCATAGGCCTATATGGTTCTATATGTTGTATGTTCACCTTATGGATATCTATACCGTCTTGGTGTGTATCAAGTTCTATTTATGACATATGTTTTTTCCTGCTCACTGAGTACATAGTGTACTCACCTCCCTCCGCTTCCCAACCATACAAGTTAATTTGGTGAGTTTGAAGTTCTGAGTGGATCGTGCAGTCTTTTGATATTTTCGGGATATTACTGTACGTGGGTAGTCTCTGCTTTGTAGTTTGTTGTATAATGGCTCATGATTATGTTGATATGCTTTAAAAATTTTATAAATTAACTATTGACTATCTTATGGTTTGTAAATGACTTATATGGGAATCTTTTTATATTGTCCAAATGTTTTTTTAAAAGATATTCAGTTAGGCTTGCATAGTCGAGTTAAGGGTACTATGAGTATTCTTAGCCTGGGTATGCGGCGATTGTCATGGGCCCGATGTGGCTTCAAGTGGTGACAATTCTTGTTTCCCTTCTTAATCTCCGTAATGTCCTCTCGTTCTCTAGACCAAATTATACAGGTTCTCTATAAGGATATCTGGTCATTACCATACACCAACACTAACAAACATATAAAAATTAACCGATAACTAAAAGAAAACGATTATAAACAGATATATACATAAAACACCAATTGAAATAAAAAAATTTAAAGCACTACATTTACCAATAACGACATCAAAATTTGACAGTGCGTGTCGAGTGCACTATAAAATTTACCTAACTTTGCACACTAAAAATTTATAGCTGTGGTGAGTCCAGATCGTATCCACAGGGAATGTTTGTTTAATTTTTTCCATAAAAATAATTGATGTTAAGGAAATAAAAGGGGGTTTTGGGTTGATGCGATTTAGAAAACAAAGTAAACTTAAACTAACATGAGCAAATTATAGAAAACAATAAAAAGTAATAAAAGTGATGAATATGTGTAAAATCTGATTCTTGGATCAATCTCGGCCTACACACGATTAAACAAATTTCAATGTTATAATTTTTCACATCTCTCCTAGAACTATTGATCGTAGGTTAATAATAAGTTCTGTTAACCCCATTTTTCCCTTAAGTCATGTTTAATTAAAACAAGCTCTTTTATTAAACCTAGCTATCAAGTAACTAATAGGATCTTAAAAGTAACAAGTACTTCTTTAGAAGTCTTTTAGCTGGACTTCTTACTCAAGCATTTTGTCCTAGATCCACAATTAAATATTTGCTTTAACTCTTTTTCTGGATCAACGACTTATCGCTCCAAAATATGCGACATGTTGTTATTGGTTAAGGTCATAGGGCATCAACTTAATGTTTCCTTCTATTTCTATTATTGCCTTTTCACTTAAGAAACTGCTAATATTACGAGGAATAATAGAACTCCGTGAATTTTTAATTGTTTGTGGGAGTTTTTCTTACTTAATGACGGAGCACTTCTCACTTAAGATAATTGTTGATAATTTCAAAATAAACTTCTTCATTTGTTCCTCTACTTTGTCTTTCTCCTTCTCCTCCAACTATGTTTCTTTGGGCTTGTCCGACTTCTGAACTTCCTCCTTTGTAATAACTTTAGCATTAAGAGCTTTTCCACTCCTAAGTGGAATGGCTAACAATTGTTCTCTTAGGTTCACCTTTATGTACTAGGAACTATACCTTAACCTCTTTTACTTACCACCTCGATTAGTTGGTTCACTGGGATCTCTAAATTATTAATGGAAGCATAATTAAATAGCACCATCTCTTTAAGTTTGCCCACTTAAGATTCAAATTTCCCCATTCTATCTAATGTTTCATAAATGGAAGACATAAAATACATGATCATCTTACATCCCTTTCAAGTCTTCCATCTCAAATCCGTATGACAGTGACTATTATTGAAATTAAGGTCATTGTTGAAACTTAAGTAGTCTTATAGGTCTGTCTTCTCTATTTGCTTGCTTTGCCCAAAAGAAATATGGATGGATTCTCCATCTTAAATTGTACATATTAGATCAAGATTTGTTTCTGCCAATTCCACTATAAACAGCTATATAATTATCCTCTTCATAATAATATAAGGTATGCTCCATGTTCATCCATATATAGGAAGGATAGCCATGGATGTCACAATGATAGCATGTCTCCTTATTGGCCATGTTAAGATTTAGCAATATTTCATCTAATTATTTCTATAAAAAAATATCTTCATCTAATTGAAAAGATCAAAAAATTTTATGCCAAGTTTGAAAACGTTTTATTATAATGCCAATTACAAAGATGCAACATAGGAGAGCTAAATAAAATTATACGAGAAAAATAATAAAATGAAAAGGAAGCTAAGATTAATAAATTAGTAAATAAATAGTCATCAGCAATGACAACAAAAACTTTTATCTTCTCTTTATGTAAGTTCACATAATCGGTTTTAGCAAGTCACTAAAACTAAAGTACTTCAAAGTATCAACCTCAAAGGGACTAAATCTATATTTATTAATTCTGAAATAAAATAAAATAAGAATATATGAAAATAATTAAATTACTAAACTAACAAAAATAAGATAATTATACTAGTGAAGAGAAAATCATTAAGATAAACATTGAGGTTTTAAAGTTCACTTATATGGAATTTCGATTGTCACGCAAGATTGATTATAATGATTAAAAAAAATTAATCTAATTTATCTATACCCTCTTTTGATACACACATATATATTTAATTAGGTAATTATCACCTCTCAATCTGCAATTCAACCTAATTAAACTCATTAATTTTAATTGATTTATATAATTATCATCCTAGTCTAAGATGATCTTTTTCTTTAGATTTAGAAAGTTTATTCTCTTAGTAAATGTATTATAATTCTTCTTTTATTTCTTCATATAATCCATTTAATTAAGAACAAAGAGAATAAATTTAATCAAATGAATAATCCATCATACGTCAATAATTAAAGAAACCATTATAAGCTACATCCCTAACCTTAGTTATGGTTTTAGCTACTGCACTTAATAAAAATAGAACTAAAACAAGACAAATTTAACATAAACGAAAGAACTAGAAGATTTCTTATGATCTCCTCCAAATCTTGTTTTAAATCCCCCTTTGATGCTATGAAACCCTAAAAATAAAAGGTTGTCATGTACCTCTAAAATCTCATATAAAAGAACCCTAATTAGAGTATCTATAATTTAGGATTAAATAAAAATGTTCAAAGGTTAACAAACTTATGCATCCTTAAAGTGTAATCATGAGTCCAACGCCTATTACACTTATAGCCTAGAGTTAGTTTTATTATAGAACTTTATGGGTGAAATTATAATGATTTTGATACTAATGCCACTTCATGTTTGCTTTTTGAATAAAGAGCACAACTAATATGGGTCTAATATGAACCCGTGTTCTAGAAACATATCCCAAATCTTTATTTTTTTTCATGTTTTTGACATCTTCAAGATGGAATCAATCTATAATGCCTTCTACATAGTTGTTCCCATGATGTTAGGTTTCTAAATGACTCCAACATTCCCTCAATCAAACAACTATAAAGAAAGTTCTCATGATATCTTCTCCAAATTATCACCTATAAGACAAGGAGCTAAATATAGAAAAACATCATGTAATTTCATATAAAACATGCTATAAAGATACTAAAATAAAACTAAGTTGACCTTATAAACATGTCAAAATATAGAATTATCCCTCTCAAACATTCCAAAGTAACTCCCTTTCAATTTTTAGATCTAACTCAAGTAATACTTTGGGACTAATTATGGTTATAAATTAACCATAATCTTGAAATTTAGAAATAAATACTAAATCAAAAAGAAAGTTCTAAAATAAATAAATGAAAAAAGAAAATAAAATATGATTATATTAATAAAAATAAAGTGATCATAATATCTTAGTCCCTGGTAACGACGTCAAAAACAAGATTGTGTATACTTCAAACTAATACTAAAGATCACTAGGCAAGTGCACCTATTGTTCTTATATTCTAGTGAATATGAGTATCATCCCTAAAAGGACTACAAGTACTAGTACTAACCATCTTTCTATTATCTAATCTAACAAAACTAATAATTCATTTAAAATAAATAATTAACTTAATTGTTTGCTAATCTAAATTAGCAAACCAAACCAATAAACAAAACTGAAGTAATTAATTGATAAATAAGATTTAGATGTAGAATTCCCTATAACCAATCTCTTTTTAAATTTATATTGTTTCAATTATTAACCCTAGTTTCTTGGACTATTAAAAATTTCAAAGTTATACCTTATTCTTTCTCAAGAGATACAACTCCTATCCTTAAGTTAATTGATTGAAATCTCTTTCTAATGAAAACCTAAGAACATATTAACTTGTTATATGAATTTCTTTGATAGATTTGACTCTAACTTGGAAGATTTATGTGTTCATATATCTAAGATTCGATAAAATTCTTTTTATTTATACTATGATCTATTCATACGTATGATTTCTCAGTCCTTATATGTGAAATCTAAAATTGAATCAAAATAATTGGAAATTCTAATTTAATATAGGAATTAATCATTAATAATTCATAAAAAAACTTCAATATAAATAAATATTTCTCAGGTTTATCTTATTTAGATATATCCTATTCTAGTTCATATTAAGTTACTTCATTATTGTCTCAAGATGCTCTAATTTGTCTTTGATAAGTGCTAATTAGGTTATATTTTAGCATGATTTTGAGATCATTTTGCTTATAATTAGATAATTTTTTTAGGATTAGATACTCAATATAGCTTATATTTTGTTTATGGGCCTTATTTAGCTCCCCAGTAAAGAAGGAATGAATTCAGGTAAGTTAAAGCCAAGTTAGATAAGTTTTATAGTTATTTTGGATGAACAAAGGTTGAATATGGTCCCCTATTCACTAACATCACCTAAACATAGGACCATGTTTTATCCCATATAGCCTACTAATATATCATGTCTATTTAACAACTTAAAATATAAAGGAACATGACCCAAACATGGCCTTGTGTTCCTTCAATGTTCCTCCCTAATATGTTATACTTCTTTGAGAACTTATTATATGAAGGAACATTGGTCTCGTTTTCGATAACACAAGCTAAACATTAACCTATGATATTACCTATGTTCACTAAGTGAACCATTAAATGCATGGTAGAGGATGTTCTAAGCCAAAGCAAGTGCAACATATACTCATATTGGTGACTTATGTTGGTAATGCTTGGTTTAAAAAAAAGTTGACAAAAAAGTGAACCAATATAAGAATAACATAGGTTTATGTTAGACACATGTTGATAGAAAATTTAGGTTAAAATAAAAACTAGAGAGACAAAAGGAAATTAGGAGAGTCATCTGGGAGGACCAAAGATTAGTTATGAAACATTAAGAAGTACGAAACTTTGGAGAAAAGCTCAATATTCAATCAAGAGCATATAGATTTAAGATCTATAAGATCTCATTCTTTTATCTTTTTTTGGAAATTTACTCATTCTTTTATCTTATTTTCTTTATTATTTATTATTGCTTTTATTTTTCTTTTATTAACTAAATTGAGATGTAGATCTAAGTGGGATGAACTCCAAAACGTATTGTTTTGAATTGATTACTTGCTTTAATGTAAGAATCTAGCTTTATTTAAAATCATTTATGAGTTTATATTGTGTTGAACTAAGGTAGTGAATGTAGAAAATTTTAATTTCAAATCTCATATATAGGGATTAAGAACGTATACATATATATAAATAGATATAAGGCATTAGTAATAAGAGTTGCATGAAATCCTATAACTAAGAACACAAAAATCTTCTAAGTTAGAGTCAATTGTATTGAGAAAATGGAAATTCATAGAACTAGTTAATGCATTTGTAGGGATTTTTCAATTAGAGAACTTTCAATCAATCAACTTAAAGATATGGGATATATGTCTTGAGAAAGAATATAGTTATAATTCTGGAATTCCTATTAGTTTAAGAAACTAGAGTTAGTCATTGATTCAAGATAAATTCAAGTATAGGAAAGGTTTTAAAGAAATTCTTCATCTAGATCTTTTTTATCTATTGGTTATTTTATTCTTGTCTATCATATTGACTGGTTATTTCTTACTTATTACTTCAATTTAGTTGATTTTTCTTTTTAAAATCAATCATTCTTTTTGTTGGACCCCGATTTTTCTTCTTACTATATGTTGGGGATTAATTTTATTTTTGTTGCGATTAGGTATAAATCATGA
>JAOTAY010000004.1:15211568-15234609 GCA_025629805.1 Erythroxylum baracoense
CTAAACCCTCCGAATCGGAGGTTTCTTATTTTCACTGTTTAGGATGGAATGAAACGTAACATGAAACCCTCCGCTTCCATCCCATTCCATTTTATTCCATTATGAAACGCTCAACCAAACGATGGAAGTGTGTTACGTTCAATTCCATTCCATTACTAACCCTCCAACCAAACAAGCCCTAAGTGTGGAGATGTTTGATAGATGGTAATTTGACTATAGTTATACACTCATATTTTATGTATTTTGCTTCATATTTTATAGTTTTGTTGTATGTTTGGTACTTAATTCACTCCAAAGGCATTTGTAGGTTGTAACAGTCGTCATGGAATAAAAGGAGAAGAATTCGAATGAAAACATGGCACAAGACAAAGAATTGAAGCAATGAAAGACTTACACCCCAGTGTATAGAGATAGTGTAAGTATCTGTAAATGTGTGAAGATTGAAAATTTTGATTTTTAGTTGTATAGATTTATACACCTATGTAAACTGAGATACACAATTGTGTATATTGCTCGTGTAAGTCTTTGTGTCCTTGTGAAATAATGAATTCAAGTATTTTTTATTATACATTATATATGTTCTCTCACACACCCGTATAAGTGACTGTGTATATTCTAGAAATCCTAAAATTTTCTATGAAAGGACATGAGTGAAGGCAATTGGAGAGAGCCAATTTTTGCAGCAAACTAAGACATGAAACATCTAGAGAGGCGATGATTTTGATCAAGAGATGAGGAAAACATGAAGTTAACATCAAAAGAGATCTAACAAAAGGCTACATCAAACCTCAAACTTGCAAGAAGATTCAATATGAGAGAAAGAGAGATTTAGAATTATGATCTCTTTGTTTTTTATTAGTTTCATGCATTTTATCTTTGATTTTGTTTTCTATAATTAGCAACTAAATGTGTTTAATGTCTCGGTGTGATAAACGCTAGTTAAGGATATAGTATGTTTTACTCTTGTTCTAATATATTTAGAATATTAATGCATGATTTAATTTTATATAGTTAACATTGAGAAGTTCTTTTGTATGAATAGATATACCATAATAGAAATGAGTTGACTGCAAACTTAGAGATAGGTTGACATAAATCCTCTTGATTAACCTAATAGTAGAATTCATAAATTGATAATGCAATATGAAGTATCTTAACTAAAAAGATTTATGTTAATCAACTAATGGATTAGTTTTTAGTAGTCTCGAGAGAGTTATTAATAATCAATAATATAGTCGCATGATAAAAGATTAATTATTTAATGATTTTTGGGGTGATTCATCACCTAGACGTTAATATTTGATATTGATTTTCCTAAGTAATTTCCTTCTTCTTATGTTCATTATTGTTTAAGTTTTATTTTTAATTAAAAACTAAAAATCATATTCTTAGGCTAGATAATAGAAATAAGATAACTACTAGTAATAACTGTCTTCGTGAGATCGACTCGTACTCGTTTATGCTAGCTACAACTACATCATGCACTTATGGTAATTTAATTATTAGTATAAAATCCACCAGTCATAGCCTAAATATGGGAAGAAATTTTATTCTCTATTATCTACTTGAAATTCATCCTGGAGAGCCTACAACTAAGCTCATGCTTATTTTACAAAACCACTTTAGTCAGTATATTAGCACCATTCAAATTCGTATAAACCTTCTTCAACATTAATTATTGCTCTTCTATCACAAACCTCAACCAATGATATCTAACATTTTCACAAAAAGAAACCTTTATCTAGATGTGGTTTAGGTAGCTCATCAATATCAGATTGTATCTAATCATCACCAATGTGTGCTTGGTCACACACTTCTTCTTCTTCACTTATAGACTGCTCAACATTGGAAGAAAAATTATCAACACCATAGGATGAGCTACTGTATGTTAAATTATCTACTTTTAGAAGATCAGCACCTCTCTCGTGCTACTGGAACATCACATCCTGACTCTTGATCACGTCTTTCTTCTCTAGGTCATAAAATCTGAAACTAAACTAATCATCACCATATCCAGCAAAGCTGTAAGGTATCAACTTTGAGTCAAGCTTCTTTCTTTAATCCTTAGGTATTTGTCTGAATGCCTTGCAGCCAAAAACTATCAAATGATGATATGTGAGATCCTTACCAGTCCACGCTCTCTTGGGAATCTCAAAATCCAACAGAACTGAGGGATCTCAATTTATTAGGTAGACCACTATTTACACTGCTTATGCCTTAAATGTCTTTAGCAACATAAACATTCTAAACATGCAACAAACCTTCTCCATAATGGTTCTGTTCTTCCTTTCAGCAATCCCATTATGTTGTGGAGTCTCTGGTTCAGTTTTCTTATGCTTGATGCCATAAGACGTACAGTATTCTTCAAACACCTTAGACGTATACTCCCTTCCATTATTTGTTAGCAGAAACTTCAGCTTCCCTTTTTACCATAACATGAAATTTCTTAAAAGTTTCAAACACAAGAGATTAAAGTTCAATATGTACACCCAAGTCTTCCTCAAAGCATCATTAATAAATGTAACAAAACGTATGTTACCTCCTAGTGACTCCTCCTTAATTGAACCACAAACATCTGAATGCACCAACTAGAATAAGTACGACTTCCTTATAGATCTTTTGAAAGAGACTCTATGATGCTTTCCAACCAAACAATCATCACAAGGATTTAGTAGTTGTGAGTTCTTAATTGGGATAAGTGATTTTCTAGCCAGCAAATTTACTTCTCACTTATGTGCTCCATTCATCGATGCCACAAATTTGGTGAAGTTTCCTTTTTCGCTAATAATGGTAGATTGTATAATGTTTTTGTGGGTAGTTTAGAGGTGCTTGATTAATGGGTTTGGGAAGGGTTCAATGGTGATAGAATGAAAAAGGGGTAGTTGGTTATATGTTATCATTATAGGGATAGTATTACGATATCCAACTTTCAGGTATTGCTCCATACCCCTCAAGCATGAGAAGAATGTCAATCATTCTTAAGTGACACTCCCTTCATCTTTTTTAAATTTTTTATAATTAAATATAATTAATTAAAGACAATACAATTAGGATAATTAATTAAAATAATATTACAATATAACTAATTACAATGTAATTAATTAAAATATAATTAATTAATTACCATATAATTAATTAAAATATAATTAATTACATATTTCTCTTTTTTAGCAATTAAATATAACTAATTAAAATATATTAAAATTTGATGTGAAACAAAAACTTTAAAAACTTTTATTTCTTAATATTTTTAACAAACCAACCACTATCAATGATAATGATAATCGTTCCTTTGTTCTAACCAACCATCATAATTATAATGATTATATCCATCCTTATTTCTCACTATATTCATTCTCATTCTTATTACCATTACCCAATTTGAACCAAACGCCCGCTTAGTATGTATTTAATTGTTAAATTGAATAATTAGTGCATGTTTAGGTTATGATTATGTTGTTTAGTTAGACATTTGTGTTTTGAGCGTTTTATGGGTTGGAGTATGCCATTGAGCTTAAATTTTGTGTATTTGAGATGCCTTGACATGTTTGTTAGTGTTTCTGATCAAATTTCGAAGAATGGAGGAGAATCAGAGGAAGGTTAGAACTCGACCTAAGCGTATGATCGTGGCCTGACAGAAGCCTGGTAGGTTTGCGATGATCATAACAGAGAGTAAAATCTTGGGCCACGATCGTGGCACTATGGCCCACAATCGTGGCCTACGCGATAGAAAACGCAGACAACCTTCAAGACTTAAGTTTTCGAGGGACCTTTTGGGCATGGGAAAACCCTAGGGTTTACCCTAAATGGAAAAAACTATAAGAAGATAGAGAAAATAACCTTAAAGGAGCTCTCTAATTCACCACTTTTGGGAAAACTCCAAGAAGAGAGAAGAAGAAGCGGGAGAAGAGGAAGAAAAGGAGAGAGGAGTTAGCTTTTGCTATTGCTGCTTTTTGGAGGCATCCCGATCCCCTTCCAAAGTGTATTTCATTCATATTTGTGTTCTTTTCTTTGAATGTTGAGATGGATATAAATATGTTGATGGATTTAGGTTTGATTATGATGATTTAATTTTCTTTAGGGATTTTGACTTGATTTAATGTTAATCTAGCTATTTTTTGTTTAATCATTTAGGTGTTGTCATTAATTGTTGTAACTTCATACTTCGGTAATAAATTAAGAGAGTGAATTGAATGCAAAATGATTAGGTTCGGTTAATGAGAGTTAAGTGATCCAATAGACCACGCAATTAATCAAATCGATTATTACACGGAGAGAGATCTTGTGTGAGAACTGGTTGTTTTTTAGAAAGCTTAACAACTGATTAGGGTTAGAGTTGTTCGTATTACATGTTCGATTTTTAACTTAATTAAGGTTTATTAATTAAGGTTTGTGATTATAACTTGAGAGAGAGTAATCCTCCCTTTGATAGTCTAGAATAAACATCTCATTAACACGTGAATGACTAGGTTAGCTTTCATGATAGGAAAAATCCCCCTTTCTCATAATTTAGAACTTCTTTTTGTGTGATTTCTCATCGTGAAATTGGCATAGCTCAATTGAATTTTTTTCGTGTTAATTTACAAATTAATTTCTACCAATTATCTTCACGTGTTTACTTTTATGTCTACTTTTTATTTTCATTTTTATAATTCTTAGGGCCTTAGATAACATAGGATTGAACTAGTTTACCGCTCCTTGAGGGATCAACACCTTACATACTATACCCACTACCTATTCGCCTGCAGTATTTTAAGGGCTTATAAATTGTAAAACTTGCCCATCACCAAGTTTTTGTCGCTGTTGCTGGAGAGTAGTAAGATTAGTTTAGTTCTTGTAATCTAAGGCATTTTCACCACTTTTATGTCCGTGTAATTACATGAATGTTGTGCGCAAAATAAGTTTTAAAAATACCTAGGCTATCCTACTCATAAGTATACGAGGTAGTTGTAGTTGATTAGCCAGGGTCATTTCCCACAGATGTGAAATTAGTTCACTCAAATTAATCTTGAATAAAAAAATAAAAGCAGATGCAATCATAAACATTCTAACCCGATTTGTTGAGTGAAAGCTTTAAAGAAAATCACAAAATTAAACTGATTTAGCTGGAAGCAAAAACGAATAAATTAATCGACGAGGGAAACTCTTGAGAATTAATTTTACTAATTTAATCTCCTATACATGACTAAGGGGAAATGATTGGATAATTGTATCACTAAAATTACCAATTGGGTTCTAAAATCAATTCAAATAACAAACTAATCTAACATTCGTATTTGACAAGTTTATCATCCAATTTAATTATTAAACCCAACTAATAATTACTGACTTAAGTTAATATATTTCTAATTCATAACTTAAGCATCTATAGTTTCTCGTTCTATATTAAATTTCTTCTCTCGATCCTTCATTTAATACCAAAATGATGTAACGATTGATCATGCTATTACATCCATTTAGCTCAAAAACTATAGCAAATAATAAGATAATAAAACAATAACTCAATTCTGCATATTTGATTAAACTAGCTACATTAGTTCTTAAGAAAAAGAATCATCCCATTCTAGAAATAACAAGATTAATCATCTTCATATCCTTCAATCCCATATTTATCAATATAAGAGAATTATTAAAGCAATAAATTAAGTGAATAACTGAAATAAACTATCAAAAGCTAACAAAGTATGAGTCCAACAACTAACAAAGGAGAAAGTTCAGTAAAACAATAGAGAAATAATAAACAGAATGAGCAAATGAGTGTTCGGATGAGGGAGTTGGGGTGATCTACATCCACTCTCAAACTTCTTCCATTAGCTCTCGCCTTCTACTTCTATTTTATTCTCTCCCAGATGATCGACTGCTTATGTTGCTTCCACCTCTGCTTTGTTTCTCTACTCTTTCTCTCTTCTATCTTCTCAAATGAAGCTCTTCTCTGCTACTCTGCCTCCTTCTCAATTCTTTTTTTTCTAGCCAACTCTCCCACTTTCGGTTCAGCCTCCCGTTTTCTACCTCATTCCTTTTCTTTTTATAGCACAAGTCTAGGTTTAGGGTTGTGGGGTTATTATGCTTGCAAACCTGCATGTATTAGAGTGCAAAGGAGTAGTCACGGGGTTGATTATACTTGTCACCCCCGTGAGGGCTGGTCACCATTATGACTAAGCTTATCACCAATGACAAGCTTAGTCACAATGGTGACACCTTAATCACCACGTTTCTTTTTTTTTTCTTTACACAAAATTTATGTTTCCTTTCATTTTTCAAGCAAAATTCGCAAAACATTCCCTTCAACATTCACGACCATTTTCACTCACTTCATTCTAATTTGGGTTAAAAATGTAAGAATTTGTAACCAAAAATCATGATATGAATGCAAGCAAAATCAATAAAAATTACACACAACAATTCCCCCCACACTTAAACTATGCTTCTCCTTAAGCAAAATAAAGACTACTAGACTATACAAGAACAAAAAATGAAAACAATAATGTTCCCAAATAATGGTCAAAGATATCAATGATCCTTTCAATAAACACAACCTGAGAACTTAAAACTCATAATACTCCGTGAGCATACTATTCTTCGCATATTTAGCCAAAATCAATAAGTACTTCAATTCAAAGAACCATCAATAAGTGTGATAGATGCTCACTCCACTCTCCATACTCTTAAGCATTCAAAGGTATGATATATACACTCATCATTCATTTCATGTAAGGTATCTACCATAAGCTTGCTTACTAATCCAATTTCCACTACTCATATCAAACGCGAACATCAATTCAAGGTCTTTATTTTGGTTGTAATGGGGATGGGATAAGGGTAGGAAAAAGGAAAATCACAGTTTAAAAATAAAAACCAAATTGAGCATTTAAAATAGTATAAACAATGAAGCAGAAAACACTCAATTATTTCCTTTCAAGTTAACAAGATTAGCACTCCCCTTTTCATATCTTTCCTATTTCTTTTTATTTTTTGGTTATCTTCTCTTCCTTCCTTTTCTTTTCTATTTCCTTTTTTCTCTTTCTTTTTTATTTTTTATTTATTTAGAACAAGATAAAGTTTAGAAGAGCTAAAATGTAGAGGAGAGATACAAATTGTAAACAATCATACCCATTCCTAACTCAAAAACCAACTATATCTTGTGATTCCCCCACACTTATTCAAGAAATTATTCCCTAAACCTAATCATACCCATTCAAATGCTCAATTTGTCCTTATGGTAGGTATGATGAAAAAGTTAAACAAGCAAGTTTGAGGCTCACATTTTGGGTTTAAAAAAGAAATGGTTCATGTTAAGTTCAAAGGGGGCTCACTAAGGGTAAAATTATGGTGGCTTTTTAAGCAAAAAGGGTATATCCTAATTGCTTTCTTCATTTCAATGTTTACGTAAGACTGTATGATCTTGACTAGTATTTGCAAGCAAGTTATAAAGTTCTTTAATCATGAAAGAACACTCTCAGCAAAGAATACTTGAATTTGGTGTTAAATATTTTAAAGGGACTCAAATTCTTACCAAATTAAAAGTGTCATTCCTCTATCACAACAAGCTAATATCCCTTTAATTGAAATCCAAGTCAATCAGCCTAAGCATGCAAATATACTCATTCACTCATATTATGTATTTTTAATTTAAATTGAGTTCATTTAATGACCATACATCTTTAACTATTAAATGAAAAAAAACAAACACATAATCACAAAAAATAATAATTTTTTAAAACTAATACTCCCCCCACCCCCCACACTTAAATATCACATTGTTCCTAATGTGATACAAAAAAGTAAAAGAGCGATCTAAGATATAAAATAACATGAACAAGGATAAGCATTAAAACTAAAAGACATTAAATTAACAAGCAGTAAAAAAATAAAAAGAATAAGGATAGAAATACAATACAAAAGTGTGGGTGGTGGCTGCGTTGATGTGGTGTGGAGTATGGCATCCTACATCAATGAGTGGAGAATAGCTATGAGGAAGACAAATAGAAGAGATTGAAAAGTAGGCTTATGCACACAAAGTAAATAGGTTAAGTCGAGTTTCATTAAAAAGAAGTAACAAACCAATAATTGAAAAACAAAAAAAAAATTATATTGGTTGCCTCCAATTTAGTGTTGCTTTAATGTCTTTTAGCTGGACACCTTAACCATCACGCTCAAGGTGGATCGCTCAAAGTGATTGATTCCACTGTTTTCTTGTTTTCATTGGGATTTTTCCCTATGAATTTCCCATCCTCTCCCTCAGTTGCATCGAACAGCAATTGTTAGCATTCATTACTCTCTTTAACCAAGTCCAACTCATTTTTTTATTCGTCCTGTGAAAATCAAAATATGTAGCATTAATTTGATCAACAAAAGAATAGTCTTTAGAAATAGTAGTAGTAGGAATAGGTTTAACATTAAAGATTGAAAATTCTACTGTTTCTCCCAAAACAGTCATACTCAGTTTCCCGTTCTTCACATCAATAAGGGTATTGGTAGTGGCCATAAAAGGCCTCTTTTGGAGTATGGTGTGCTCCTTCCCTTGCTTTTTAACCTCCCTTATGTTTAGGACAAAAAAGTCTATAGGAACAATCAATCCACCAACCTTTACTAACATATCTCCCATTATTCTTTCAGATAATAGATTGACCTATTAGCTAATTGTAAACACATATTGGTAGGTCTTAACTATCCTAGATCCAATTTCTCATAAATAGAGTCTGACATAAGGTTTATACTCGCTCCAAGGTTAAGCATATCTTTAACCTCATCACCATTACCCATTGATAATTACACAAGAAAACTCCCTAGGTCTCTCAATTTGGGGGCTAATTACTGCTGAAGCACTGCACTTGTAACTTCTGAAACTATCGCCTTCCCGTTTAGGTCAAACTTTCAATTTTGGTACTTAGTTCCTTGAAGAACTTCACATAAGTAGGAATGTTCCTGATCATACCTAACAAAGGCAGATTAATGTTAACTTTGGAAAACATGTTATATAGATAAAAAATAGCTTATCTTGTTTCGAGTCCTTAAGGTGGCTCAGATTTGGGATCAGTGGTTTGTAAAGATTAGTTGCCTTATCCAGTCTTGGTACTTCATTGTAGTCGGTCGTATGCCCCTATTGTTTACCTTTCTAATTGTAACTTGAAAAGTTGTTGTGCCTATTGCTTTCTTTATTCTGCTAACCTTTTTTGTTGGTGAGGCTCTCCTCCTCTTGATTACCTACACTAGACAGATTAGAAAGGATCTCAACATGCTTATTAATCACCTTATCACTTCTCAGAATAGTAACTACTTGGGCTTGCTCGGGTTGACTGGGCAACTTCTCTTTTTAATTGTTATGCATTTGAGTAGCGAGTTACCCTATTTGAGTCTCTATCCTCCTTATAAACGCTTCCAAGGAGTCAAATCTCTTATTGTTCGTTTCTTGATTCTGAGTTGTTACTTAAATAAACGCATTCAGACTTTCCTCTAAAGAAGGCTTGATTGGTAGATTCTAATTTGATTATTGCCTCTAAAACTTATTTTGCCTCTGAATGTTATGATATTGTGGTTAGGACTGCACTGGTGGATTGTTGGTTTTCCACGAAAAATTCAGGTGGTTTCTCCAACTAGGGTTGTAGGTGTTTGAATACGGATCATTGTGAACCATTAAGTAAGTTCGCTTGTTCTTCTGCACCTACAAAAGATTCAAAAGAATATGAACAAATATTAGCTTTATGACCATAAGTTCCACATAAACCATATACTTCTTGATTTGGAACATTTTGGGGCAGCCTCATACCTAGGCCATCCTACTGGCAAGTATACAAGGTAGTTATAGTTGATTACCAAGGGTCATCTCCTATGAAGGTGAAATTGGTTCACTCAAATTAATCTTGAATAAAAAAATAAAAACAGATGCAATCATAAACATTGTAACTCAATTTATTGAGTGAAGGCTTTAAAGAAAATCACAAAATTCAACTAATTCAACTGGAAGCAAAAACAAATAGATTATTTGATGAGGAAAACTCTTGATAATTAATTTCACTAATTTAATCTCCCATAAATGACTAAAGGGAAATGATTGGATAATTGTCTTACTAAAATTATCAATTGGGTTCTAAAATCAATTCAAATAACAAACTAATCTAACTTTTGTATTTGATAAGTTTATCATCCAAATTAATTATTAAACCTAACTAATAATTGCCCATTTGATTTAATATATTTCTAATTCATAACTTAAGCGTATATAGTTTCTCGTTCTATATTAAACTTCTTCTAGCGATCCTTCATTTAATACCATAATGATATAAAGTTTAATCATGCTATTACATCCATTCATCTTAGAAACTACAACAAATAATAAGACAATAAAAATGTAACTCAATCATGTATATTTTACTAAACTAGCTACATTAATTCTCAAGAAAAAGAATCAGCCCATTCTGGAAATAACAAGATTCATCATCTTCATATACTTCAATTTCATCTTTAGCAATATAAGAGAAGTATTAAAGCAATAAACTAAGGGAATAACCAAAATGAACTATTAAAAGATAACAGAGTATGAGTCCATAAACTAGCAAGGGAGTAAATTGTGTAAAACAACAGAGAAATAATAAACAGAATGAGCAAACGAGTGTTCGGATGAGGGAGATGCGGAGATCTTTATCCACTCTCAAACTTCTTGCATTGGCTCTTGCCTTCTACTTCTGCTTTATTCTCACCCAAGTGATCGACTGCTCACGTTACTTCTACCTCTACTTCCTTTCTCTGCTCTTTCTCTTTTTTATCTTCTCAGTTGAAGCTCTTCTCTTTTACTCTGCCTCCCTCTCTATTCTTTTTTATTCTAACCAACTCTCTCGCTCTCAATTTAGCCTCCCTTTTTCTACCTCCTTCCTTTTTTTTTCATAGCACGAGTCTAGGTTTAGGGTTGTAGGGTTGTCGCAGGGTCAAACCTGCACGTGTTAGAGTGTAAAAGGGTAGCCAAGGGCCGTGAGGGCTGGTCACCACCATGACTTAAGTGTCACGATGGTGACACTTTAGTCACCACCGTGACAAGCTTAGTTACAGTGGTGACACCTTAATCACCACTTTTCTTCTTTTTTTCTTTTTATGTAAAATTTACGTTACCGTTCATTTTTCATGAAAAATTCACAAAACAACCCCTTCAACCTTCATGTAACATTCATGACCATTTTCACTCAATTCATTCAAGTTTGAATTAAAAACACAAGAATTTGTATCCAACATCAAGATATGAATGCAAGCCAAATCAATAGAATTACACACAACAATGAACATAGGAGTTACTCGAAGTATAAGTCAAATCACAGAAACCTTAGCAATCGACCTCACTTGTTTAGAACTAGTCATTCGATGAGCCAAACGCTAAGAAGAAATAAGGAACAAACGGTAGAAGAATTTCAGTAAGAGCTTAATCAAGGAGGACATCAAGGCAACTAGTCGTGAACCCTTATGGACTTCAAGAGATCGGGCTTTGAGGCTACTAATTAAGGAGTAACCCGACCACTAGTTCAAGTTGTTTCTTTTAAGATTAAACTAGCCCTATTGAATATGCTACAAATGAATGTGCAATTTTACGATCTGAACAACGAGGTTTCCAATGCACATATTGTCAACTTTCTCGAAATATGTGATACCTTCTGATATCATGGGATGTTGGAAGATGCCGCTGGAATGAGGCTTTTCTCATTCATGTTGAGGGATAGAGCCAAAGCTTGTTATTGCTCATTGAGGACTTCAAATGTCACAGTGTTGGAGCAATCGGTACGTATATTCCTAGACAAGTATTTTCTGCTCACTAAGACGATGAAGATGATAAAAGAAATCACGAATTTCTAACAAAGTGATGGGGAATCACTTTACAAGGCATGGGAGAGATATAAGGAGTTGTAAAGGAGGTGTCCATACCACAACCTACCAAAAGAATTCCTTTTGTAAACTTTCTACAATGGTGTAAATCCACTCATGAGAGGTACCATAGATGCAGTATCAAGCGGATCACTTATACGAAAGACTATTGAATAAGTAAAGGAGTTGTTGGAAGAAATGGCCAATAATAGTTGTTCGTGGATGAATGAGCGAAGTAGACAACACATAACCCTCTGAAAGCAGAAGGAAGCTATAGATGTTGACCAAATAACAAGAATGCAAGCTAAGATTGACAACTTTACTTGATAGCTAAACAATATGAAGGGCTCTTCTTCAGCCCCTATAAAAGCTATTCGAAGAAGGTGTGAGCTGTACAGATAGGATAGCCACGGCCTTATTGATTGTTGCTTAATAAAGTACTAAGAAGCAGAGCAAGTTAACTATATAGACACACAGTTCAGTAGAGGTGGAGGAAACAATCCCTATTTGAACATGTATAACTGGGTGGAAAATTCACCTTAACTTCTCTTGGTCGAATAGTACGGGAGGTCAATTATGACCTTAAGGACCACTAGGTTTCCAACAAGAGAAACCAAATTCTATGGACGCTAAATTGGATAAAATCTTGGATAAGCTTGGAAGCCTAGATGATGCTTAAAAGAATTTGGAAGGTAGATTCAAAAAAGTTACAAAGAATCATGCCTCCTCTATACATCATTTAGAGGTTCAAATGACCAGTTAGCAAACACTCTATTCGTACAAAATATGGGGAGATACTGTACGAAATATGGGAAATCTCCTAAACACTTCTAAAGCAAAACCGAGGGAGTAACTTAAAATTATCACACTTCAAATTAGGAAAGAATAGGAACGACCCATAAATATGAAAGTTGCAACCCCTTCTCTTATTTAGAAAGACCAAAAAAAGGAGACAGAAGTGAATATGAGTGAGTACCCACCTTATGTTGCTCCTCTATCATACCTACCTAAAGTTCCATACCCCCAACGGTTGTAAAAAGAATAAATTAGATGCATAATTTGTGAAGTTTGCAAAAAAACTAAAGACGTTGAAAATAAATCTTTCATTTGTTGAGGCTTTGGAACATATGCCCAAATATGCTAAGTTTTGAAGAACATATTATCAAAGAAGCATACGTGGGAAGAGAACCAAACAATAGCTTTAATTGGCACTTATAGTTCCATAGTGCCTTTGTGATTTTGGAGCAAGTATCAACCTGATGCCTTTATCGATATTCAAAAAATTATAGCTCGATGAGATAAATCCAACATCAATGTTAATTCAGTTGGCTGATCAATATATTGAAAGACCATTTGGAGTGGTGGAAGATGTTCTAATGCAAGTGGATAAGTTTATTATCTGGTGGACTTTGTGGTTCTTGACTTTGAAGAGGATAAGAATTGTCAGCTGATTCTTGGGTGACCTTTCATAAATACAGGGAAAGCATTAATTGATGTCCAAGAAAGAAAACTAATACTTCAGATTGATGAAGATCAAGTGGAATTTAATATGAACAAGGCCATAAAGAACCTGAAAGAAAGTAGCGTATGTATGAAGATTGAAATTATGAATGCAAGTATGCAAGAACAAGTAGAGAATTGTGTTGTTAAAGTAAAGTCAACTAAAGTGGAGATAGATAATGATGCTGAGAATATGAATAAGGCTGAGATTGAAACAGAGGATGAGATGGAGAAGTCAGGTGTTTAAACTCACCATGACATATTGGTCTGAACTGAGGCACCCATACTACCCTTCATAGAGAAGCCACCCACCTTAGAGCTTAAACCTGTTCCTACACATCTCAAATATACCTTTCTAGGTGAAGGTCAAACATTACCCATCATCATTTCTAATCAATTAGATGGGATCCAAGAGAGTAAGGTGGTAAAGGGTAACAGGAAGCGAATCAAGGACATGGGATGACAAATATCCAACATTCAAGGTATAACCCTAATGTTTGTATGCATCAAATAAACCTCAAAGAAGGATGTAAAGCAGTTAGGGAATGTCAATGAAGGTTGAACCGTCATATGAAAGAAGTGGTCAATAAAGAAGTAGTTAAAATTTTAGATGCGGGGATAATCTATCCCATATCCGATAGTGAATGGGTTAATCCAGTATAATCTGTACTAAAGAAAGGTGGAATGACCATAATGGAGAGTGAAAATGGGGAATTAATTTTAACGAGAACAGTCACGTGAAGGAGAGTAGGTGACGAAAAAGGATCATTTCCCTCTCCTATTCATAAATCAAATGATAGAAAGAGTGGCTGGTCATTCATTCTATTGCTTCTTAGATGGTGTATGCATCAAATAAACCTTGAAGAAGGATGTAAAGCAGTAAGGGAAAGTCAATGAAGGTTGAACCATCATATGAAAGAAATGGTCAATAAAGAAGTAGTTAAAATTTTAGATGTGGGGATAATTTATCCCATATCTGATAGTGAATGGGTCAATCCAGTATAATGTGTACTAAAGAAAGTTGGAATGACCATAATGGAGAGTGAAAATGGGGAATTAATTTTAACAAGAACAGTCACGTGATGGAGAGTGTGTATAGATTATTGTAAACTCAATAAGGTGACCAAAAAGGATCATTTCTCTCTCCCATACATAAATCAAATGATAGAAAGAGTGGTTGGTCATTCATTCTATTGATTCTTGGATGGTTATTCGGGGTACAATTAGATATTCATCTACCCGGATGACTATGAAAAGACCACGTTCACATATCCTTATGGTACCTTTGCATATAGACGGATGCCTTTTGGATTATGCAATGCCCTAGTGACATTTCAAAGGTGTATGATATCTATCTTTACCGATATGATGAATGACATAACGGAATTTGTCATGGATGATTTTTCAGTTTTTTGGAGATTCTTTTGAAATGCACCAAACCAATTTGGACAGGATACTCCAAAGATGTGAAGAATCACACTTAGTGTTGAATTGGCAAAAGCGTCAATTTATGGTGCAGGAGGGAATAGTGCTAAGGTACAAAATTTTCACCATGGTTTCGAAGTGGATAGAGTCAAAATAGAGGTTATAGAGAAACTCCCACCTCCAATCAACGTAAGGGAGTGCGAGGATTCTTAGGTCATCTTGGGTTTTACCATCGTTTCATTCGAGATTTCTTCCAGATTGCAATACCTTTAACAAACTTATTAGTTAAGGATGTGCTACCCTTCCTTTTTGATGATGATTGTTTATCCACATTTAATCAATTAAAGGAGGCATTAACATCAGCCCCAATCTTGACACCACCTAGTTGGACACTCCTATTTGAGGTCATATGTGATGTAAGTGACTAAGCTATCAGTTGCTTATTGGGTTAAAGAAAAGACAAAAGGTTGCATATGATATATTACACAAGCAAGACCCTCACAGGATTCCAACTTAACTACATCACCACAGAAAAGGAATTACTCGTAATGGTGTATGCATGTGATAAGTTTTGGTCGTACCTTCTGGGGTTAAAAGTGATCATATTTACTGATCATTCTCTTTTAAAATATCTTTTTCAATATGAAGGATGAGAAATCGAGGCTTATTCGATGGGTACTCCTCTTATAGGAATTTGATATCAAAGTACAAGATAAAAAGAGAGTGGAAAATGTGGTCATAAACCATTTATCATGTCTAGAAGGAGGGGAATGCGAGCAAAGTGATGATATTAATGAGAAATACCCTGATGAATCTTTGATGTTACTTAAGAGCCTGACAACGCCATAGTTTATTGATATGACAAATCATGTTGCCTGTGGTAAACTCCCTTCTAATTTATCATATCAACAGAGGAAACGGTTTTTGTATGAATGCACCAGATATCTATAGGATGAATCAATCATGTATTGAACATATGCTAATAGTTTAGTAAGACGATGTGTTCTAGATAAAGAAATGTTGGATATATTAACACAGTATCACGAAGCTCAATACTCTAGCCACTATGGATCAAACAAAATAGTAGCTCGAGTACTCAAATGTGGATTTTACTGGCCACATTTATTTAAATATGCTCAAGCTTTCATAGCACAGTGCTATTACTGTCAAAGAGTAAGCAACATCTCCAAAAGAGACGAGATGCCTTTATCTAACATTTTGGAAGTTGATGTCTTTGATGTATAAGGCATCGAATTTATAGGCCTTTTCCCATTCTCTATGGGGAATATGTAAATTCTAGTGGGGGTGGATTATGTATCTTGCTGGGCTGAAGCCATGGCATCTCCAAATAATGATGGGAAAGTTATACAAAAGTTTATAAAAAGTTTATTTAATTGATTTAGGGTGTCAATAGCTATATTAAGTAATAGAGGAGCACATTTTTGCAACAGATCTTTTGATGCTCTCCTTAAAAGATACGGGGTCCACTATCGCATTGCCACCCCTTACCACCCACAGACCAATGGACAAGTCGAGGTTGTAAACCAGGAGCTCAAGTGTATTTTAGAAAAAATGGTAAATAGTGTTAGGTTTTGATCTTGCATCACATGCATCAAAAATAGAAAACAACAGTGGAAATATAAAACAAAACCTAAACAGCCAAGAAATTTTAAGTGCTACTAGATGTAACTTTAACAAAACATAAACTTAAGATGTGTAACTTACAATCTCCTTCGATATTTGTGTCTTCACCTCTTCTTGTCGTAAACCACAACGACTAAAGGAGGACGTCTCTAATGATATCCACACGAAGATCGAAGCCTGAAACCTTTTAGAAAGAATGGCTAGAACACACACAAAGTGCTAGCTTTGTGATGTATTCTTTGAGAGAGTGTAAGGAGTGAGAGAAGATGATGAACACTTTACTAAAAAAGTCTTTTGTTTTCACACAACACTTGCACAAAAATTGATGTTTCTCACACCTTTTGGCCTTCTTCTAACTCCCAACATCAATGGAGAGCTAGTGGGAATTAAGTGGCTTTTAATCCCACTTAATTTAGCATGAAACCCTTTTTTTAAAGGGAAAATTTGTCATCTTACCTGTTAAAGGGTAGTTTTATCATCTTACATAATAAGCAAAATTCACTTGTGTGATATGATTCACATTCAAATGACACTAAACTATCACACTTTTGTAGCTTAGTCATGCATTGCTTGTATCTTGGATCCCCATTCAAAACCATTTTACTCATTCATCGCATCTTTAATGCATGTGACCTATTAGGTTCCCGATTATGCTAACCACTTGAATTAACACTTAATTCAAGCAAGTCATGTGTAGTATCTAGCAACACATCATGACCTCTAGTTGATCAGAAAGTCAGTGGTTTAGCTACAAACCCTTCCATAGACAATGTTCCCGTGCAATTCATCCTTTCTTCATCTATACCCCATTTAGTTCAGAGTATGGTTAAAGTGTCAACTCCCACTAGACTGACTATGTCACATCTAACCCAAGTGATGTTAGTTCTTATGCCAGAGGCTCATTATTTAATTCGATATGTCATTGAAGGCTATCTTAATGACATTTCCACTCTGGTTAAAGATTCTCGAGTAATGACCCCGATAAGAGGCCAGGGTATGGTCTCCTTCTATTAGAAGTGGTGAATCCTTTATTGGCTACTCAATTATCTTCGAATACCTTAAGTTATACCCAATCACGAACCTATGAGCAACCTTTAAGAGGCAATAAGGAATGGAGTCAAAGTACATGAATAGTATCCAAGATATCCTTAAGCATCTCAAGTCTAAGGATATTTGCACATTCCTATAATGAGACTATCATTGATACTAAAATAGATTATCCATATGATTGTCTCATGGCAAGTTATCCAATGTTCTTACTACTCTTAGCAAGTATCCGCATGTTAACTCTAAACAACTTATGCTTACACCTTATGAGATCCATTGCTTGATCTGATCAAGGAGTATAACATATGCTAGT
Source organism: Erythroxylum baracoense (assembly GCA_025629805.1). NCBI lineage: Eukaryota > Viridiplantae > Streptophyta > Magnoliopsida > Malpighiales > Erythroxylaceae > Erythroxylum > Erythroxylum baracoense. The sequence goes on from JAOTAY010000004.1 coordinate 15,229,342, forward strand.
CTGTTTAGATTAATAATGTCCCGTCTCATTATTTAGATACTAATATAATTAAACATGATAGGAATCTCATTATCATGATTTCATTATGATTTCCTTTATGCTATGTAATGTATCAAGGACTTCATTAACTTGATTTGAGATCACTATCATTTCATAAAGAACATGAACATTAAATTAACAAAACAACCTTTTTGTTAATAAAAAAGATTTGTACAATAAGTGCTAAAGTTGATTGCCTTTTGAGCATTTCTCTAACAACCTCCCACTTGCACTAAAGCTAATCGCCTTTGTATTTAATACCATAGGTGAGTACATGAGATTCATATCTCTTTTGAGGAATCATCTTAGTCAAAGGATCAATAATAGTTTGATTAGTAGGCACTCTCTCTATCTTGACATCATTTCTACCAATGATTTCTCTAATTAAGTGGTATTGCTGAGTACATGTGTGGATTTCTGATAAGATCTTGGTTTTTTTACTTACGTTATGACATTATTGTTGTCACAATACAATAATAATAGGTCAAAAATGCTAGGAACCACTACAAGTTCCATAATGAACTTCTTGATCTAAACTACTTCCTTTGTTGCTTCTGAAGTGACAATGTATTCTGCTTCGGTTGTTTAATCTACAGTTGTCTCTTATTTAAAACTCTTCTAATTGACTGCTCCACCATTTAGTGTGAAAATATATCCTGACTGGGATCTGGATTCATCCCTGTCAGATTGGAAACAAGCATCTATATACCTGCTTATAATAAGATCCCCTTCTCCATATACTAAGAATACATCTTTAGTTCTTCTTAAGTGCTTTAGGATATTCTTGATAGCCACCCAATGACCCTCTCCAAGATCTAACTGGTATCTGCTTGTAACACTTAGAGCATATGACAAACTGGGTTACAATCATGTCATACATGATTAATCCTATAGCTGAAGCATAAGGGATCATAGATTTCGAGAGTGTAATCCCATACATCATGGGAAGATAACCTCTCTCGAACTACTCCATGCTAAACCTCTTTACCATCTTGTTTATATACGTAGACTAAAAAAGACCAAGCAACTTCTTAGATCTATCTCTATAGATTCTTATACCCAAAATATAAATTGCTTCTCTAAGGTGTTTTATGGAGAAATTCTTAGACAACCAAATCTTGACTGATTGTAACGCTTAGTCATCATTTTTTATTAGTAGTATGTCATCTACATATAACACAAGGAATACGATTGCACTCCCACAAACCTCTTACACACACAAGGTTCATCTGAATTTTGTGAGAAACTAAACTCTTTGATTGTTTCATCAAATTGGATATTCCAACTCCTAGATGCTTGCTTCAATCCATAAATGGAATTTGAAGCTTGCATACATTTTTGCCATCATTTGATATGAATCCATCAGGTTGTGTCATGTACACATCCTCCGTTAGGTTTCCATTAAGGAAAGTTATTTTCACATCTGTTTCCATATCTCATAATCATAATGAGGAGTAATGGCTAGGAGTATCCTAATGGATTTAAGCATGGCTACCAGGCTAAATGTTTCGTCATAGTCAACTCCTTGTCTTTGTGATAACCTTTAGCTACAAGCCTGGCTTTATAGGTAACTACATTACCCTCCATATCGATTTTCTTCTTGAAAACCCATTTACACCCTATGGGTTTTATCCCTTCATGTGGGCCAACCAAAGTCCATACTTAGTTTTCATACATGGAATCCATTTCGGATTTCATGGCTTGAAGTCATTTTTTAGATTTTGAACTCTTCAGAAATTCTTCATAGGTATTGAGCTCTTCTTCTTCTATGAACAATACGTCATTATGTTCACTTATAAGAAATCTATATCTCTCTAGAACATAACGTATCCTACTTAACCCTATGAACTTCTTGTGTATTAGAATATTAAACTATTGTTTCATCATTATGAACAACATTCTCAGGTTTAGGTAGTTGATCTACGCCTATTTGAGCATCTTGAACTTCCATAAGTTCAATTTTGCTCCTATTGTCTTCTTTTAGAAGAAACTCTTTCTCTAAAAATATAGTATGCTTTGAAACAAACACCTTTTGTTCCAAAATATTATAAAACTGATATCCTATCATTTCTTTAGGATATCCTATAAATAGACACTTTTTAGATTTAGCTTCTAGCTTATCTGACTAAATCTACTTCACATAAGCTAGACAACCCCAAACTTTCATTTGAGAAAGATAGGGTTTCTTGTTAGTCCACATCTTATATGTTGTAACATCAAGTGACTTTGAAGGGACTCTGTTTAACACATAAACAGCAGTCTCGAGTTCATATCCCCAAAAGGATTTTGACAGATTTGCTAAGCCTATTTGTTAACGTCATCATGTCTAACAAGGTCCATTTTCTTTTTTCTGCCACACCATTGTGTTGCAGCATGTAAGGTGGAGTCCACAGGGATATTATCCCATTATCTTTAAGATAACTTAGAAACTCTTGGCTTAAGTATTCAGCATCTCGATCTGATCAAAGTGTTTTAATAATTTTTCCTAATAGTTTCTTTACTTCATTTCTAAATTCTTTGAACTTTTCAAAGGCCTTAGATTTGTATCTCATCATATACAAATACCCATATTTTCAATAATCATTGATGAAGGTAATGAAGTATATAAAACCACCTTTGGCATGTATGGATATCGGACCATATACATCTGAATGTATTAAGTCCAATAGCCCAATAGTTTATTCACCCTTTCCCTTAAAGGGTAACTTTGTCATCTTTCCTAATAAGCAAGATTCACATTTGTTATATGATTCATAATCAAATGACCCTAAAATGCCACACTTGTGTAGCATAGTCATGCGCCTCTCACTTATATGGCCAAGGCAATAATGCCATAAGTAAGATGATTTCACAATATATTCTGTTGCATAATGTACCTATAGTATAAAGCATTCCATTTAAACTATTAGAACAACCATTGTTACTAAAATTTAAATGGAAACTAACTTTATTAAGACTAGAACCGAAATAATATTCTTAGTTAATATAGGTACATAAAAAAATCATCCAATTCTATTACAATCCTATTAGGGAGTGTCAATACATAAGTTCCTATGGCTAATGTAGCAACTCTTGCTTCATTGCCCACGTGTAGGTCCGACTCTCCCTTGTTAAGTTGTCTACTGTTCCTAAAGCCCTGCATATCAGTACATATGTGTGAGCCACAACTGGTATCCAATACCCATATGTTATTATTAGAAATAATATTAATATCAATAACAAACATACTTGAAGTAGATGGGGCATTTAATGCCTTTTTCTACTTCAGTGACTCCAAATAGGCCTTACAATTCCTCTTCCAATGGCCATCCTTACCATAGTGGAAGTATGTTCCCTTAGGGGCAGTGTCCCTAGCTTTCTTCTTGACTACACCTCCCCTAGGGCTTGTGGACTTCTTCTTCTTTTGGTTCTTCCTCCTCAAACTAGAAGAGCCCACCAGCATCACAACCTTAGTATCCTTGCAAATAGATGGCTCAACTATTTTAATCAAGATCAGCTCAGGAATCGTTATCGATATTTGGTTCATCTAATAGTTAAGGACAAACTATGAATAACTATCAGTCAAACCAGTTAGAATTAAGTCTGTAATGAATTCATGATCCACCAAAAAGCCTAAAGAGGCCAACCTCTTAATATAGCCATTCATCTTCAGTGCATATTGCACTGGAGATGTCCCCTTAACCATTTTGGAGTGGAAGAGTAACATCGAGGTCTTGAACCTTTCAGACCTAGCTTGCTCATCAAATAGCTCCCTTAGATGATAGACTATGGCATGAGCATCCATAGCCTCATGCTGCTTTTACAATTCCAGTGACATAGTGGCCAACGTTATACAGCTAGCCATCTCACTATCATCGAGATGCTTTCTGAATGCCCTTTGGTCAATATTAGAAGCATCAGCAACAGGGGGATCGAGAAGTGGTTCTTCTAAGATGTAACTTAGTTTCTTTAACTTGAGACCTATTCTCAGGTTCCTAAGCCAGTCTAGTAAGTTAGGTCTACTCAACTTATTGGCTTCTATATATGAGCGTAGGTTCACACTAGTGGTCATGGTGTCGATTCTTGCAACTTAATGTCAAAGAGAGAAATGTTGTTAGACTGTACATAAATGTATGTCAATTAGGACTTTAATAACATCCAGTATTGCTTCCCACTATTTTCTCAAGAATCCATAACGCTCTATATGAATCCGATAGAACTTGTATAAAATTTCTCTAGTAGGTCAATATCCAATATCCCTAAGAATGACCTTGGGTTTGCCCAACAAGCCACCTTAGGTCAATTGGTAGGTATCGATCATACCAATTGCATTTATAATGCAACTGTCAAATTTAGTGCTATCAACTGTTGATGTGTGCACTCATATTGGGCTATCAACTCTTGATGTATATACATGTTATGTACATTACCCAACTTCATCTCTGTCCACGTTGACCTTGAGTTTCCCAACAAATCAATGCTTCTAGTTAAAACTGACCCATTAATCCAAAAATCATATTTCCATTGATCGAACATGTTCATGTAGAGCAAGCTTGGGGTTGCCTAACAACTCTAAATCTAAAAGAAGTCCGGTTGCCACCATATTAGTGGAAGGTGTTAGCTTTAAAGTTAGATGGTTTATATATATATATAGTTACTATAGCTATATGGCATGATATGGATACCCCCATTCATATTGGGTTTAAGCTCATAACCATCCATCATGTAAGTCCAAACAATCATAACATGCATTCTTAATGCATCAAATTAAACACATAAGTTTTGATTATATATATATATATAGTTATTATAGCTATATGGCATGATATGGATACCCCCATTCATATTGGACTTAAGTTCATAACCATCCATCATGCAAGTCCAAACAATCATAACATGCATTCTTAATGCATCAAATTAAACACATAAGTTTTGATTATGACAATTTATGGATCCTAAAATTTGGAAGTCGATTCAACTCTTGAATTGAATTGCTTGCAAATTTTAATCTGTAACATCCCATCACTGATGGGAAGGGTAGAATAGTAATTTTGAGTGGTCCATGGGTGTTTAGAAATGCCTTTACATGTTCATGCATAATCTAGCATCCGCATACATGTGAATAGTACATTTTGCACATGAAAAATGACTGTACATGCATTCATGACATTTCCCGGTATAAGTGTTAAGAAATGTGATTGTTATGAAAAATGTGATTTGTGTGCTTGAAAATTGAGTTGGAGAGGGTCA
>JAOTAY010000004.1:15234709-15253474 GCA_025629805.1 Erythroxylum baracoense
AGTATAACATGCGCTAGTCTATCCGGATTAATGATATCCCATCGCATTAATCCTATGACTAGGGAAAGTTTAGATACTAATATAATTACGCATAATAGGAATCTTACTATCATGATCTCATAATGATTTTCTCCATGCTATGTTTTGTATCAAGGACTTCATTAAATCAATTTAAGATCAACATCAAATCCATAAACGTATGAATATCAAAATAATGAAAAATGCCTTTATTAATCATAAAATGATTTGTACAACAAGTGATAAAGGTGATTGCCTTTAAAACACTTCTCTAACACCATTATCTTTAAGATAGCTTAGAAACTCTTAACTTAATTATTTTCCTCCTCGATCTGATCGAAGTGTTTTAATACTTCTACTCGGTTGTTTCTCTACTTCATTTCTTAATTCTTCGATCTTTTCAAAGGCCTCAAATTTGTATTTCATTAGAAACAAATACCCATATTGTGAATAATCATCGATGATGGTAATGATGTATATGAAACCACCTTTGGCATGTAATGACATCAAACCACATACATCTAAATGTATTAAGTCCAACAACCCAGTAGCTTGTTCACCCTTTCCCTTAAAAGGCTAACTTGTCATCTTGCCTAATGAGTAAGATTCACATGTGTCATATGATTTATACTCAAATGATCCTAAACTACCACACTTGTGTAGTTTATTCATGCGTCTCTCACTTATATGATCCAGATGACAGTGCCATAAGTAAGATGATTTCACATTATCTCGTTTTGTTCTTTTATTGTCATTGATATTTAAAATTGGATTGGACATATCTCATATGTATATTCTATTATATAATGTACCCATAGCATAAACCATTCCATTCAAACTAATAGAACAAACATTGTTACTAAAATTTAAATGGAAACCAGTTTTATTAAGACTAGAAACTGAGATAATATTCTTAGTCAATATAGGTACATAAAAACAATCATCCAATTCTATTACAAGCCCACTAGGGAGTGTTAATACATAAGTTCCTATGGCTAATATAGCAACTCTTGCTCTATTGCCTATGCACAGGTTTGACTTTCCCTTATTGAGTTGTCTATTATTCCTTAGGCCTAGCATATCAGTACATATATGTGAGTCATAACCGGTATCCAATACCCATATGTTATTATTAGAAACAGTATTAATATACCTAACAAACACATCTGATGCCTTCTTTTGCTTCAGTTACTCTAGATAAGCCTTAAAGTTTCCCTTCTAATGGCCATCCTTACCATAGTGGAAGCATGTTACTTTAGGGGCAGTCTCCTTAGCTTTCTTCTTGGCTACACCTACCTTAGGCCTTGTAGACTTCTTCTTCTTTTGGTTCTTCCTCCTCGAACTAGAAGAGTCCACTAGCATCATAGAGTTACTATCATTGCAGATAGATGGCTCAATTGTTTTGAGCAAGTTGATCAGCTCTGGAATTGTTGTAGATATTTGATTCATCCAATAGTTAAGCGCAAAATGTGAATAACTATAAGTCAAACCAGTTAGAATTAAGTCTATATTTAATTCATGATCAATTAAAAAACCAAAGGAGGCTAACCTCTCAATATAGCCATTCATCTTCAGTGCATATTACACTGGAGATGTCCCCTTAGCCATCTTGGAGCAGAAAAGCAACCTTGAGGTCTAGAACCTTTTGGACCTAGCTTGCTATCAAATAACTCCCTTAAATGATAGACTATGGTATGAGAATCTATAACCTCATGTTGTTTTTGCAATTTTGGTGACATAGTGGCCAACATTATGCAGCTAGCCATCTCATTATCATCGAGATGCTTTCTATATACCCTTCGATCACTATCAGAAGCATCAGCAGCAAGGGGATCGGGAAGTGGTTCTTCCAAGATGTAACTTAGTTTTACCGACTTGAGAACTATTCTCAGGTTCCTAAGTCGATCTGGGAAGTTAGTTCTAATCAACTTATTAGCTTCCATAAGTGAGCATAGGTTCACACTAATGGTCATGGTGTCAATTCTTGCAACCTAATGTCAAAGAGAGAAATGGTGTTAGACTGTACATAAATGCATGTCAATTAGGACTTTAATAACATGCAGTATTGCTCCCACAATTCTGTCACAAATCCATAACCCTCTATATGAATCTGAGAGAACTTATATAAAAGTTCTCCTAGTGGGATGATATCCAATATCCCTAATAATGACCTTGAGTTTGCCCAACAAGCCATCTTAGATCAATCAATAGGTATCGATCATACTAATTGCATTTATAATGCAACCATCGAATCTAGTGCTATCAACTGTTGATGTGTTCACTCACATTAGGCTATCAACTTTTGATGCATGTACATCTTATGTACTCTACCTAACTTCACCTCTATCCACATTAACCTTGGGTTTGCCTAAAAAATCAATGCTTCTACTTAAAACCTATTTCTATGGATATAACATATTTATGTAGAACAGGCTTGGGTTTGCCCAACAACCCTAAATCTAAAAGAACTTTGGTTCTCACCATATTAATAGAAGGCGTTAGTTTTAATATTCTAACTGAGGGATTTCTACTTAGGTCTCATCTAACGAGCATGGTCTTGTATATATCATATATGTATATATATAGTTACTATAGCTTTATGGCATGATATGGTCACCCCAATCATATTGGGCTTAAGTCCATAACCATCCATTATGCAAGTCCAAAAAATCCTAGCATGCATTCTCTAATGCATCAAATTAAACACATAATTTTTGGTTGTGACAAGTTAAGGATCTTAAAATTTGGAAGTCGATTCAACTCTTAAATCGAATTGCTTACTAATTTTAATCTTAGATAAATTTAATTTTGCATGTCATTTCGATTTGGAATTTAATATTAATCAAATTAAATTAAACTCCAATTTCCAGAAATTAATTCAAAAAATAATTTACCTTAAAATTAATTATTTGATGTCAACATTAAACACTTTAATTTTGTCACACATGCCACTTTCTAGTTATACTAGAAAATTTAATGCTCCACTTAAATTAATTCAAAATTAATTTCCAAAATTTTCATAACATCAAATCATCATTACGTGCATCTCCAGGTCATTTCAAGCTCATCAATATAATTTTGGAATCACCCAAAATCATCAAGATAACCAAAACTACACCTAGATACATAAAAATGACAAATTTGACATCTAAAATTTTTCCAGAAATCTAATTTGAGAAAATTCATAAGATAGCAAAATAAAACTTTTTATCACATAAAATATTTTTAAGGTTTTGGAACCGAAACGTACACATACAAAATTATCAAACAAAATAGTTCCATCAATTTCAACAAAACTGACCAGATCTGTTTACTATTTGAAAAATTAATTAAAACAATTTTAATTAATTTTGGAAAAATTATAGAGGATTAAAATCATTCTAAATATGTTTACATAAATTTTCCAGAATCAAATTCAAGAAAAACATGTGCAACCTCAATAATTTAGCCAACAAACATCATATGTTCTGCAGGAAAATAGTTTTCATGCATGTTGTATAAAGTTCGAAAATAAATATTTTAATCACATTAAAATCAATTTTCAATCATGAAAACCATCTACAAACATATCATGAGCAAATCATTGAAAGAAAATCATGAAAACAAATTTTCATAACTTAATTTTGAATTTTCTAAGAACAAAACCTTAGCTGTCACAACCATGCAATCCTATTGCATATGTAATAGAAACTACATTTAATAGGCACAAGATGTCTCTAATACCACTACTGGGTTTTGATCTTACATCACATGCATAAAAAATAGAAAACAATAGTGGAAATATAAAACAAAACCCAACAAGCCAAGAACTTTTAAGTGCCATTAGATGTAACTTTATTAAAACATAAACTTAAGATGTGTACCTTACAATCTCCTTCGTTCTTCATTGTCTTCACCTCTTTGGGTTGTTGTAAACCACAATGATCAAAGGAGGATGTCTCTAATTATAACCACATGAAGAGTGAAGCCTGAAACCTCTTAGGAAGAATGGCTAGAACACACACAAAGTGCTAGCTTTGTGATGTATTCATTGAGAGAGTGTTTATAGAGAGTGAGAGAAAATGATGAACACTTCACCGAAACTTCTCTTTTTTCCACGCAACACTTGAATGAAAATTGATGTCTCGTACACACTTTGGCCTTCCTCTAACCCCAACATCAATAAAGAGTTACTGGGAATTAAATGGCTTTTAATCCCACTTAATTTAGCAAGAAACTTCCACCCCTTCTTGAAAGGGTAATTTTGTCATCTTGCTTATTAAAGGGTAATTTTGTCATCTTACCTAATAAGCAAGATTTACATGTGTCTTATGATTCACAATCAAATGACACTAAACTATCATACTTGTGTAGCTTAGTCATGCATCTCTCATATCATGGATCCCCTTCCAAAACCATTTTACCCATTCTTCGCATCTTCAATGCGTGTGACCCATTAGGTTCCCAATTATGTTGTCTATTTGAATTAACACTTAATTCAAGCAAGTCATGAGTGGTATCTAGCAACAAATCATGACCCCTAATTTACCAAAAAGTAAGTGGCTTGACTATGAACCTTCCATAGATAATGTTCTCGTGCCATTCATCCTTTCATCACTTATATCCCACTTAGTTCAAAGTATGGTTAAAGTGTTAACTCCCACTAGACTGACTACGTGACATGTAGTCCAATTGATGTTAGTCCTTGTCCTCAAGGCTCATTACTCAATTGGATATGTCACTGAAGACTATCTTCATGACATTTCCACTCTGGCTAGAGATTCCTAAGTAATGACCCCGACAACAGGTCGTGGGTATCATCTCCTTCTATCAGAGGTGATGAATCCTTTATTGGCTACTCAATTACCTTCGAATACCTAAATATGTACCCAATCACCACCTTATGAGAAATCTTTAAGAGGCAACGAGGAATTGAGTCAAAGTACAGGATTAGTATCCAAGATATCCTTGAGCACTTCAAGTCTAAAGATATTTGCACCATTGCTATTATGAGACTATCATTGACATTAGAATATATTATCCATAAGATTGTCTCATGGCATGTCATCCAATGTACTTACTACTCTTATCAAGCATCCATATGTTAACTCTAATCAACTCATACTTACAGCTTATGAGATCCACTGCTTGATCTAATCAAGGTGTATAACATGTGCTAGTCTGTTCAGATTAATAATGTCTCGTCCCATTAATCCCATCACTAGGGATAGTTTAGATACTAACATAATTACACATGATAGGAACCTCATTATCATGATCTCATCATGATTTACTTGATGCTATGTAATGTATCAAGGACTTCATTAATTCAATTAAAGATCACTATCAATTCATAAAGAACATGAACATCAAATTAACAAAAAAGCCTTTTTATTAATCAAAAAGATTTGTACAATATGTGATAAAGGTTATTGACTTTAGAGCACTTCTCTAATATCTATAATTAGTGGCTTGCTTCCACCCTTTTCTCCACAAAGCAATTTCATAGCTTGTAAGCAAGCCACATATTGCAAGATAATCATCAGGACATATTATAAAATAAATTAATCCATTCACATACAATAATGCCCTTTTTAATGAAAAACTATTAATAAAATAAGGGATAATAAAATCCTTGAATCATTAACTAACTCGAAAATTTTGTCTTTGAGGAACTGGAAACTTCTGTGCTTAAGGCCACTACCAACTCCTTATCAGTAGTGTCCTTACTTAGTTCATCTGCCAGTTCTTCCTCAACCACCTTTGTCCACTCTTCTTCTTTTTCTTCCTAGACAAAGGCTTCTAGCTTTCTTTAATTACCTACTGCCACTCCCCTATACTTCCTCTTCTTGAATGGAGACTTCTTCTTCTTCCAAAAGCTCTTTTTATAAAGTCACTCCATTCATGAAACCAACTCTTTTCTTTTCTTCACTCTCGAACTTGCATCGGTTAGCTTTTATTTCAGCAAGGAGTTCCATTAGTTTATTTGTAATACTTCCTTCCTTTTCCTCTTCCTTTTCTTCTCCTACTGGGAACTATTTTTTTCTACTAAGTATGATTTCCATTCTAAATTTTTAGATAGTATATTTGCCGGTTGGTCCATCTGATTAACTATTTTCTATATATAAGCCTTTGTTTCCTAAAGCCTCATGATTCATTATTGAATGAAATTGATCATCATATCTTCCAGAGTTAGCTTATTAACTAGATTTGCTTGGTGTTGTAAGTATCTAGTTGGAGTGTGATCGTTCCATTTATAGGCGTAAGAGTTGCTCGACTCTGAATTATAAACATTCTCATATGGTGCACCTTGAGGTTGGTTGTACATACTTGGTTTCTCCTGCATATAAGTTAGTGCTTGACATTTAAGATTGTAAAAATTACTCCCCCCAATGTTGTAACACGGTCTGGATATCGGTTAAGCCTTTAAAAATATATAAGAAAACCACTCTCTCCTATATGTTGATGTTAGAGATTACGAATACATATTCTGGCTCCTATAAAAGTATTATTTGCTTCATCCTTCCGTTTTTAGTTATGGCTATGATAATGAAGCTTAAATCCTACAGTAAACCATAAACTTAAGATCAAGTATAAAAGTTCAAAATATAATTAAATAAATAAGCTACAAATAAAACAAGATAAAATAAAGTAAAATAAAGACAAAAAATAATGACTAGAGTAATAGCATTTAGGTGTTCCTACTATCAAGGTCCCTAGCAAAGATGCCAAAAACTTGATTGACTTTTTTTAAGTTTCAATTATGAATTAACCATAAGTGCATAGCGTAGCGGTAGATAGTACAAGCAAATAAGGGTCAATCCCATGAAAATAATGAATATTAGTAGTTACCATTATCCTATTATCCATTATATGAGTTTGATTTGGGATTTTAATCAAAGACCAGAAAACTTAAGAAATTAAAATAAAACAGGCAGCAAGATTGAACAATGAATTAAGAATTAATTAGAAAACTATCGATATCAAAACTTAGTCTTTATGTTTCGAACCCACCTAAATACCATTAATTGATTGATCTTGCATTAAACAATTTTTTTGTCGATTTATTGGATAGTGAAGATTCCTATGGTAAGCTAATAGCTCACTCTTGATTCTAATAACAAATAATCCTAAGGTTATCAACTGAATTACTTAGGTTAAAGTTTATAGAATTGCTTTAATGATTTATGATTCTAGCTATTAAGTTTGATCGTAATCTAGAGGATTTATGTCACCCTACCTCTAGGGTTGTAATCAACTTCTTCAAATTACGATAGATCTATTCACAGGTAGGATTTCTCAATCTCTATTTTATGAAATCAGATTATGCACTAATATTTCAGATTTATTAGGATATATGATAAACACGTAATTGAATCACAATATATCAATCCAAACAATTACATTAATAAAAGAATAAAAACATCTTATTGCACAAAACTAGGGTTCATATAACCTAAACACTAAAAGAGTTTAGTTACACATGATAGAACACGAAATCAAACATAGACAAAAAGAAAAATGAATTAAAAATAATGGGTTCATAATTCTAAATCTCCCTAATTGTCTTCTATCGATTTTTTTATGAATAAAATATTTGATTAATTATAGCAAAGCTATTACAAAATTGCAAAAGTACAAGGATTGCCAAGTTTTAGTTAAGTAAGACTATCTAACATGGACGGAAGATCCAATACAAGTGTTTAACATCTAATAGTTAGTTACAATAACTACTTTATAAAATTTGCACTTCAAATGTTCTATTTGACTTTCATGCGGGGTTGTCTTATGTCAAATATTCTTGCAAATTATTGGTTTGATATTGTATTCTAATGTATCTTTCGATGATTTCTTCATGTTTTCTACTTCTTTGACTCAAAATTGCCCCTTCTGAACAATCTCAACCTCTATAATCACCTCTTAATGTCTACCCTCCTTAATTGTCTTTTAACACATCCTTTTATAATAAATTTTAGGGTTCTAAGTGATGCATGGTCTAATACGCAGCTATGCATCAAACTGTACATAACCCAAATTCTTTAGAATTCGTGGACCGGCAATGCTTGAGAGAAGTACATGGGCTGATGCACGATCGTGTATCCCTTATATGCTTCAAATCTTTGTTTTATGCTGCGTTTTCATTTAAGTTCTTCTCATTTAAGTCCGTGAAGGCAATTATAACTTATAAACACACTTATAATGAATTAAGTACCAAATATACAACAAAACTATAAAACATCAACCAAAAATACATCAAATATGAGGTATACATATGGTTAATTATACATCTAATCAGTATTGTTTCTCTTCACTATATGTTAGTATTAGCTATGGCCATTGTGGATAACTTTCTTTATCTTAGTTAAAGAGCATCGAAGCCCTTAGAATTTTTTAGATTGGGAGATAATTGGGTCTTATTGCAAAGTATTTCATCTATTCATATATTAAATTGTTCTTTTATTTTTCATTTTTATAATTATTTTGATTAATTCCTAATTTGCACAATTAGTTTATTGATTGAAATAATCATCTATTAAATTAGATATTGAATATGTAAAAGATCAACTCCTCTTTGTAGCAAATAAGAGTTTTTAATTTGATGCGTTAAAAATGATTAACTTTTAAGAAGAGCATTCAGCTTGATTAAATAAAACCACGAATCTTATGTCATCTTACTTAGATTGTCTTTCTTTCTTAAAGCTATTGTTTAATTAAATTTTAGATCGTTGCAAAAGTTGTTAAATAACAAAAGTTAATTGAATTACATATTTTTTATTAACTAATCCTCAGGAAAGATAGTTATTTAATACCACATCAAATATGTGATTGATGACATAGAATTTCTTTTTGTATCAACAAAATATTATAGTTCAAATAGTGGAAGCGACAACAATCTAAGGTTTGTTTTATTGATAATTCTATTATTGTGATATAAAGAATTGAATTTATTTTCCTTATCACAAAATTTTGTATCATCATAACCCTTATTTTATTAAATATTTCTTTCGTAATGGTTGATGCACTAGAATTTCTCATAGGAACAATCCTTACTTTCCTATATTACAATTATTTTTTTAGGAATTTAGAATTTAATTTGGGTGTAGAAGACAAGAACACTAAATTTTGATGTCGTTGCTAGAAAATTCCAAGTTTGTATATTTATTATAAGATCATCAAAGCAAGTTGATTTATATTATAATTTGAAGATCAAAAATACTAAAAAGAAGTCAAGAAAATAAACAAAAATTTGAAAGTAGCATAACATTACAGTTGGTGAAATAATATAAATCATGGTTAATAATTGAACCTTATCATAACTAGTCACTCTAGCTTTGAGTCAACAACCTCTTTGTATTATTTTTCCAAATTTAGATGCTAACATTACTTTTGAGTTAAATTTAGACTAATCCATCTTTTTCCTACTTTTCATGGCTTAAAGGACCCTTATAAACACTTAAAGAAATCTCACATGGTGTTTATAGATACAAAATCAAATGGAGTTACCGAGGAACAAATAAAAATATGAATGTTTTGTTCTTTTTAAAGGGTGATGCACATGGTTGACTCCACAACTTACCTGCGAGAAGTGTCACCACTTGGAATTAGATGAAAATATTATTCTTAGAAAACAATTTCCCAGCCTTAAGTGCTGTCAGCATTGGAAAGGAGATTTGTAGGATTAGACAACACAGCCAGTGAAATCTTGTATGAGTATTAGGAGTGTTCCATACCACCAAATTAGTGACAAAATTATTGTTCAATATTTTTGCAAAGGTCTTCTATACACTGGTAGAAATATAAATGATGCCACTAGCAGTGGAGTACTAGTAGAGAAAACAGCTGAAGTAACTTGTACTTTAATCAATAACATGGCATCTAACTCATAACAATTTGGGACTAGATTAGACCATTCCTTTCAATGTGTAAATAATGCAAATGTTTCTTCCTTTAAAAGATGATTGGATGAACTAACTTCTCTTATTTGTTAATGTAATAAGATTTTTCTGGGATAGCCTCAATGTTAATACAATCCATATTCAAACATATACAATCCTAGTTGGCGAGACCATCTAAATTTTTAATATGGTAATACATCGATAAATCAACTAATGCCTATTTTTCAATAGTACATATTATCCCCATCCTCCTAGGAAGCCATAACAAATTCAAACATCTGATTAAATTATGCCTCTTAAATACATTGTTAAATTTTAGCTACTATTACCATTAAATTTCAGTAAGAGACTAGAAATAGTGTTTAGAATTTGGAGAGTTAGATGGGTTAGATAGCTACTGCAATTAATTATTTAGAAATAAAAAATTATAGTAAGTTTCCATCTCAAATAGTGGTAAATCTGAAACAAGACATTTATGCAATGATATTAAAAAGTGGAAAGGAATTGGAGCTTCCAAACAAAAACCACCTATGGCATCAAAAGAAAGAAAGGAGGGGATAGTAAAAACTCCTAAGGAATTAACAAGTAAAAAATCCCCATTTAATTAAATATAAACATGTTTCGCATTTTTGAGACTTTAGAGGATAAATGGAAATATGAGTGTAATTTGGGTTTATATGAAACTTTTTGAAAATGTGAGGTAAATATTTCACTTTTTTGATGATATTAAACAAGTTCCTTAATGTGCTAAATTTTTGAAAAAGTTATCTACATTGAAAAGGAAGCAACATCTTAAGAGATGTGAACATGTGTTTCAGGAAAAAATGTTTCGATAATTACTTAAAAAATCCTTCTTGAGAAATGTAAGGACCCATATATGTTTTGTATTCTTTGTATGACAGGTGACACTAGGATTGAAAAGGCCATTTTTGATCTAGGAGCAAAAATTTATGCCATATTCCATCTATTTGGCTCTAAATCTTAAACATTTGGAAAAAATTTGTTGTAGTGATTTACTTAGGTAATTGATTTAATGCATATCATATATGATTAGTTAAAAATGTCCTTATTTAAGTTAATGATTGATTTTTTCTATATATTTTTATGTGTTGGAGGAAAATAATGATCAATCGTCACCTATTTTTTAAAGAAGGACTTTTCTTAAGATTCCTAAAATAAAAATTGATGTTTATATTGGTACATTAACTATAGAATTCAATATGGACTTTTTATAGCTAAATATATGCAATGTAATGAAGTACCTTGATGTTAAAAATCCTGCTTATGCAATTGACTTAATTGATTCATTAGTGCAAGATGTTTTTAAGCTAGAAGGAAAAGATGAGTTAGAAATAGCTGATAGTAATGTTTTGTATGATGTTTTAGGGTTTAATTTGTTATGAATTTTGTGTTAAATTGAGTGTTAAGTATGCATTTCGAGTTTAAGTAGATTAGTTTTTGTGTTTAAGAGTTTTTATGGATTAGTTTGAATCTTTGAGCTTAAATTATATATTTTTGAGGTACTTTGATGTGTGTGCTAATGTTGCAAGGTAAACAGGGAAGAATGGTGATGATTTAAAGAGTTTCGGGCTAAAAGATACAGGCCACAATCGTGCACGTTGGCCACAATCATGATAGAGAGCATCAACTCAGGCCACAATCGTGCCCTGCATCAGGCTAACACAAAAACTTAATTTTTGGGTGATTGTTCAGACTGTTTCGACCCCGAGTTTGACCTAGGGTTACTACAGAATAAATAAAACATTACCTAGCAACCACCAAGAGAGATCAGAGAGCTGCGCAAAAGAGAGGTTCTGTCAAAAATCCGAGAGAGACCTAGATTGAGATCAGGCGATCGAGGAAGGAGACAAAGGAAAAAAGGCACAAAGACGCACTTGACGTGACATACTTCCTGGAACAGGTGGTTTCCCACAGTCGCAACCTTCAAAATCCATTCCGACAGTATTTTCTAGTTTTTATTTCGATTTCATTGATATATGAAATTTGGAGATTGATTAGAAATATTGATGTTGAGTGTTGATTTTTTTGTCTAAACTCACCTTCGGGTTTATTTATTGTTGAGATCAATAAAATTGATTTGATTGTGTTTTATTTGATTTAATTGTGATTCAATTTGATTCTTTATAACTTGGCAATAAACTGAGAGGGTGAGCCGGTAAAAATCATCAATTTAGGTTAACGAGAGTTAGGTAAATTAATTGGTATAGAATTGCATCAAACTAGTAGAGTCATGTAACAAGAGATCGAGCATAGATTTCCAGTAGGTTAATAGACAACGTTAGAACTAATTTAGGTTTCAGACCAATTGCAGATCGAAAGATCACAATTTCAACAATTTGAATTAGGGATTATTAATTAGGGTTAAGAATTATAACTTGAGAGAGAGTAATTCACCCTAGGATCATCTAGGCCCGCTAAATCATAAATTTCATAATTAGGTAGATTTTCTTTAATTTTGAATAAATTTCCCCTTTCTCTCAATTGGTCACTTCTAGGTTGAATTTTAGATTATTTGTGTGAGTTGGCTTTTGTTAATTTTGTTGGTGCTTTAATTTCTCATAATTGATTCTTAATTAATTCTAATTTCTGTAGTAGTTGTTAATTTAGGAATTGTGAACTTAGTTGTTGTTAGATTTTTGGACTAGTTCCCTTCCTCGTAAGATCTACACCTTAGGTACTACGCGAAAGACCCGTGCGCTTGCAAAATTTATCGAGGATATAAATAGTAAAACTTAACGCGTGTAACATCAAGCGAACAGTAGCCATATGAGAACACCTTTTTAAAGAGAATAAGTAACTAAATTCTAACCTTAACTTGCAGGAAAATGTGGCAAAACTAAATGATTTTAGGGAGCTAAAGTTGACAGGTAAGGTTCTTTATGTTAATTTGGAAATGAGAAACTCTCGCCATCAATTTTGCAAGCACCAAAGTTGGAATTAAAGCCACTCTCAAAACATTTGAAGTATTTCTAGGAGAAAAAAGGACCCCACCTATTATTCCAGTAAACTAAATGATAACCAAGAAGAAAACTTGGTGCATGTGATGACAAATCATAAAATAGCAATTGGATGGACTACTATCAATATTAAAGGAACTAGTCCTTCTATATATATGCATCATATTTTGTTAAAGGAGGGAGCAAAGCCAATTGGACAACCATAAAAAAGGTTGAATTTGCTTATGATGGAGGTAATGAACAAGGCAATTCTAGAACATCTTCAAGCAAGGTAATCTATTCAATTTCAAACATTGAGTAGGTAAGCCTTATTCATTTCATTATGGAAAATATTGGCATTATATTCGCCAAAAATCAAAATAACGAATTGGTTCCCATTTGAGTTTAAGATAGGTGGTAGTTTTGTATTGATTATAGAAAATTAAATGCAATAACTCGAAAGGATCATTTTCCTTTATTGTTTGTTGATCAAATGTTAAAAAGGCTAGTTAACCAAGATTAATATCATTTTCTAAATATTTTTAGGATACTTTCAAATTGAAATTGCTCTAAAAGATTAAGAAAAGACAACTTTCACATGCATGTTTGAAATTTTTACTTATCGATGAAAGCCATTTGTATCTTGTAAATCACTAGCTACTTTTCAAAGTTGAATGGTAAGTTGCTCTTTAGATTTTGTCGAAAATATCATAGAAGTTTCATAGATGATTTTACCATGTATGGAGTTTCATTCGATAATTGTTTGCATAATTTAAAACTTATGCTGCAAAGATTTATATAAAATAAACTTATTTTAAACTTTGAAAAATATCATTTCATGGTAGGACACAATATTGTTTTAGGACACGTTGTTTCAACTAGACATTTGTAAGTAGTTAAAGCTAAAATCAATATTATTCAATCTCTTCTTTATTAATGTTTTAGGAAGTTTGTTCTTTTCTTGGACATATAGGTTTTTATCAACAATTCTATAAACATTTTTCTTACATTGCTTTACCTTATTACAAGTTGTTCTAGAAAGATGTGACTTTCAAGTTTGATGAGTGTAAAAAAAGCATTTGAGATAATGTGCAAGTTTAATGTCAACACTATGTATTTAGCTGTTAGATTGGAGTCTTCTATTTGAGATAATTTATGACATAAGCAATCCTCCTAAAGGAAATGTTTTATGTCAATGAGTTAGGAAAGCATCACACACTATATACTACGCTTCAATGACCTTAAATGATGTTTAGAGAAATTATTTGACTACTTAAAAAGAGTTCATAAATTTTGTTTTTCTTTAATTATTTTTTGTTCTTATTGATTAGGTACTAAGGTAATTGTTTATTTTGATCATGAAACCGTTAGGTATCTGATGATAAAAAATGAAGTGAAATGAGACTGATGAGACTGATAATCTTGATGAGTGAATTTAATTTAGAGATCAAATTTTAAAATGGAGCAAAAAATAAATTAGTTGATCATTTGATCCATCTAGTTCATTTAGAAGGAAAAAATAATTTATGAGAAACATTTCCTAATGGACAATTATTTGTTATTAACTTAAAACTTCCATGTTATGTAAACATAGTTAATTATTTAACTATTAACTACTTACCTGTTAATTTATCTAAAGTTTAAAGAGAGAAGCACAAAAGTGATGTGAAGTATTATGTGTGGGATGATCCATATCTTTTGAAATATTGCATCAACTAGGTAATAAGAAGGTGTGTACCTAAAATTGAAATTTCTTATATTCTTACCTTTTAACATTCATATATATGTGGAGGACATTTTTAGCCAAGAGAACGATTAGTAAAGTGTTCAATTTTAGTTTCTTTTGACTTATTTTATTTCGAGAGGCACACCTTTTTTGCAAGTCTTGTGAACATTACTAAAAAAATAGGTAATATTTTGCAGTGAAATCTTATTCCCTAAGCTCTAATATTGGTCTTCGAAATTTTTAAGGTATGAGGAATTGATTTTATAGGACTATTTTTTATTTCTATTGGGTATGCTTACATTTTATAAGTTGTTGACTATATCTCGAGGTGGGTGAAAGCAAAAGGCCACATGAAGTAATGGTTCTAAAGTTGTTGTAAGTTTCGTTAAATATAATATATTCAGTAGTTTTGGTATTCTGAGAGCCTTAATTAGCAATCAAAAGATGTTTTATTTTTATAATTGGACCGTGGAAGCATTAATGAAGAAATATGGTGTTAAGCATAAATTGCTACATCATACCATCCACAAATGAGTAAACAAGTTGAAAACTTTTAAACTAAAAATTAAAGTCTTTCATAGAGAAGACAGTAAGTCCAAATAGAAAAGATTAGACTTTGCAGTTGGATGATGCATTATGGGCGTATATGATAGCATACAAAAACATCAATCAATATTTCTTTGCATAGGTTGATATTTGGTAAGTCATGTCATCTTTCTGTTGAATTAGAACTTAAGGAATATTGGGTTGTTAAATAATGAAATATGAATTTAGTTGAAAGTTGTGAACATCGAAAATTGCAGCAGTAAGAACTATTAAGAAATTTACAATAATGCTTACGAGAGCTCCATAATTTATAAGGAAAAAAACAAAATCCTTCCATAATAAAATGATTTATAGGAAATAATTCTTTGTTTAGTAGTTCTTACTACTGCAATTTCCTATGTTCACAACTTTCAACTAAATTCATATTTCATTGTTTAACAACCCAATTATTTCCTAAAAATCATTTAATTATGGAAAGGTTTTGTTTTCTCCTTATAAATTTTGGAGCTCAGACAAAGAGTTCTCCTTTAGCATTCAAATCTTTGTTTATTTACAAGTAAGTTATGATCTCATTGGATTATACCTTTTGTTATTTATAACATATTTTCATATACTGTAGTTGAAATTTAAAGTTTAGCAACTTTAAAAATGTTCAAAGTTAACAATCATAGGCTTAAACCTTTTTACGGAGTTGTGGAAGTCAAAAACATAAAAGACTTGGAACTCACAGATCTTATCTGTACTAATCAATGGCTAAAGATATCAAGTCAAGCCCATAACAATAAACTAAGGCACTATTTGGGAGGCAACCTAAGCTTTAAATTTTATTTTGCACATTTCTATATTTATATTTAATTTTTTAAGTTCATTAATATTTAGTATATTTTTAAATCCATTTAAAATAACTAAAAATTTAAAATTATAATAATCAAGTAATAAATAAAATTCTAATAAAATTGCTTCTTTTGTTTTATGTTATTTTCCCCTTCATTTTGCTTCACACCTAGTAGTTGTTGCACCCTTATCCATTCAAGGCAACTGTAAGTTCACGTCCAGCACATGTCGATGTAACTAGCAGCTGCCATACAAACCTACCAGCTAACCACCAATGACACCACTCAACTCCTGCCAATCACACCATTCACGCCAGCATGAAGAGACACCTAGCTTGTATCATCAATCTAAACCATCCCATTTAATAGCTGCTCATAGTTACCACTAGTCTCATCGAAAACATATATGCCATCCAAATAAGCAGTTGACCTATTTTTTAGTTCTTTTTATAACCCTTTCCTCGAATTATTTACTAGCTCATTCACCACAATTTAAACAATAACAAGGAGGTCCATCATTGCATTCCTAAACATAGAAAGTGAAAAAATTGAGCAGCCAATAAATTAAAGCTTAAAATTAGAGGATTCAATCCTTTCAATGACGAGCAAAATAAGCACGAAAAATCATACGAATGAAAAATATATGCCTATAAGTATATTCATACTCAGACCTTGGAAGAATTGAATATTCAAGAAGAATTTGAAACTTTGGTAGAGTAAATGGGTTGGCATAATTATGTGAACGTGAAAATGCCTACTTTTGTTAAACTAACAAGTGAATTTTATATCACCTTTTAATTTAATGATGATACTGAACTTAACTTAGTTACTAAGGGACTGTTGAATTTAGAATGGATTCTATAAAAAAATAAATGCTAAAAAGGAACAATTCGTAAGTTCAAAATGCGATTATTACTTTAATTTTTAAACTAATGAATTACAAAATGAGTGATTTTTTATTCAACTCCTTATACCCCAGGTGCTTTTAAAAGTTTGTACTTAAAAAGACCCATTTTCAAATATTTAAAACATTTCTTTATTTCTAGCATTGTAGGAAGAAGAGATCATGTAGGGATTTTATTTAAAGTCCAATTTTATATTTTATAGTGTATGGAGCAAAACAATGTAGTGAACCTAGGTAATTAGTTGCTTACCTAATTTTGTTTTATAGTCCAAAAGAAAATTAAACTTTAATTTTAATGTTGAAACAAGGGAGATTCTAATTGATATTGTAATGATACAAAAAAGATAATTACTACCAACGTATTTATTATTTTCGGGAAAAGCAACATTAGAACAAAATAAAGTCATAAAATTAAGAAGATAGTGTATGAAGTTGATAGAAAGAAGTTGAAGTTTGTAACCGATAAAACGAAGATCAAAACAAGGACAAAAGGAGATCAAGACTCATCAAGGTCATTTTACATTTATTAATATTTTTTTGTAAGCTCACTTTATTAATTTGATGATTCAAAAGGCTCACCATGCAAAACCATTCATCTTACTTCATTTTATTAGTCTTTTTTTAACTATTAAATGAATTGTATTAACGAATAGATAAGCCAAAAGCCTTACAAAAGTGTTGACTTATAAGCTAGAAAGCTCACAAATTAATAAGTGAGTATTTAACAGATTTATCAGGAATTACCAGTAACAGATAAATTGAGATCATAACATCCATTACCTCCTTACATTACTGCTAACTTTGGTGTTACAATTGTTTGATATGAGAATTTTCCTAATCTAATGTATCAATCTTTAAGTTAACTTATGCTTATCCAATTCAGGTTTGTTATGGATCATGTTGTTCCTTTCCCTATAAATGGTGTAAATACGGCAAGTGAATGTAGTCCTTAGCACAATTGAGTCATTATCCAACCTTTTGATCCATTTTATCACCCATTTGATACTATGTTCCCAACTCTTTGCATTACAATGAATTTTTATTATATATTGTAATCCTGATCAAATGGATTATGTGTAAGAGCAATAGAAGTATACATGATGCAAATTTTTAACTTTAAATTTGCATAGCACACATAGTGGGTTTGGATGTTTTAACCTATCCTTGGTCCAAAGTTTACTTTTAATGGCTAAATAGGATGTGATAGTTGTCTTAGGTGCTAGGATTTTAGACCGAATAAGTTCATGCCAATGGACTCTAGGAGAATTTGGTTAGGATTTGTTGGAGAAATTCAGGGATTTATTTAGTGTCCATATGAGTTTGTCATCCTTTGCTATGTCAAGTCTATAATTTGGTAAATTTTTTATAGTTAGAGATATACCTTTGTGGTTATAAACCTAGCAATCCTTAGAGATTATCTATACCACTTTGGTGTTTAGTAGGAATCATCCTTTGAGTAGGTTGAGTTCTTCTTGCTAGTATAGAAGATTGATATCACAACATTAGTCGTACTATAGCCAAGTTTTGAGTCCATTTCCAACTCTTTTTTTTTATGAGAGGATATATGAAGCTTCTTAATCTCAACATCTTAATAAGAGGCTATAACTAGTTTTTTATATTTTTCTTGAGATTCCAAAAGTAGCACTGTGAAAAGTAATGTGAGTTCATCCATTTGATCCATAAGACTTATTAGTCAGTATATAATCTCCAAATGTTGGCCCCCGAAAATTTTTCGTTAAATTAAGCATAATAGCTTATGGAATAAGCATGAGATTTGAATTTTTACCTTAGAGTAATTTTTGGGATCATGATAGAATCATTTTGGAGTCAATTATTTATTACAATGTGAGTAAAATTTTATTTCGCTAGTTAGTGAAATAAATGCATAAGAATGAATTGAGGGCAT
>JAOTAY010000004.1:15253574-15275026 GCA_025629805.1 Erythroxylum baracoense
ATGGAAGCTCTTCTCTTCCTCTTTCTTTTTCTCTTCTTGAACACCCTCAAAATCACTCTTAAAAACTAAGAAAAGATGAAACCTTAACTTTGTCTTGTTTCTTTTCTCTCATAGACGAAACTCTCTTTCCTTTCTTTCTTTTTCGTGTTTTTCTCTTCACTCTCTCCCTTCATATAATAAACAATACAAAATTTTTCTCTTCCAATTATACCCTTAATGAGTACTAAATGTTCACTTTACCCTTTCTTTAATGCTTCATGGCTTTTAAACTTAAGTGACATGCCACAATTGCCCTCAATTCATTCTTACAACTCTAATTTAACTAACCAGTGAAATAAAATCCTATTAACACTAAAATAAATAATTAAACTCCAATAATATTCTATCATGACCTCATAATTCATTTAAATCATGCTTAACAAAATGAAAAATTTCAAAGGCCATCATTTCTCCCCCTCTTAACAGAATTTCGTCCTTAAAATTCTTACCTGAGTCATTGAAGAGGTGTGGATACTTCTCCTTCATGGCCTCCAAGGGCTCCTACGTGGCCTCTTCTTTAGAATGGTTTTTTCATAGGACTTTAACTAGTGGAACTGTGTTGTTCCTGAGGGGCTTTTCCTTAGTTTCCAGAATCTCCACTAGAGTTTACTTATAAGTCAGATAATCTCTCAATTAAACCTCAGTGGTTTGAATGATGTGGGAGAGATCTGATCCATACCTCCTTAACATGGAAACATGAAAGACATCATGTATCTGTGACAATTTTGGTGGTAGCACCAATCTATAGGCCAGTGGTCCAATCCTCTCAACAATCACGAAGGACCCATGTATCATGGGCTCAATTCGCCCTTCTTGCCAAATCTCATGACTCCTTTCGAAGGAGATGTCTAAAGAAACACTTTCTCACAAACTTCATACTCCATTTCCTTTCAGTGTGCATCAATATAGCTCTTCATTCTATCTTGAGCTGCTTTAAGCCTTTGCTTAATTTGATTAACCTTGTCAATTGTCATCTGGAGTAACTCTGCTCTTATTAATTTCCTTTCTCCTTCTTCATCCCAGCATATAGGAGTTCTAAATCTTCTTCCAATGCTCATAAGGAGCCATCTGAATGCTCGAGTGGTACTAAATATTGTAAGCAAATTCGACCAATGGCAAGTTCTTGTCCCAAACAACTTTGAAATCTATCACGCATCGCCTGAGAATTCCTTCAAGCATTTGAATGGTCCTCTCAAATTGACCATTTGTTTGGAGATGGAAAGTAGTGCTAAAATTTAACTTGGTCCCTAGAGCTTCTTACATGCTTTCCTAAAATCTCGAAGTAAACTGAGGATCTCTATCAGAAACTATGAAGTCTAGAATCCCATGTAGTCTCACTATCTCATCAATGTACTTCTTTGCTAGCATATATAGAGAATCAGTCTGTTTAATTACTGAAAAATGGGCTGACTTCATCAAACGATCAATAATAACCCATATGGTATCATGCTTCCCATTGGTCTTAGGCAAACCTATTAAAAAATCCATGGTTATCCTTTGCCACTTCCATTCAGGAATGGAAAATGACCTTAACTTGCCTAAAGGTGCCTGGTGTTCAGCCTTGACTTGCTGACACACTAGACACTTGCTTGCATACTCTGCTACATCTTTCTTCATGCCTTTCCACTAGAAATTCTCTTTCAAATCTCTGTACATCCTGGAGCTACCTGGGTGCATGGCATAAGGTGCATTGTGTGCCTTATCAAGTATCTCATCCTTTACCTCCTTGACATTCAGAATACAAAGTCTATTGCCTACAATTATAAGTCCATCATCCCTCACTTCCAATTTGGATGTCTTGCATTTCTTAATTTCTTATCAATGCTTATTCAAATCTGCATCTTGTTCTTGTAACTCCTTAACTTTTTCTCTGAGTATTGGTCTCATTCAGAAATTAGCAATAATGTAATCAGGTTCCTCCTATTCCAAGCTTATTCTAAGCTTGGCCATCTCTTCCAATAATGGCAGATAAATTTTCTAAACATGGGTTATGGAGGATTTCCTACTCAAGGCATCAGCCACTATATTTGCCTTGCCTCGGTGGTATTCAATCAACAAGTCATAATCCTTAAGCAACTCTAACAACCTTCTCTGCCTCAAATTTAACTCTTTCTGGCCCAATAAATACTTGAGACTTTTATAATCTTTAAAAATCCTCGTCTAAACTCCGTACAAATAATGTCTCTAAATTTTCAAGAAAAAATTATTACCGCTAATTCTAGATCACGAGTTGGGTAATTCAATTCATAAAGCTTTAGTTACCATGAGGCATAAGCCATTACCTTGTCTCCTTACATCAACACACAACCCAAACCCTTTCTTGAAGCATCACTATAACTGTATAGCCCTCATCTCCCATGGGCAAGGTCAAAATTGGAGCACTTGTCAATCTGTGCTTAAGCTTCTCAAAGCTCTTCTAGCATTCATCACTCCAGATAAACTTCTAATTTTTCCTTAATAACTTGGTCATTGGAGCAGCTATCATGGAGAATCCTTCAACAAACCTTCTATAATATCCTGCCAGACCCATAAAGCTTCTCACTTCTTCTACTGTTTTTGGTGCATTCCATTTCACCACTGCTTCAATTTTCCTCAAATCGACATGTACCCCATCCTTCAAAATTACATGTCTAAGGAATACCTTATGAAGCCAAAATTCACAATTGTTGAATTTGGCATAAAGCTCCTTCTCCCTTAGTGTTTGTAACACTATCTTGAGATGTTCCTTATGTTCCTCTTCACTCTTAGAATAAACCAGAATGTCATCTATAAATACTATGTCAAATTGGTCCAAATATTCCTTAAAGACACTATTCATGAGATCCATGAACACAGCTGGAGCATTGATCAATCCAAGTGGCATGACTAGGAACTTATAATGCCTATAACGTGTCCTAAAGGTTGTCTTGTGTACATTAGATTCCCTAATTCTGAGCTGATGATAGCCTGACCTGAGATCAATCTTGGAGAAGACCTTTGCTCTTTACAGTTGGTTGAACAGATCGTCGATTCGTGGCAGAGGATACTTGTTCTTAATAGTCACTTTATTTAGCCTTTGATAGTTAGTGCACATGTGCCAAGTTCTATCCTTCTTTTTAACAAATAGAACCAACGCTCCCTATAGTGACAAACTTGACCTTATAGACTCCTTCTTTAACAGTTCTCCCAACTGTTCCTTAAACTCTTTCAGCTTAGTTGGAGCCATTCTATACGGTGGTATTAAAATGGGTGCGATACTTGGAATCAGATAGATGGCAAATTTGATTTCCCTTACTGTTGGCAAACTAGGTAAGTCTTCTGGAAACACGTCTCGAAATTCCCTCACAATTGAAAAATCTTCTAACTTTCCTTCGTTCACCTTGGTGTCCACAACATGTGCCAACAAGGCTTCACACTCTTTTCTCATCATCTGGTCAGCTAGCAAAGCTGAAATAATTCTTGGTGATGGTGCTTTTCTGTTTCCCTTAAAAGTCACCTTCTCACCGTTGCTGAGATCAAATTCTACCTCTTTGAAGCTACATTCTAACTTTGCATAATATTTCTCTAAAGTATCCATTCCAAGTACAACATCTAGGTCCTTTCAATCTAAAGGCATTAAATCCACTACCAGTTTAGCACCATCAATAAAGAATTCACAATCTCTATATGATTGACTTATTATCACATTCCTCCCTAAAGGAGTACTAACAATCAATGGACTATCCAATGGCACCAAATTAACATCATGTAATGTCATGCCTGTAGAAAAAAAAAAGAATGTGTGGAGCCAGAATCAATTAATAAATATACTTCTGAATCAAATAACCAAGCCATACCTATAACAACTTCAAGTGCGGCTGCAGCTACAGCTTCATCTCTAGTCATGGTAAACACCCTTGCTTGTGCTTGACCCCTTGGCCTTCCTGGAGGAATAACCTTCTTTGCCACTCCAGAACTTCCCACCTTAGTGGCTAGCCTGGTTTTTACTGTTTTAGCTCTCTTTGGAGCTTGCATCTATGATCCATCTTGCCTTGGTGATTGGGGACATTCCCTGACTATGTGTCCCTTCTCTCCGCATTGGAAACATACTCTAAGTAACTTGAGGCACTCTCCTATATGAAATTCCCACAATGCTAGCATTGGGTGTTCGTATACCTACTCCCCACCATCCTTCTGTTACCTCTTACAGTTGAGGCTTGCACTAAAACTGCCTTTGCTTACTTGTTCTTAGCAGAGCCACTACTTCCCACTTTGCTCTGCGTATGGAAGTCCCAATACTCCTTTTAGGCATGACAGCACTCATTCCCTTTTTGGAAGATTATTCTCGATTCTTCCTCTTCCTGATTACTTCATACTTTATGTTCTCTAGTTTCTCAGCTTGGAATGCAGCTTCTACCAACAGTTGGTACTCACAAAATTTTTAGATCAATACTTTCTCCTTGATTCCTAAATGAAGCCCTTCCTCAAACTTATGGCACTTATCCTCCTCATTCTAAACAATGTTGTCCGCATACCTTGAAAGTTGGGTGAACGTTTGCTTATATTAACTCACACTCATGTCCCTCAGTGTGAGATTTAGGAATTCTCTTGCCTTCTCTTGGACATAGACTTTCAAGAAGTATTTCTTCCTAAAGGCTTCCAAAAAATTTCTCCATAACAATACCGACGGTATGACTTGACTATGGGGCACTAATTCCCACCAATGGAGTGCGTCTCCTTGCAGCAAGGTCACTGCATAATCCAATTTCTCCTCATCGGAGCACTTCATCTGTAACAGGACTCTCTCCATCCTTCTTAACCATGTTTCAACCTCTTTGAGATTCACAGTCCCATTAAAGTCTAGAACCCCATACTTGTGGAGCTTATCATACTGTCCACTCCTCTCTACTAGAGCTTGTACTGGAACTTGTGGCACTTGCCCATAGCATGTGTGAAAGCCTGAGAAAAGGCTTGAAAGAAACATGGATCCATAGGGTTTACTTGGGGCATAGGAGGAGGAGGTAGTGGCACTTCATATTGCATACTGGATGCCTCAGAATCATGAGCAGAGTGTGTCCTCGTGTCTTGTGGGACATGAGATTCATTCGTACCTCCTTGGCAAGCGAGATCGAGTCACAGCTCCTCGAGTTATCTTTTGAGGCGGTATACTCACTCCTTTAACTTAAAACCATTAAAAATCTTTAGTTCATGTTTCATGTCAGGTTTAAACTTGCATGTGTGTATGTAAAACCTTCTTAAACCATGCTTCATGTAAAACAATTTCAAATCATATTAAACAATACAAAAATAATGCATGTTGTTCTTTTAAATCAATGCATGTTCATTTAGTGTTTTAAAATGACCACATTTCATGGCTAGGATACTCTTAAACCTAGTTACTCTGATACCACCAAATGTTAGACCCCGGTTTCGAAGTCTAAGTCATGAGTAAAATATGAGCGCATCACTCTGTAGGGTTCTTGTAATGAAAGCTCATTAGCCATCATAGTTTCATCTTCATTTTCATAACATCCCTGTAGTTGAACACTTGATATATGACAATCCATTCTTATGTTTGTATCCTCAATCATCTCCCTAAACATATCACTCTTTTTTATCTCTTATTTCCATATCAAACTAAGTACATCTCAAGCTCCATTCAAGCCTAAATGTGTCATAGGAAAGCATTGATAAGTCCACAACTTATAAATGTACATGATTTTGGACAATAAGCAAAACTTTCACTATGGATGTCGAACTAAAGTCATTCAAATACATTTTTTAAAGAGAACTTTGAATTCTACAACTTCCATGAAGACCCTGAAGAGAGATTTTGCCATCTAGAGGGGTAAAACTGCACATTTATAAAACTGTCCTAAGAATGTCTGCTTAGCGGACATATTTCCCTCCAAACAGACATGAACTAAACTGGAACGCTGGAATTCTCGAGAAGGTCCGCCCAACGGACATTTATGGGTCAATTTCTAGATTTCTAACTCTTATAAGTTACCTATGACCCCTCTTAGGCATATCTATCATTTCTAACTTATTTTCCTCATCATTTTCCCTTCATTATCACTTTCATTTTTGCTTAATATCATTTATAACCAAATCATAATCTATGTTTGGTCATCAACCCAAAAACATAACATTCAAACTTATGCACATTTATCATAATTTCTGCTAATGTTCAACTCCCTTTATCTCCTTCATTTCATCTCTAACTTATCACACTAATTCTTCCCATTTCAAGACACCATAGTATTTTTTGTGTTGAATCAAGTTAGAAAGGGGCTATAAAGTGTCCAGTATGTACCCTATGCAGCATTACTAACTTGTAAAAATCCAATTTTTCAGGTCCGATCTCCAAAAATTACAACCTTTATATCATTGGAAAGCTAAGAGGATAAAATACAACTTCTAAGGGACAACTTTTCCTAAAACAACCTAGATTAATATAGTTTTTCCCGTGAAGTCAGAACACAAATTTTACCCCTATGAATGCTTGAAAATGCAATGCCAAAGCTTGAAAAGTCACGAGCAAAACATAAATTTATTTCATTAACTTCAAAAGAAAAGAGTTTTACAAAGCTTTAATAGGCATTACATGACCCAAATACATCATTGGTCTCATAATCCAAAAATACAAAATATACATGAACGAGTGTTACTTGAAATGTGACTAATTAAAGCCTTAAGTTTTCATATGCTAACTTAAATACAAAAATATGTAAATTTGGAGTGGTGCCTTGAGTCTCTATCATTCAATCTCTTGCTCTTCACCTGGAGATGGGGAAGAATGGGGGGTGAGGTTAAAAGCTCGTGAGTAACAAGTTTATAGCGGAGAAACAAGCAAAACCATTGAAAATATTCATTGCCATAGTAAATTGCACTGAATCCATAAAACACTTATTTCTCAAGTTCTCAAGCTTGTCAAACAATTCATAAACAACATAAGTCATATATTCATCAAACTTGTCAACAAATCATAAATAACTTAAGCACTCATAATGGTTTCGGTAGTCCATATACATGAGGGAGTTCTTGCAAAGCTCCGATAAACACGAGGGAGTTCTTGCGAATCTCCAGTAAACATGAGGGAGTTCTTGCGAGTCTCCTCTAAACATGAGAGAGTTCGTGATGCAGCTCCATGCTAGTAGCGGGCAGGTGGGAGAAGCTGATTTCCATCGGCATGATATATTTCAAATACAATTTCATAATCATTTCATAAATCATCAATAAGATTCATGTACCAAATATGTAGCAATTACTTAAATCATTTAAGAAGCAATAAATGCAACATTTATAAAGCAATTGAAATCATTTAACTCTACTAATTTGGAAAAATACTCATGGCTCATTAACTCAACTATAAACATGTAACCCACATGGATTCCTTGCTTAAAAACTTGTTTAAAAATGCCCCTCCTTTTGCTCCTTTTATCTCTCTTGATTCCCTTTAACATTGGCAAAAATCCAATTCAATAGGAATACAAATTGAGAATCCAAAAAGCATATTCACTAAAAATTGATTCTAAAATACTTAAACTCGTGTATTTCTTAAGCTTCATAAACCAAAACCCTTCCAAAAATCCAAAGGATTAAAAGTAAGCTTACCTTGAATCTTCACCAAATAAAGAGATGTTTGACTCAAATGGAAGCTCTTCTCTTCCTCTTTCTTTTTCTCTTCTTGAATAACCTCAAAATCACTCTTGAAAACTAAGAAAAGATGAAACCCTAACTTTGCCTTCTTTCTTTTTCTCTTATGGACGACTCTCTCTCATTTCTTCCTTTTTCACGTTATTCTCTTCACTCTCTCCCTTCATTCATGTTTTTCTTCATCTAAAGAACAAGACAACATTTTTCCTCTTCCAATTCTACCCTTAATGAGTGCTAAAGGTCCACTTTACCCTTCCTTTAATGCTTTATGGCTTTTATATTTAAGTGACATGCCACAATTGCCTTTTTAATCTAACTAGCCAGTAAAATAAAACCCTACTAACACTGAAATAAATAATTAAACTCCAATAATTATTTTATAATGACCTCATAATTCATTTAAATCATGCTTAACTAAAAGAAAAATTTTGGAGGCTAACAACATAAGTTCCTACGGCTAATGCAACAACTTTTGCTCCATTGTCCACATGCAGGTCCAACTCTCCCTTGTTGAGTCATCTACTGTTCATGAGGCCCTGCATATTAGTACATATATGTGAGCCATAACCGGTATCCAATACCCATATGTTATTAGTAGAAATAGTATTAATATCAATAACAAACATACCTGAAGTAGATGAGGCATTTGATGTCTTCTTCTGCTTTAGTGACTCTAGATAGGCCTTACAGTTCCTCTTCTAATGGTCATTCTTGCCACAGTGGAAGCATGTTCCTTTAGGGGTAGTCTCTTTAGCTTTCTTCTTGGCCACACCTCCCTTAGGCCTTGTAGATGTCTTCTTCTTTTAGTTCTTCCTCCTCAAACCAGAAGAGTCCACCAACATCACAGCCTTACTATCCTTGTGGATAGATGGCTTAATTATTTTGAGCAAGTTGATTAGCTCAGGAATCGTTGTGGATATTTGGTTCATTTGATAGTTAAGCACAAACTGTGAATAACTATCAGTCAAGCCAGTTAGAATTAAGTCTATAGTTAATTCATAATCCATAAAAAAAACCTAAGGAGGCTAACCTATTTATATAGTCATTCATCTTTAATGGATATTACACTGGAGATGTTCCCTTAGCCATCTTGGAGGGGAAGAGCAACCTCGAGGTCTCAAACCTTTCAGACCTAGCTTGAACATCAAACAATTCCCTCAGATGATAGACTATAGTATGAGCATCCATAGCCTCATACTGCTTTTGCAATTTCAGTGACATAGTGGCTAGCATTATGCAGCTAGTCATCTCACTATCATCGAGATGCTTTCTGTATGCCTTCTGATCACTATCAAAAGCATCAGCAACAGGGGGATTGGGAAGTGGTTCTTCCAACACTTAGCCTAGTTTCTCCGACTTGAGAACTATTCTTAATTTCCTAAGCCAGTCTAGGAAGTTGAGTCCTATCAATTTATTGGCTTCCATAAGTGAGCATAGGTTCACACTAGTGGGCATGGTGTCGATTCTTCCAACCTAATGTCAAAGAGAGAAATGGTGTTAGATTGTACGTAAATGCATGTCAATTAGGACTTTAATAACATACAGTATTGCTCCCACTATTTTCTTACAAATTCATAACCCTCTATATGAATATGAGAGAACTTGTATAGAGTGGGTCGATATCCAATATCCCTAAGAATGACCTTGGGTTTGCCCAACAAGCCACCTTAGGTCAATCGGTAGGTATCAATCATACCAATTACATTTGTAATGCAACTATCAAATCTAATACTATCAACTGTTGATATGTGCACTCACATTGGGCTATCAAATCTTGATGCATGTACATCTCATGTACACTACCCAACTTTGCTTCTGTCTACGTTGACCTTGAGTTTGCTCAACAAATCAATGCTTCTAGTTAAAACCGGCCTATTAATCTGAAAATAATATTTCCATGGATCAAACATATTTGTGTAGAGCGGGCTTAGGTTTGCCTAACAACCCTAACTCTAAAGAACTTTGGTTCTCACCATATTAATGGAAGACGTTAGTTTTAATATTCCAAGTGAGGGATTTCTACTTTGGTCTCATCTAACTAGGATGGTCTTGTATATATATATATATATAGTTACTATAGCTATATGGCATGATATAGACACCCCAATCATATTGGGCTTAAGTCCATAACCATCAATCATACAAGTTCAAACAATCCTAACATTCATTCTCTAATGCATCAAATTAAACATTTAAGTTTTGGTTGTGACAATGTATGGATCCTTAAAATTTGGAAGTCAATTCAACTCTTGAATCAAATTGCTTACTAATTTTAATCTCAGCTAAATTTAATTTTGCAAGTCATTTCGATTTGGAATTTAATATTAATCAAATTAAATTAAACTCCAAATTCCAGAAATTAATTCAAAAATTAATACACCTTAAAATTAATTATTTGATGTCAAAATTAAACACTTTAATTTTGTCACATATGTCACTTTCTAATCATACTAGAAAATTTAATGCTCCACGTAAATTAATTTCAAAATTTTCCTAAATTTTCAGAACATCAAATCATTATTCCATGCATCTCTAGGTCATTTCAAGTTCATCAAAATAATTTTGGAATCACCCAAAATCATCATGGTAACCGAAACTAAATTTTCCAAAAACCTAATTTTGAGAAAATTCACTTTGGAATGCATAAGACATCAAAATAAAACATTTTTATCACATAAAAATATTTTTAAGTTTCTGGAACCGAAACATACACGTACAAAATTATAAATCAAAACAATTCCATCAATTTAACAAAACTGACTAGATTTGTTTACAGTTTGAAAAATTAATTAAAAATTTTAATTAATTCTAGAAAAATCCCATCGGATTAAACACATTCTAAATATGTTTACTTACTTTTTCCAAAATCAAATTCCAATAAAAAAATGTTCAACCTTAATAATTTAGGCAACTAACATCATATGTTTTGTAGGAAAACAATTTTCATACATGTTGTATAAAATTTGAAAATAAATATTTTAATCACATTAAAATAAAATTTCAATCATAACAACCATCTAAAAATATATCATGAGCAAATCAATGAAAGACAATCTTGATTTTTTTATAATTTAATTTTGATTTTTCTAAGAATAGATGCATAATTGTCATAACCATGAATCCTATTACACATGCAATGGAAACTACATCTAATAGGCACAAGATGGTTCAGATACCACTGTTGGGTTTTGATCTTGCATTACATGCATCAAAAATAGAAAAAAACAGTGGAAATTTAAAACAAAACCAAAAAAGCCAAGAACTTTCAAGTGTTGTTAGATGTTACTTTAACAAAACATGAACTTAAGATGTGTACCTTACAATCTCCTTTGTTCTTCATTTTCTTCACCTCTTTAGGTTGTCGTAAACCACAACGACTAAAGGAGGACGTCTCTAATGATATCCATGCAAAGAGCGGAGCTTGAAACCTCTTAGGAAGAATGTTAGAACACACACAAAGTTCTAGCTTTGTGATGTCTTCTTAAGAGTGTTTGCAGAAACTAAGAGAAGATGATGAACACTTCACCAAAGAGTCTCTTGTTTTTTGCACAACACTTGCACGAAAATTGATGTTTCTTACACCTTTTGGCCTTCCTCTAACCCCCAACATCAATGGAGAGTTAGTGGGAATTAAGTGGCTTTTAATCCCACTTAATTTAGCGCGAAACTTCCACCCCTTCTTTAAAGGGTAATTTTGTCATCTTGCTTATTAAAGGGTAATTTTGTCATCTTACATAATAAGCAAGATTCACATGTGTGATAAGATTCACAATCAAATGACCCTAAACTACCACACTTGTGTAGCTTAGTCATGCATCTCTCATATCTTGGATCCCCATCTAAAACCATTTTACTCATTCTTCCCATCTTCGATGCATGTGACCCATTAGGTTCCTGATTATGCTAGCCACTTGAATTAACTCTTAACTAAAGCAAGTCATGAGCGATAAATGGACCAAAAAGTCAATGGTTTGACTATGAACCCTTCCATAAACAATGTTCCCATGCAATTCATCCTTTCACTATCTATACCCCATTTGGATTAGAGTATGGTTAAAGTGTCAACTCCCACTAGCTTGACTATGTCACATCTAGCCCAAGTGATGTTAATTCTTATCCTCGAGGCTCATTACTTAATTGGATATGTCACTAAAGACTATCTTCATGACATTTCCACTCTAACTAGAGATTCCCGAGCAATGACCCTAATAATGTCTCGTATCATTAATCTTATAACTAGGATAATTTAGATACTAACATAATTACACATGATAGGAATCTCATAATCATGATCTTATCATGATTTCCTTCATGCTATGTAATGTATCAAGTGCTTCATTAATTTAATTTATGATCACTATCAATTCATAAAGAACATGAACATCAAATTAACGAAAAAGTCTTTTTATTAACAAGAAAGATTTGTATAATAAGTGCTAAAGGTGATTGTCTTTAGAGCACTTCTCTAACAAATAGTTCGCGAATGGATTAGGCATTGAAAATGGATGATGCCCTATGGGCTTATCGAACCAATTTTAAAACTCCAATCTATACCAACCCCTTTAGAATTGTCTATGGTTAGGCATGTCATTTGCCTGTAGAATTAAAGCATCGCGCATTCTGGGAAATGAAGGTCCTAAAATTTGATTGGAAGTAGTCAAGTGAAAAAAGTCTTTTGCAACTCAATAAATTCAATGAGTTTGCCACAATGCCTTTGAAAACACCAAACTTTATAAAGAAAGGTGAAGAAGTGGCATGATTGTCATTTGAGGCTAAAGGATTTCAAGGTTAGGAATACAATCTTGCTATACAATTCAAGGTTGAGGCTATTTTTAGGAAAACTTAAATCAAACTAGAGTGGACATTTTATGGTAACTCAAGTGTTTTCTCATGGAGCCCTTGAATTGGAAAACTCAAACAAGGAGACCTTTAAGGTCAACGGGCATCGTTGCAAACCATATTTTGAAAGAGTGATTTCTAAGGAAAAGGAAGTAATTTCCTTCCTTTTGAACAATCGAACACATTGTCAAGGATACATGGTCAAGGTAATGACCCTAAATTTGCACATTTAGTAGTTAAATTTAAATTATTGTGCAGCTAGACTTGTTTTCAAATGCACAATGAGCTGGAATGGGTTGGATCACTAATTCAATGGGTTGGATCACTAATTCTCTTACTCTCTTGAATCATTTATAAGATAGGAAAATAGTCTCGGTGTCAAGCTAATTTGGTCTTAAAACTATCAATAATTTGGCCATCACCACCTTAATCGTCATGTCGGGTTTTTTGCTCTTAACCCTCATCTTTCATTTATGTCTTTATCTTGTCATTATTTTTTCGTATTATTTCATTTTCATTCCCACCTTATGTGTTGTTATTTTCTCTTCTCACATTGAGGACAATGTGCTGTCCAAGTGTGGGAATGGTTATGTGCATGTATGCTTTTATTTTGAATGTGAATTTGCATATCGTATGTTTGTTTGTTTAGGTTTGCATGATGTTTCGTGTAAATGTGTCAATGGCTAGGACTTAACAGAATAGATTGAACTATGAACATAGTCTTTTAGGTTGCGAAGGTTTATTAGCTCGTGAAATTAGTGACCTAGGTTACTTTGGTTAAATATACATGTTAATTAGGATATGATGTTAGTTTATTCACCCTAGGAATTTGTTACACTCATTTATAATTTTAGGCCAATCGAATAAGTAGCATTGTTATTATCTTTTTATAAAAATTACTAACTAAAAGAAGTGAAGCAGGAAATAATAAATATATAAAAAATTAAAAAAGAAAAGAGTTTAAATCTTAATTAAATAACTATTCCACTGGCCTTTGGGTTATGAATAGAGTTAATAGCCAGTTGAGAATATGATATAGCTAAGTAATCGGTGGACATTAATCACAAATGTTTGCCTTCGCATCAAAGGGCTATAATGACATTCCAACCAAGTTGTTTAATAAAAACATAGCCTAGTTGAGAAATCGGATTGATATTCATCACAAATGTTTACCTTAATGTAAAAAGGCTAGGTTCATGTCAATAAAAATCAACAAAAATAGTATTTTATCAAATAAGCCTACCGATTTTTATGAATAGCTTGAATTTTCATGAAAACTTACCTAGGGATAATTACAATTTTGATTGATTGAATAAATGTCAATGTGTGTGTGCAAGTGATAGGGGTGAATAAACTTGACATTAAGGTCTTGATTAGTATGTATATTTAATCTAAAGTACTTAGACATATGTTTCACAAATTAATAAGTTAGAACAACTTGAGAGATCGTGTTTGTTATCAAATTTGTTTAATGAAGTTTAATGCCATTGTCCCATTATTGTATATGTGTATATGTTGTGTTTTTTGTGTTTTTGTTTGGTTATTTTTTTCTTGAGGATAAGCAAAAGTTTAAGTATAGGGATGTTGATAGTGGCAGATTGCATAATGTTTTAGTGAGTAGTTAGTATGTGTTTAGTTGTTAAATTGAATAATTAGTTCATGTTTAGGTTAAGATTGTGTTGTTTAGTTAGACATTTGTGTTTTGAGTGCTTTATGGGTTAGAGTATGCCATTGAGCTTAAATTTTGTGTACTTGATGTGTTTGTTAGTTTTTCAGATCAAATATCGAAGAATGGAGGAGAATCAGAGGAAGCTCGGATCCTAACCCAATCCCATGATTGTGGCCCATATGCCGCGATCGTGATAAAAGCCTGGTGGGTTTGCCATGATTGTGGCTTCCTTTGCTCAGATCATGATAAAGAGCAAAATCTTAGGCCATGATCGTGGCCCACATGACAGAAGACGCGGACAACCTTTCAAACTTAAGTTTTCGAGGGACATTTCGTACCATTTGAGCACGAGAAAACCTTAGGATTTACCCTAAATGGAAAACACTATAAGAAGAAAAAGAAAAGACTAAAGGAGCTCTCCAATCTGCTATTTTTGTGAAAATTCCAAGAATAGAGAAGAAGAAGAGAGAGAAGAGAAGAGAGGACCAACTTTTGTTAGTGCTGCTTTCCTGAGGCATCCCAATCCCCCTCTAAAGTGTATTTCATTCATATTTGTGTTCTTTTCTTTGAATGTTGTGATGGATATGAATATGTTGATAGATTTGGGTTTGATCATGATGTTCCAATTTTCTTTAGGTATTTTGACTTGATTTAATGTTAATCTTGTTATTTTTGTGTTTAATCATTTAGGTGCTGTGATCAATTGTTGTAACTTTATGCTTTTGTAATAAATCGAGAGAGTAAATCAAATGCAAAATGATTAGGTTGGGTTAATGAGAGTTAAGCGATCCAATAGACAACGTAATTAATCAAATTAGTTATTATATGAAGAGAGATCTTGTGTAAGACCCGGTTGTTTTTTAGAAAGCTTAAGAACTCATTAAGGTTAGAGATATTTGTAATTGAGAGATTACATATTTAGTTTTTAACCTAATTAGGGTTTATTAATTAAGGTTTGTGATTATAACTTGAGAGAGAGTAATCCTCCCTTCGATAGTCTAAAACTGACACCTCATTAACACATGAATGACTACGTCAGCATTAATGATAGGAAAAATCCCTCTTTCTCATAATTTGGAACTTTTTTTGTGTGTTTTCTCATCGTGAAATTGGTATCGCTCAGTTGAAATTCTTTTCGTGTTAATTTACAAATTAAATTTATGCCAATTATCTTCACATGTTTACTTTTATGTCTACTTTTTATTTTCATTTTTATAATTCTTAAGGCCTTACATAACTTAGGATTGAATTAGTTTCCCACTCCTTAAGGGGTCAACACCTCACATACTACACCCACGACTTGTCCATTTGTGGTATTTTGAGGGCTTATAAATTGTAAAACTTGCCCATCACCATCGACTGTGTATACTTCTCTACTACCACAAACCTTTAAGTTTGTCTTGTACAACGAGCAATATAACTCTCCTTGGGCAACCTTTATTATGCCTTAAGACAGTTTCCACTTCCTATTCCCAAAAATATGCTGAAAGCCTTCTTGATCTAACAAATTCGTTGATAATAGATTCAGAGTTAGATCGGGATTGTGTTGTATATCTCTCAAGGTTAGTAAGTGATAGGTGTAGATCATAATATGTTTTTATAGGTGTTTAAGTGTGCTTTTAAGTGTTTCTTAGATGATTATTACTTGTATAGGCTTAGAATTGTGTTTTTGTTAATATTTGAATGTGTTCTAAGTTTTTAGTTAATTTATAGCAATAATTTGATCGTAATTTTATGATTCAAGAGGGGTTTGATGTGTTTATGAGTGTATGGAAATAGGTATGTGAAGAAAGGAGAAGATCTTAGATGCATGTAGCTATGTCACAATCATGACACCCTCACAATCGTGACAGCTGAAGAACAAGCCGTATTATATGGGTCTTTGTCACGATCATGGAATAAACTATACATGTTGATGATCGTCACTAGGGTGTTTCTAGCTTGTAAGATTTTTTAAGTTTTAAGGTCTTTGGATAAATTAATTACGAACCCTAGAAACAACCTTAAAAACCTTAAGCATTATAAAAGAACAAGAGAAAAAAAAACCAAAAGAGGTAATAGCCACCAGATTCAAAGAGGATCAAAAGGAGACATCAAGAGAGCTTCAGATCATTCCAAATTTCTAGATCAAGACTCCAACTAGTTTTTCTTTCTTTTCCCTTTATTTCTTTAATTATCTTAGATGTTTATTTAGATTGTTATGATGTTGAACATGATTATGGGTTTCTAAATCCATATTAGGGATTATTCTTAAATTGTTTTGTTGAACTTTATTCTCGTTGAATTCAATACATATATCAATGCTTTGTGATAATTGTTATGCTTATACTTGATATTAGAGTTGGTAGTTTAATAGACCTGCAATTATCAAATTAATTAACAATTAAATACAGATCTTAGTTATGAATCAATTATCTTTAGGATTGCTTCAAATATAGTTGAATAGTTAGGAGTAGTTTTGTTAATTAAGAGGTTACAATTCTATTATTATCGATTTTATTTGGGATTACTTGATTAGATCTTAAGAAAGGCTAATCAAAACCTTAGGATATCTAGGATCAAGCATAATTGATAAACAATAAGAGAAGACAAAACAAGGATAGAATAATTCCTAAGTTTCTAGCTTTGATCATATTCATTCTTATTGGAAGCTCACCTATTAAATTATTTCGTTTTATTAGTTATTTCAGTTTTAGTAATTTATTTTAATCCAGTCAATCTTTTAATTCCTTAAACAGAGTTTTATTCAAGTTTTTAGGTGTCTAATTAGTCCTCGAGGGAATGATACCTTTGGTACTTCAAGATACAATTTGCATACTTACAGTATTGAAATTTTTATATTATAAAACTTATTAACAAGTTTTTGGTGTCGTTGTTGGGGATTGATTTAGCATCCCATACAATTTGAATTCTTTAGATTTAAGGATGTAATACTTTTTTTATATGAGCACAGGTGCCTGAACATAAAAATATAAGAAAAGTTTGCAAGTGATAGTTGCATTTTGCATGATGTTTTAGGGTGTAATCTGGTAAGTATTTAACATTAAATTGAGAGTTAAGTGTGTGTTTATGTGTTAATTATGTTAGTTCGTATGTTTCTGTGTTTTTTATAGGTTAGTATGAATCCTTAAGCTTAATTGTTATATTTTCTAGGTACCTTGATGTGTGTGTTAGTGTTGTAGGATAAATGTGGAAGAACGATGAAGATTTGAAGAGTTTCGGGCTAAAAGACATAGGCCACGATTGTGCATAGTGGCCACGATCATGACAGAGTAAGAAGAACCAGAAGCAGCTAGGCCATAATCATGCACCAGGGGCCACGATTGTGACAAATAGTGTCAAATCAAGCCACGATCGTGATAGAAAGGATAAATCACCAGCCCTGATCGTGGCAGGCAGGGCCACCATCTTGCCCACGTAAGGCTGACATGAAAACTCAAAATTTGAGTGATTTTTCTAACTGTTTTAACCCCGAGTTTGAATTAGGGCTGTTACAGAATAAATAGCACACTACAAGATAACCGCCGGAGTCATTAGAGAGGGAATATAGTAGTACCAAAAGAGTGAAATTCTGTCAAATCCGAGAGAGACCTAGAGAGAAATCAAGAGATTGAGAAAGGAGACGAAGGAAGAGAAACACAGAGACATGCTAGACGCGAAGTACTTCCCAGAATAGGTGGTTTCCCACTTTCGTCACTTTGCGATTCCGTTCCCGATAGTATTTCCATTTATTTTAATTTTATTTATGTATATAGATGAAATAGGTGTTGAGTTTTGTTGTGTGTTTGTTGTGAATGTTGAGTTTATATTTATACTCACTTTCGGATTTTGACTCTTGAGATTAACAAAATTTATTCGATTGTGTTTTCTTATTGAGTTGATTGTGAGTTCAATTTTGTTCTTAG
Source organism: Erythroxylum baracoense (assembly GCA_025629805.1). Classification (NCBI taxonomy): domain Eukaryota; kingdom Viridiplantae; phylum Streptophyta; class Magnoliopsida; order Malpighiales; family Erythroxylaceae; genus Erythroxylum; species Erythroxylum baracoense. The sequence continues at coordinate 15,271,644 of JAOTAY010000004.1, forward strand.
TAATTTGGCAACAAACTGAGAGGGTGAGCCGGGTAAAAATCATCGATACATAGAGAATTAAGTCAAACCGGTAGAGTCATGTAATGAGAGATCAAGTATAGACCCCTGGTAGGTTAATAGGCAATTTTAGAACTAATTTAGGTTTTGGACCAATTGTAGATTGAGAGATCGCAATTCCCATAATTTGAATTAGGGATTACTAATTAGGGTTAAAAATTACAGCACATGAGAGAGTAACTCACCCTAAGACTGCCTAGACCCGTTAATTCAATAATTGCATAATTGGTTAGGTTTTCTTAGTTTCGAATTAAAATCCCTTTTCTTTCCTTTGGTAATTTCTAGGTCGATTTTAGGTTGGGCAGTGATTTTGCTATTTTGTTTACTCTCTAGCAGTTTAATTTCTCATATTGATTATTGATTGGTTTAATTTCTACATTAGTTGGTTAATTCGGTTAATTGCAACTTAGCTGCCTTTAGATTTTATGACTAGTTCCATTCCTCGTGGGATCGACACCTTAGGTACTACTCGAGTGACCCGTGCACTTGCGGTAATTACCACGGTTATAATTAGTAAAACTTAGCATGTGTAACCTTGAGCGAACAAGTTTTTGGCGCCATTGTTGGGGAAGGCAATTTAGTTCTATAGTTTAAGGCGTTAGAATAGTTTAATTTTTTTGCCTTCATTTTTCGTTAGTTTTATTTAAGAATCGTGCTCTTGCATAAACACAAGAGTTATGAGGGGTTCTAGTCATACAACAGAGATTTTAGATTAAGATATAATTCGTTTAGAACGAACCCTCAGAAAAGCTCTGCGAGAAGAAGAAGAAGAGATCGAGAAATCACAAATGGCCAAGGAATTCCAAAGAAACATAGATTATGAAGTCAACCCTAGTAGGCAACAACAGAGGACCCTCATGGATTTTATGAGGCCAGGGTTTAATCTTGCAAACCAAAGAGTAGCTAGACCATCGGTTCAAGTGGTCTCATTGGAAATTAAGTCAGCCCTCATGAATATGCTTCAACAAAATGTCCAATTTTATGGACTGGCAAATGAAGACCTGAATGCTCACATCATGAGTTTTCTCGAGATCTGCGATACTTTCCGGTATCACTAGATATTGGAAGATGCAGTGAGGATTAGGTTGTTTTCTTTCACACTTAGGGATAGAGCAATGGCTTGGTATTATTCACTGAGCCCCGCTAATATTACAAAATAGGAATAGTTAGTGCATGCCTTTTTAGATAAATACTTCCCGTTAACAAAGACCACCAAAATTATTAAAGAAATTACAAATTTCCAACAAGGTGACAGGGAGTCTATTTATGAAGTGTGGGAGCGTTACAAGGATCTACAGAGGAGATGCCCATATCATAACTTGCCGAAGGAATTCCTACTGCAGACATTCTACAACAGAGTGAACCCACATACCAGAGGCTTCATTGATATGGCCTCAGGAGGATCGTTAATGAGAAAGATGATTGATGAAGCAGAGGAGTTAATAGAGGAGATGACCAGCAATAGTTATTTATGCGCGGGTGAACGTAGTAGACAATCTACTAACTTTTGTGAGCAGAAAGGAGTTTTCGTTGTTGATCAGATGACGAAAATGCAAGTTAAGATCGATAACTTGATGCGATAATTCAGTAATATGAAGGCATCATCCTCAGTTACGGTAAAGGCCACACAATTGAAGTGTGAACTATGTGGCCAATTGGATCATGATACAGTAGACTTCTATCTGTTGATAGATGATAACCCGGAGCAAGTTAATAATATAGGGGCCAAATTTAGACATGGAGGGGGTAATAATCCCTACTCCAACACATATAACCCTGGGTAAAAAAATCACCCTAACTTCTCCTAGTCGAACAATAGCAATGGAGGGCAATTCAGACCTCAAGGGCAATCGAGCTTTCAGCAGGATAAGACAAGCTCGATGGATTCAAAGTTGGATAGGATTTTGGATAAGATAGGAGGTATGGAGGAAGAACATAGTAGGCTAGAGAGTAAATAGAGAAAAAGGTCAAGAAGTAAAAAAAGACCTTTCGATTGAGCCCGCAATGGAATCAATTTAAGTAACTAGATGGGTATTTTTGTTCCCTATTGCGCAACAGTGATAGTTATATGTAAAGAGGGAAGCAAAAGAATTGCGGGAAATCGAGCATAACAAGATCGAGGAAGTGATAGACCAAATACAGTCAAAGCTCAAACTATAAGAGTCCGTCAAAAAGAAGGTTGGGGAGCAACCACTAAAGGACAACCCCAACGTTGTGAAGAAGGATGATCCAGGGGACTTTTTCATCTCTTGTAGTATCAACAACATCATTATAGACAAGGTACTCGCAGATTTAGGTGCAAGTATAATATGATGCCCTACATTTTCATTCTTAAGTTAGGGTTATGAAAGTTAGTGCCAACCAAATTTTTAGTTAAGATGGCATATAGGACTTTGCACAGATCGATAGGGATTATAGAAGATGTGCTGATAAAAGTTGGTAAATTTACCTTTCTAATAGACTTCTATATTTTGGATATTAGTGAAGATGAGGACACCTCAATAATTCTTGCAAGATTGTTCTTGGCCACTGCACGCTCAATTATCGATGTAGATGGGGGCGAACTAACTCTGCAAGCTGGAAAGGAGAAATTGATCTTCAAGGTGATGGTTAGAGAGAACAGAGTTCCTTCACCTCCAGTGGATATCAAGGAACTTAAACTTTGAGGTGAATGGGAGGACATAGAGGATCCTGGGAATGCTTCCCGAAAGAAATGCTTGCGATGGGGAAAGCGAGGCAAAGAAAATTGCAAGGACGGTGGTAATTACAATATGGTAACGAAGGTTCAGACTCTGAGATTAATGGCGACACTACCATCGAACTATTCATTCCAACCACCTTGAGAGTAAAATTAGCGTCTAGCTAAGGACGTTAAAAAAAGCACTGCATGGGAGGTAACACATAGGAAAATTAGCTTCGTTTTGAATTTTTGCTAGATTAGTCGTATTTCGTAGTTAGGTTTATTTCTGTTTCGGTTGAATAAAAGCGAAAAGAGGAATAGGAGTTGGGAATCATGGGGAAGAATATGCATAAGTATAAAGAGAAGTGAAAAAGAATCGCGAAGTGAAGGACAAAAGAATTAAAAAAGAGCAAGGAAGAACTTGAGTACAACCGTTGGCCACAACAGTGGCCTACGATTGAGAATGCTTGTGATGGTACGCTGCATGCTATGACTATGAAGGAACAGGGTGGGCATGTTTTCTTAAATGAAAATTTTACCATTTTACCCTTTTTATCACCTATATATTTAGTTCTTACTTCTTTTTCACTGTCACTTTCACTTTCATTTTTATCTCTTTAGAATTCTAGTTTTTAAACGCTCTAAC
>JAOTAY010000004.1:15275126-15291509 GCA_025629805.1 Erythroxylum baracoense
AGGAGGACTTTACGATAATTAATTTTGATGACAATCAAATAATAATAATGTTAGAAATAAAGGAACTAGTTTGATGAATGTTTGAAGTGTGTAGAAGAAGCGAAACACAGAAGAAACAAAACACAGAAGAAGTAGAAGACAGAAGAAACAAAACACAGAAGAAGTAGAAGACAGAAGAAACGAAACCCAGAAGAAGGAAAACACATAAGAAACAAAACACAGAAGAAGTAGAAGATAGAAGAAATGAAATACAGAAGAAGCAAAACGCAGAAGAAACAAAACACAGAAGAAGAAGAAGAAGACAAAAGAAACGAAACACAGAAGAAGCGAAACACAGAAGAAGTAGAAGACAGAAGAAACAAAACACAGAAGAAGCAACACAGGAGAAGTAAAAGACAGAAGAAGTAGAGATACAGAAGAAAACACAGACGATACAAAGCAGAAGATACGCGAATACGTCAAGCAGTTAGTTAGTTGGAGTTAGTTACAGAACTCAACTAAATAGTGGTTTTCAAGAAGCAATAAGCAGTTTTCAAGGATCAAGAAGCAGTTATCAAGATTCAAAAGAAGCAGTTGGAGACTTAGATTATAAATACTAGTCGCAGTCGAAGGCTAAACAACTTTTACTGAAATCCTTGATTCTACAACTTTTGAGCGTTCAAGTGTATACTTAAAAATTCTGTAGTGCGATATTGTTGAGCTAAATTACTGTAACAGTAGCTCAAGATATCTTTCTAGTCAGAGAAAGAAAAAGGCTAAGAGCCTGGAGAGGCTACGATAGCTCAAAAAGAATACTTGGTGTACGAGACCTGAAAAGGCTTGAGAAGAAAGAAAGAATATTTGTACATTTGATGAAGTATAGTGAATACTCAGATGAATTCTGAGGACTGGACGTAGCCCACGGTTAGGGATGAACCAGTATAAAATCACAGTCTCTATCCTCTCTATATCTTAACTTAGTTCATTTTGTTCTTAAATAAGTATATAGAAGTTAATTACGATTTATCTCATAACAATTTTTGTGATAGTCCTTTAACAAGTTAAAGAAGTTCTTATCAGAAATACAAAGAATTTGTATTCGCAAAAAGGATACACAATTCAACCCCCGTTCTTGAGTATATCTTATATTGAACATATTTTCTATATTAACATGTGATTTACTTCAAATATTTGAAGCAGCACATGATTTGTTAGAAGAGATGGTGAACAATAACTATATTTAGACATCAAAATAAAGTAGATAGCAGTCAATCTTCCAAGATCGAAAAGGAATGATGTTGTAGACTCAGTGGCAACATTACAAGCTGAGGTCGCCAACCTAACCAAGCAATTGAATAGCTTGAAAGCTACCTCTTCCTCTTCATTTAAAACAATTCAGCACGAATGTGATCTATACGGACAAGAGAGTTATATCATATTTGATTGCTTTATAGTGGAAAAAAACAACGTGCAACATTGCAGGCTAAGGCCGCCAACCTGACCAAGCAATTGAATAGCTTGAATGCTACCTCTTCCTCTCCACTCAAAAAAATTCATTATAGATATGATATATATGGATAAGAGAGTCATATCATAGTTGATTGCTTTATAGTGGAAAATAACAATGTGCAATAGCTCAACTTCATTGGAGTAAAATTTGGTCTTGGAGCTAATAATCCTTACTTAAACACGTATAATCTTGAGTGGCAAAACCATTTGAATTTATTTTGGTCTAACAATACAAGGACTCAAGTGAGAAATCAAGGCCTACATGAATTTCAGTAAGACAAGTCTAGTTTATGGGATTAAAAAATGGACAAGTTTATTGATATGATGAATTCTAAGTTCACGAGTCTTTAAGGGAAATATGAACATGCAGTGAAGAATCATTCCTCTTCTATTTACAATCTGGAGGTTTAAGTGGGCCAGTTAGCTAATGCATTGTCTACTCGAAGTGTGGAAAGTCTTCCAAGCAATATGGAAGGAAATTCAGAGGAGCAACTTAAGTCCATCACACATAGGAATGGGAAAAAGTTAGATGAACTAGCAGAAAAACAAGATAAACCCCATCTTATAGAAGAACAAGAGAAGAATAAAAAAGATGAATAGAAGAATGAGGACCCTCAATATGTTCCTCTTCCTGCATATCCACTGAAAATACCATTCCCACGAAAACTTCATAAGAACAAACTGGATGCACAATTTGTAAAGTTAGTGGAAAAGCTAAAGATGTTGCAAATTAAGTTGTCTTTTGTGGAAGCTTTGGAGACCATGCCCAATTACTTGAAATTTCTCAAAGAAATCTTATCAAGTAAGCAGACTTGGGATGACAATCAACCAGTCTCTATGACAGAAAGCTGCAGCTCTATAATTATAAGCCATATGCCCTCAAAGTTGAGAGAACTAAGGAGTTTTACTATACCTGGGGTAGTTGGTAATTTAGAATTTTCTAATTGCTTATATAACTTAGGTGAAAGTATTGTGCCTTTGTCAATTTTCAGGAAATTGGAGCTAGGAGATGTGAAGCCAACTTTCATACTTATTTAGTTAGTGGATTAATCGATAAAGAAACTGTTTGGCGTGGTGGAAGTTATGCTTATGAAAATGGACAAGTTTATTATTCCTGTGAATTTTGTTGTGCTAGGCTTTGAAGAGGATTAAAATTGTCCATTAATTCTTAGTAGACCCTTTTTGAAAATTGGAAGAATCCAGTAAATGTCTATAAAGGAAACCTAATTGTTTGAAAGGTTATACGCACTAAGTTGTACTATTTTTTTAACTTTGGAAAATTTTGCAAGCGCACGGGTTGTTCATATAGTACCTAAGGAATCGATCCCACGAAGAAGGCTAACTAGTCCTAAATTTAAGGTCGGCCTAAACTACAATGATTTTAAACAATTAACTAATGTAGAAATTAAATCAATCAATAATCAAATATGATAATTTAAAGTGTGGAAAAGTCACAAAATAGCATCTCACACAATAATCCAAAATCAACCTAGAAATAGCCAAGTGAGAGAAAGGGGGATTTAATTCAAAACTAAAGAAAATATAACCAATTATGTAATTTTCGATTCAACGGGCCTAGATGATCCTAGGGTGAATTACTCTCTCTTGAGTTATAATTCTTAACCCTAATTGATGATCACTAATTTAAATTATGGAATTGCGATCTCTCGATTCGCGATTGACGCAAAACCTAAACTAGTTCTAAGTTGTCCAAAAACCTACCGAGAATCTATGCTCGATCTTTTGTTACACGACTCTACCGGTTTGATTCAATTCTCTACATATCCATTCACCTAACTCTCATTAGCCCAAATAGTAATTTTTACTTAGCTCACACTCTGAGTTTATCGCCAAGTTATTAAGAACAAATTTTGAACCACAATTAAATCGAAAGAAAACACAATCAAATAAACTTTATTAATCCTAAAAACTAAAAAACCCGAAGGTGAGAAACAGTAAATCAACACTCAACAACACTTTTTGTAATAAATATCCCAATTTCATACATCCATAAAATCAAAATAAAAATAAGAAATATTGTCAGAGTGGATATCGAAGGTAGTGACTGTGGGAAACTACCTGTTCTGGGAAGCACTTCGTGTCAAACTTATCTCTGTGTCTCTCTTCCTTCATCTCCTTCTTTAATCTCTTGATCTTTCTCTACGTTTTTCTTGGAATTGATGTAATGATGCTCCCTTGTGTGACTTTCTAGGCTCTACAAAGACTCTCGGTGGCTATCACATTATGTTCTATTTATTTTGTGGAAGCCTTAGGTCGAAGTCGGGGTTGAAACGGTCTACAAAATCTCATAAAAATTGAGTTTTTTTGTCAGCCACAATCGTAGCCTGCTGTTTAACCTTTCTATCATGACCGTAGCCCAATGTGCATGATCGTGGCTTGCCAAGCACGATCGTAGCCTGTCATGCACAATCGTGGCCTATGGCTTTGGGCCGAAACTCCTATAATCTTTGTTGTTCTTCCCCGTTTACCCTAAAACACTAACAAACGCATCACGGTAGCTCAAAAATATAACATTTAAGCTCAAAGACTTAATCTAACCCATAAAAACACCAAATCACACAAACTAACATAATTACACCCTAAATGTACACACACCACTCAAATTCACACTAAATAAATAGCAAATTCAACCTTAAAATACGTGTAATTACACAACTATCACTAATCCTTTAAATTGGTGATGGACAAGTGGAATTGAATATGAAAAGGATATTAAAGAATCTACAAGAGGGCATCTTATTTGTGAGAATTGATGTAGTTAAATCTTTAAAGGAGCAAAAGGAGGAGCCAATTTTAGAAACCATTAATGAAGTAATGGTAGTGGCTTTAAGTAAGAATAGTTTTTGCACCCCACAATACAAACTATTGGATTCCCTATTTTATTGACAATTTGTTACCAAAAAGGGCATTACTCTTACTTGGATTTCTTAATTTGATAAATTACGTCCTTTTTATTATCTTGCAATATGTAGCTTACTTATAAGGTACTAAATTGCCATATAGAGAAACGAATGGAAGTAAGCCACTCATTATAAATCCAGGTCAAGGGTGGAAGGTAGAGTACATGAAGCTAATAACATTAAACAAGTGCTACTTTAGAGGCAACCCAAGAATTATTGTAGGTTTTATTTTCATTTTCATTTTATTTTGTTGGTGTTATGTTATTTTTATTCTGTAAGGAGTTGATTAATGGATCCTTATGGCATGAAGTGTGTAACACCCCACTCCCAGAAGACACATGCCTAAACATCCAGGGGACATTCCAGAACATACCCTATGAAAGCGGCATGTTAGAGTAGTCACATTCATTTATCTTAGTGTCATACATATAACACAAATATTCAAAAGATCAACTTCTCCTTTCATTTATAAGACATAATTTACATTATAACATTTCACTACATAATCCATATATACAGTATCAAAATCATATAAGAGTTTAATACTCTCTACAACATGTTTTATGTGGAATGAGGAACTAAACAAAAATACTCTATCTAAATTCCTTAATGTCAACTGACTGACCTCTGAGCCATTCTTGAGTCCAAAATCGACAGTACTAACTTCTACTAGTCTGCCTTAGGAACTATGTCTCCCTAGTACTTGAAAATCAACATTTGTAATTTTGATGAGTTTTGCGAACTCAGTGAGTGAACCATCCTTGATATGCTCACTCTTATCAAAACACATAGACAATTCATATTTTAAATTCACAGACAAATTATATAATCAAATATTGCATATCACGTCTCATTTCATCATGCTTCAGTAATTAAAATTTGTGTACACTATTTCACATTTCTATTACAGAACAGTCAAATCAATTCATTTCAATAATTCATTTAATACATAGCAAATTGTATATGCAATGCACATGTGACTTACTTTCATTGTTACTTTGTTGTGACCAAGTGCCTTTTTATTGTCTCGTATTCGTTGTGGATATCGGGCTTATTATAATACTGAGCTTATGGCTCTTTATACGCATATCTGAGTTTTAAGCTCTTTTTTACTTGCCACTTCAGACACAACTCCTTTATCTGATCATGCATTCATAATATGCAATCAATAACTTTCATTCATTTTACAGTCATTTTTACATGTTCATCGGATCTAAGTCTGGCATTCAACGTTTCGTTGAGTACATGTATTTCTTTCAGATTCACATTCAATTATGAACACTTCCAATGCAATATCAATTATCAAACTCCCCAGACCATCAATGTCTGAAATTATCACAATCACATCATATACAGTTCAATAATTGAATTTTATACATAAACAAATCAATCCTAGTGAGAAACATCTAGGTTGACTCACAGTATGCTCCAGATAGCTATTGCCTCGATGAATCGGCAATGTCTGGATGCTGGCATTCGACTTGTGCATCTTAATCATGCAATACATACATTTTATACACATTACGAAGTTGATCAATCACATAAATATTCAATCATACACAGATATATACGTGTCATGTACAATGCATCAATTGACTATTCTTAGGTATGTATCCTTAATCACAAGTCATGATCATCCAAACATTATCACTTGTATATGTCTAGTTTACACTTAGGTTATACCTCAAGAAACTTGATTATTCTAATATCATCAATCTACATTCACTAATCCTTTTTCTAACATTATATAACCACATAATATCCAAAATTTTCATTCATTCATATTTAATACACCTTACTCATATTTTTTAGATCACCATTACAATTATAAGAACACTTTCATTCATATAACATCTCCAAATTTTCAGATTTTATATACATTAATATCATTAAGTTATAACCTCAATTAACAACCTAAACTTATCAAACACGTTATCAACTTATTCAACATCAAACTAGGTTCATTTCAAGCCTCAATCAAGTCTAAATGCACTATAGAAAAGTATCTTATCATTAGTTGGTTCAAACATTACACAAAAGAGAAGAACTCACGTCAAATGTCTTTTCCATGCATTTCCCACGATCGTGGGTTATGTTATCTGAAAATTTCCAGCGACTTTCTCCTTCCAATTTTCCATATTTAAACCTCTACATACTATATCCAACATATCTTATGCATATTTCATCATTTCTACTTCATTTTCTCATTATTTTCACCTCAATACTAATTCAATATCATCTATACAACCATACATCAAATATTATTTATCATTTATACAAAAATAGAACATGAACCAATACATTTCTTCCTCATCATTCATCAACTTTCAACACAAATCCAATACCATTTTTACTATCAATCGATGCTCAAACTATCATCATATATGTTTTTATAAATCAAGCCATAAAGAACAATGTGTTACTTGTTTAACTCCAAAGCTCTTCCAATCATGAGTTAACCTAGCTCTCCAAACATTACACGATCATCAAACTTTCAAGATATAATAAGCTTTATTTTAGTAACAAACTGAAGATAATCGAAATGTTGGAGTGTCTAAGTGAAGGATTTAAACAAGACTCAACATTGTGAGTATGGGAGTGAGTGTCGTGAGTTAGGGAGAAGAAAGAAAATGAAGAAGATGAGAGCATGTAATAAAACGAAAGATAAATGAAAGATGGTTTTCCATTGGTTTATGTCGTGAGTGGTGTGTGGCAAGTGTTGTGACACTTGCCACATACCATATGTCATCTTCTTATGGTACTAAAAATCACTTAATTGCTTAGTCCATTTGTCTATCAATCTCTAGGCCAATTGTCATTAAATCTTTAAGTCATTTGTCACCAAATTATCTAAGCCACTTGTCAATTAATCCTAATGCCATGTGTCACTTATTTCTAGTACCATATGTCACTTATTTGTATTGCCATTTGTCAATTTGTCTTGTCACTTGGCAAATTTCCTAGTCTAAAAATACACATAAATTCATAAATTTCCCAATTTTAACAAATAAATTCCAAATTAATAATTGAAACCATCAGACAATATTCAAGACATAGTTATTCACAATTCACATCATAACTATTTTAAATCGTTCATACCCTGGAATATGTTAATTGAGTGCATATACAACATTTGCAATGTGTATAATCAATATTCACCTATGTATGCTAATGATATATATGTGAACGCAATGCACCTCTTAAATTTCTCAATGCTATTTCTATGTACAATGGTCTAGGATCCTATGTCCTAAACCTTAGTATGGAAACGGGCTATTACAAAGTGTCTTCAATTTACCTCTTCAACACCATCATCACCTAAATCGCAACAATTTTTCTTACTCTTACTTTTTCTTTATTTTTATTTTTCTTTATTTGTATTGTTTTGTTTCCGTATTAAAGATAATGTGTTGTTTAAGTGTTGACATGATTATGCATTGGTATATTATTTTTGTGTGTAAAATTGACATTTGTATTATGTTTGTTTTGTTTAGGTTAGCATTGTGTGAATATTTTGTTGCATGATTTGTGAATTATTGAATGTGTCAATCGCATGAATTGAATGGAATTGACTTACTTTTGAATATGGTCATTTAAATTCTAAAGGCATATTTACTTGTTAATTTTGTGTTTTAGGTGTCTTTCGGGTGAATATGCATATTAATTAGAATATGACACCTATTCTTTCACTTTGTGACATATTTTTGTATACATTTATAATTACATTAAATTAAATTGGTCAGCATCATTAGTACCCTTTCACGAGAGAAACTGACCAAAAAGAAACGAGGTAGGCTAAGAAATTAAATGTTAAAAAGTGTTAAATAAAATTACTATTCTGCTAACCTTTTTTTTAAGATAATTGGGTTAAGAATAGAGATAGGAGCTAGTTGAAAATGTGATATAGCTGAGTAATTGAGGCATTCAAAACAAAAAGTTTGTCTTAACATCAAAAGGCTAGAATGACACTTTAACCAAGATAAATAAAAAAGTAAATAGGGAGCATTCATAACAAAGTGTTTGTCTTTACTTCAAAAGACTAGGTTATTATTAAATATTTTTTAAAAAAAATGGTGCTTAGAATAAATTAAGCCTACCAATCTTTTAGAAATAACAAGAATTTTCATGAAAGGCTACTTAATGATAGTTTGTGTTTTTAATTGATCAATAATAATAAATGCATACTTATAAATGTTATAGGTCTATGAATAGGATGTTAATATTTTTATTGATATGTTTATTCAAATCAAAGCCCTTAAACATGAAAGGAATAGGTTAGCATAGTGGCACTTTTGAGTGGTTAGTGTTTGAGGTTAAGTTAATTTTATGACATTTGATGCCATTGTACCATTATTGCATGTTGCATGATTGTGTGCTTATGTGATTCTTTTGATTTTATTTTTAGTTTTTCTTGAGGACAAGCAAAGGTTTAAGTGTAAGGATGTTGATAGGTGTAGATCATAATATGTTTTTATCGGTGTTTAAGTGTGTTTTTAAGTGATTCTTAGATGACTATTATATGTATAAGCTTAGAATTATGTTCTTATTAATATTTGTATGTGTTTTAATATAGGCTTAGAATTGTGTTCTTATTAATACCTGTATGTGTTCCAACTATTTGATTGGTTTAGAGCAAGAGTTTGATCTTAATTTTATGATTCAAGAGGTGTTTAATGTGTTTGTGAGTGTATCGAAACAGGTATGTGAAGAAAGGAGACGATTTTGGATGCATGCAACCATATCACGATCGTGACACCCGTACGATCATGGGAATTAAAGAACAAGTTATGTTGTATGAGCCTTTATCACAATCGTGACACCATGCATGATCTTGATAGAGAGAAACAAACCATTCATGTCATAATCATGATACCCTCACGATTGTGACAAGGATGTTTTCAACTCATGAGATTTTTGAGTTTTGAGATTTTATGCCATTTTTTGAACCAAATTAAGTAGGAAAACTATAGAAACAATCCTAAAAGCCTCAAGCACTATAAAAGAACAAGAAAAACATCAAAATTTGTCACAACCACTAGATTTAAAGAAGATTAATTTGAGACATCAAGAGAGCTTTAGAGAATTCCAAATTTTCAGATCAAAATTCCAACTAGTTTTTTTATTTTCCCTTTATTTTGTTTCATTATCTTGGATGTTTATTATTTTTAACATGATTATGGGATTTTTATAAATCCATATTAGGGATTGTTCTTGAACTGTTTTGTTAAACTTTATTCGTGTTTAGCTCAATACATATATCAATGCTTTGTGATAATTTTTATGCTTATACTTGGTAATTAATCGAGAGAGTGCATCAAGATATTTGTGTTAAAGTGTGCAATGAGAGTTGGTAACTTAATAGACCTACAATTATCATATTAATTAAAAAATAAAGAGATCTTACTTGTAAATTAGTTATCCTTGGGATTACTTCAAATCTAATTGAATAGTTATGAGTAGTTTTATGAATTGAGAGGTTACAATTCTATTATAATCAATTTCAATTAGGATTACTTGATTAGATATTGAGGGAGAGTAATCAAAAACCTTAGGATATCTAGGATCAAGTGTAATTAGATAAACAAAAATAAGGGGGAACAAAACAAAGATAGAATAATTCCTAGGTTTCCAGTTTTGATTATATTCATTCTTATTGGCATCTCACTTATTCATTTTTTGTTTCGTTAGTTATTTCGATTTCAATAATTTATTTGTATTTAATCAATCTTTTAATACCTTAAGCAAAGTTTTATTCAAGTCGTTAGGTGTCTAATTAGTCCTCGTTAGAATGATACCTTTGGTACTACAAGTTATGGTTTGTATACTTGTAGCATTGAAGGTTTTATATCATAAAACCTGTCAACAGTAAGCAATTGGCATTTGCTTGAACTCGAATATCACCCATACCTACTATCTTAGTAGAACTTTGGCTTCCCATCTTTACACTCCAAAAATCTCTACTCTTATAGCTTGAGAAGTACTCCACCTTTGGAACACAATGATAAGATGCTCCTATATCAATGAGCCATTCATAATAATAATTGCTGACATGGAAGCATTCATTAGTTGTAAAAACTAATGACACCTCATCATCTGTACTTAAAGCAATTATAGTTGTACCTTTATCATCATCATCCTGATGAGCTTTTTTTTTCTGATCCCTCTTCCTTTTACAAGAGATCCTCTTAATGTATCCTGACTTATCGCAATAGTGGTAAGTATTCACATTATTGTCACCCCTGGACTAAATTGTTCTTATAATTTCCACAACCATTGGGACCCCTACTCTTGTTCCTCCCCCTACTTTTTTTAATGAAAACCTACACATTATTAACTCTAATCTCTTTAAATTTGATTTCTTCATTAAATATGCTCTCTTTGATTACATCCAAAAAGAGCACTCCTTCAGGCATTGAGCTGCTAATCATCATCATTAGTGTTTCCTAGTTGTTTAATAACGAAGTCAATAGGAACAAAGTGTGAAGCTAATGATCAAAAGTGATCTTCATTGTATTAAGCTTGTTAATTATGTCCTAGAAATCACTTAGATGCTCCAAAACTGATTTCCTAGCCTTCAACTTCAAATTCACAAGCCTCTTAATCGAAGATGCCTTGTTATAAGTAGTCTTGCTTTCATACAGACATTCTAGATTCTTCCTTAGCTCAAAAGGACCTATTTCTTAAGATATATAGTTGAATATGTTGATATCAATCCATTGTCTGATAGTGCCCAAATTTTTTCACTTCATCTTTTCATATTCTTTATCTGACATCTTTTTAAGTTTGAAAGGAACATCATCCTTTGCACCTCTGTCCACATTAATATGATTAAAGAGATCCTTGAAATACAGAAGGTACTTCATCATTGGCCTCTAAATTGAGTAATTTGATGACATTAACTTGATCAGATAGTTGTTTTCACCTGCCATTATGATGGCTCTAGTACCACTTATTGGGTGATAAATACTTAACTCTCTAAAAAATCAACCAAATAGTAACGATAAGAAATAACTCTTTTTATTACAGTAACAAAAAAATTTATGAGAAGAAACTAAATGATAAAACAAACACCAAGATTTAATGTGGAAAACCCTCTAATGTATAGGGAAAACTAACAAATAAGTCTACTAAAGTCAATAAAGATTTACAAAAAGTTGATCTCTTACCCTCTATAACAACAAGTTGTCTCACAAAGTTTTAAAATTGAGACTTAAGTTAGTATCGTAATCAACAATCACTAAAACCAATTCCCAAAATAATCAAACAAAGATGAGAATATAACCCTCTTTTGATCCTTCTCTCTATTTTTCCTCACTTTTGGATTTTGTAGCTACACTCTCTAACTCTTATATATGGAACAAGGCTCAAATGAGCTATTTATGGGTATCTCTAGGTTGACAGCTAAGCCAGAATCCTAACTAAACTCAACTAGCTAGATCATTTCTTATCTTACTCTTACATCATATTATTTAATAAGATGACATTTGTTGTGTATAGTTTCTATTGTTTTTAATTGCCTTCATATATTGATTTTGGTTACAAATTCTTGTGAGTTAATCTAAATGAGAGATAAATTGAATGAAAATGGTGTGAATATTGCATGCATGTTGATTGAATTAATTTCTGAATTTTGTATAAAAGGAGAAATAAAAAAAGGAAGAAAAGTGGTGACAAGTGTCACCACCCTGAAAAATCACCATCATGACTAACACTTTGTGTTAGTCCCTGTAGTGACTTAACTTGTCACCCCCGTGACTACTCCTTTGCATTCACTCAATCCTTACACATGTAGGTTTACGACATAACAACCCTACAACCCTAAACCTAGACTCGTACCATAAATGGAAAAGAAATGAGAGGTAAAGGGGGTTGAACGGAAACATTTAGGGACACACACATTCGACTGGGAAAAAAAAGGAGATAGAGAGAAATGTGGAGGAGAAGAAGGAGGGAGCTTCAACTGAGAAGAAGGAAGGAAAAGAACAGCACAAAGGGGTAGACAGCATGTGCAGTTGGTCATTTTGGGTAAACATCAACTAGAAGCAGAGGGCGAGAGCTAATACGGAAAACTTGAGAGTGGTAAGAGCAACTCCCTCACCCGCTATTGGTTGCTCTTTTTGTTTACTATTTATTGTTATTTTGCCACATTTACTTCTCCGTTATATAGACTCATGCCCTGTTATGCTTAACCGACCCATACTCTGTTAGTTTTTGATAGTTTATTTAGGTTATTTACTTGATTTGTTGCTTTAATACTTCTTTTATAATTACCAAGATGAGATTGAAGTGTTTAAAGATGATGAATCTTGTAATTTATGTGATGGGTTGATCTATTTTCTTGAGGATTAATGTCACTATTTTAGTCAAATATACATGATTGAGGGATTATATTATTGTCTTATGTTTACTATAGTTTCTAAATTGAATGGATGTAATAGCATGATCAAACTTTGCATAATTTTGGTATTAAACAAAGGACCAAGAGGAGAAGTTTAATATAGAACGAGAAACTATAGGCGCTTAGGTTAATAATTAGAAATATATTAACCTAAATGGTAATTAGTAGTAGGGTTTCCATAATTAACTTGGGTGATAAATTGTCAAATACAAAAGTTATCGTAGTTAATTATTTGAGTTGAACTTAGGAATAAACTGTTAATTTTAGTAAGACGACTGTCCAATCAATGCCTCTTAATCATACATAGGAGAATAAATTAGTGAAATTAATTCTCAAGAGTTTTCCACTTCGATTTCTACTCGTTTTTTCTTCCAATCGATCCAGTTTACTTTTTAGTTTAATTAAGTGATTTTTCTTTTAAGCTTTTACTTAACAATCGAGATATAATGTTTAGGATTGCGTCTGCATTTGTTTTATTTTTCTTTTAAGATTAATTTAAGTTAACCAATTTCACTTCTATGAGAGATGAACCTAGGTAATCACTACAACTACCTTGTATACTTACGAGTAGGATGGCTTAGGTAATTTTTAGAACTTTTTGGGCAAAACAACGTACCAATCTAAATAGGACTATATCTGATAGGATTTATCTACATTACAACTAATAAGATAAGAGATTACTATTAGAGTAGTGCTCTAAAGGCAATCACCGTTAGCACTTTTGTACAAACTGAATTTTGGCCAATAAAGCGAAAGGCATTTTTCATTAATTTGATATTCGCTTATACATGGATTGATATTGATCTTAAATCAAATTAATGAAATCTATGATAAAAAATATAGCATGAAGGAAATCATGATGAGATCATGATAATGAGATTCCTATCATGTGCAATTATGTTAGTATCTAAATAATCCCTGGTCATAAGATTAATAAGACAAGACATTATTAATCTAGACAGATTAGCACATATTATACTCTTTGATTTGATCAAGAAATGGATATCACAAATTGTAAGCATGAGTTGTTTAGAGTTAACATGTGGATGCTTACTAAGAGTAGTAAGTACATCAGATGACCCGCTATGAGATTATCATAAGGATGATCTATCGAATGTCAATGATTAATGTAACATCCCATCACCAATGGGGTGCTACAATTAATCTAATCATAACAATGGTGCAAATATCCTTAGACTTTAGGTACTCAAGGATATCTTGGATATAAATCATGTGCTTTAACATCATTCCTTGTTACCTCAAGACGAGGTCACTCTTAGGACGGTGATTGGGTACAGCTACTGGTATTCGAAGGTAATTGGGTAGCTAATAAAGGATTCACCACTCCTGATAGAAGCAAATGATACCCACGACCTTTAATGACACATAGAGTAATGAGATCCCAGGACAAGAACTAACATCACTTAGACTAGATATGATATAGTCTGTCTAGTGGGAGTTAACACATAGCCCATACTCCGAACCAAGTGGGGTATAGTATGGTGAAAGGATGAATTGCATGGTAATTGTCTATGAAAAGTTTCATAAGTTAGATAATTAACTATCGAAGAGTTTGTGTGTTAATCAACTTATATTCTAGCAAATTGGCATCATGAACCCTTCATGATTTGATTGAATTAAGAGTTAATTCAAATGTTTAAAATAACCTGGAACCTAAGGGTCATACACATAAAAGATCGGATGAAAAACATAGTGTGTATGGCCAATTTTAAGTAGACCACAATCATGACTCATAGGACATGATGGTGGCCGAAGGCGAGCCAAGCCAAGAACGTGACAGAGGGCACGAATGGGTACATAAGTGAGTTCTTCACTTATGTACACCAGGTTTTTGCACTTCTTACACACTTAAGTGAGCGGATAGGGGCTCTAGAAGAGTTATAGAGTGAGAGAGAGGAATCAAGAGTCTTGTCCTTGCAATTTATGCAAGAGTTGCATGAATCAAAGTGCATGTAACAAGATTCTTGATCTATCTTTTCATACTGAGCATGTACTATAACTCATCTAGTTTGGTGCTCAAATCACCCTTATGCATTGTTTCTTCTTAATCTTTGCATGTTCTTGGGTGATTAAGGAAGGATTTGATATTTGCAACAACCCAAATAAGGAGAAGAAACAAGAAAGGAGGAGATACAAAAGGTAATAGCTTTATATTTCGTGTTCTTTTACATATCCTTGCATGCATATTTGATTATGTAGTTTTCGGGTTATTATGGTGTCGGAATCTTGATTCCGACACTTCCGCTGCATTATCATGCATGTGATGCATGCAACCATGGCCCATAACCCAACAATTTTCAATCATCCTAAACTTGTTTCTAGTTATAATTATGTTATTATTGTTTATTACAACAATTTTGAAGTCATTGGAAAAATAAAATGGAAAAAATGGCTAAAAATTAGAAAAGAAGGAAGTGAGGAGGAGAGGTGAAGGTGACATTGGACTAGAGAAGGAGAAGGCATTTCTAGAAAAAAAGAAAAGAAAAATAAAAATAAAAAATGGGTATTTAGGAAATTCTAAGATTAATGTAGGAGCAAATTAAGAAATATAAATATTTAAGCGTAAAACTAGAATTTAACTCCTACAAGGGTATTTTGGTAATAATAAAAATAATGTATATGTATAATTGGAATTTTAATAGTCAAGGGTATTAGTAATTATAGTAAGATAAAGCAAAGGTATTTTAATAATTAAGATTAAAGTGGTACTTTTAGATTATTGAGTATAATTAAGTTGAAAATTTTTCTTAAATAAAAGCTAATAAAATTTTGTAATTTTTATGTCCAGAGGACGGATTAGGGAGCATATTGACCTAATCAAATAGTTGAATCCAAAAATCAGGTAAGGATAACTTTAAATTGTACCCTTATAATTATATACGATTCATAAAATTATAAAGTTTGTTATTAATAAATTATTTTATGGTGAATCATATTTTAAATTGTAATTAATAAATTAATGATTAATAATTAAATATGTAAATTTATGAAATATATGAATTTTAAAAATTTTATTTATTAAATAAATAATTGACAAGGTACAAAATATTCTATTTTTATATTTTGTTACGCGTTATGATGTATATTAACTAACAATTCAGAGAATAATGTGATAATTAAAATTCATAGTTGCACATGTCTTTAATTAAGAATATTAGGATAAGATGAATCACATCCATGAAACTAGATAGAGACTGATTTATAATGGTTCGAGATTAGACTATAAACGTTATGAATTCGTGGCTTGCCTAGGCTAGCTATATTCGATGGTTATAGATTGACGATGTGGATGAGATATGAGCGAGTTGTGGCTAGTCATGGGGATGCCTTGTGCCAATGGCTAAGCTGTAACACCCCACTCTCGTCGAACCCGAACCCGATATCGATGGTGATACTCGAATTCGTGCCCCGCGAGGGTGGCGTGTCACATCACTTAACAAAAGTCGGTATAAAATTTTTTTAAAAAAAAAATCCATTGCACTTATCAATTATGTGTGCCCACTTTTTGAAACACTTTGTCTATTTAAACTGAAAGCGAACATGTTATAACACAAT
>JAOTAY010000004.1:15294463-15306327 GCA_025629805.1 Erythroxylum baracoense
CCGCAAATTATTGTACTGATTTGTATTCAATTATTACAGTTGATTTTGAGAAATTGAAAAACAATTGTATTGTGTAACATAAACAAAGAAAGCAACGGAAACAATTATTAGCCACTTGGGCCCGTTTCAAATTATTACAAGCATGTTGATTGGATTAATTTGTGAATTTCGAATGAAAAATTAAAGTTCACGTCACTTTGTATGAAAGAAAATAACAATAAGGATGTCACCACTATGTATAAGGTGGTGACTAAAATGTCACCACGTGATCTTTAGTCACCACCGTGCAAGCTTATGAACGAGATTGACCAACCCTTAAGGGGCAAATTCTTATGCATTCCATCTATTTTATTACGTCGCAACTATAGTTTGAAGGGGCATGAAAACCTAAACTGAGACAAGGCTACAAATAGAAAAGATAGGAGGGTGGCAACGATATCTTTTATTCACTCTTCATTCTGCACATCACAGACACACTCATTTGGTTGGGACAAAAAAGAGATAGAGAGAAGTGTGGAGCTGGTGAAAGAGAGAGCCTCAACTGAGAAGAAGGAAGGAGAAGAACAGCAGAAAGGGGTAGGTAGCGTGAGCAGTCATTCATTTTTGGTGAACATAAACTAAAAGCAGAGGGCGAGAGCTAATGTGGAAAGCTTGAGAGTGGCAGGAGCAACTCCCTCACCCGTTATTGTTTACTCTTTCTATTTACTATTTCTCATTGTTTTGTTACATTTACTTCTCTATTATAGAATCATGCCCTATTATGCTTAATCGACCCATATTCTGTTACCTTTTGATATTTTATTTGGGTTATTTACTTGGTTTGTTGCTTTAATACTTCTTTTATACTAATTAAGATGAGATTGAAGTGTTTAAAGATGATGAATCTTGTAATTTTTGTGATAGGCTGATGTCTTTTCTTGAGGATTAATGTAGCTACTTTAGTCAAATATGCATGATTGAGGGATTATGTTGTTGTCTTATGTTTGCTATAGTTTCTGACCTGAATGGACGTAATAACATGATCAAACTTTGCATCATTTTGGTATTAAACGAAGGACCAAGAGGAGAAGTTTTAGGTTAAGAATTAGAAATATATTAACTAAAGTAGTAATTAGTAGTCGGGTTTCCATAATTAACTCGGGTGATAACTTGTCGAATACAAAAGTTAGATTAGTTAATTATTCGAGTTGATCTTAGGGCCAAACTGTTAATTTTGGTAAGACAATTGTCCAATCATTTCCCCTTAACCATGCATAGGAGATTAAATTAGCGAAATTAATTCTCAAGAGTTTTTCACTTCGACTGTTACTCGTTTTTGTTTTCAGACGATTCAGTTTATTTTTCAGAATAATTTTTTATTTTCTTTAAAGCTTTCACTCAACAATCGAGATAGAATGTTTAGGATTGAATATGTTCCTATTTTTGCTTTTGTTTAAAATTAATTTAACTGAACCAATTTCAACTCTGCGGGAGACGACCTTGGGTAATCACTACAATTACCTCGTATACTTACGAGTATGATGGCCTAGGTAATTTTTAAAACTTTTTAGGCATAACAAGCTTTTTGGAGCCGTTACCGGGGAGGTGTTTAACTTTTAGACTTAAATTAATTTTAATTGTTTTTGTTTGTTAAATTGATTTTGATTATTTGTGTTTATTCCTACATACATGTTTTATTGTGTTATTTTGTTAATGTTTTTTATTAATTTTCATTATTAATTTAGTACTTTCTGTAGTTAGTGTGTGCTAGGGAGGAGGTCTCTAGAAGTGAACTCACTTGGTTTATGCTAGGAAGGAGATCTTTGGATATTCAACCCGTCCCTTTTATTGATAACATATATTGAAGTCGAAGAACTCAAGGGGACTCTGAAGGCAATCATGAGGAACCCAAGTATGAGGATCAAGTGAATAACCATAAGAGGGGTGAAAGGTAGTTAGTTATGAAGGAGTATGTTAGATCGGGGATTAGTACTGCCACTTCGTGCATACATTTGGGAGAAACAACTAGGAACTATGAATTGAAGAGCATTCATCATAACATGCTGCCATCATTCTTTGGGGTTCTGTTGAGTGTAATTATGTAATACAATCTACTTGTTTTAGGCTTAAAAAATCACAAGTGAACGGATCATGATTTGTAGTTAAAAAGAGTAGATATCGATCCCAAAGGGATTGATACCCAGGCACCACTTAATTTAGACAAGACTTTATTTAAGAAACGAAATTGTTTAATGTAAATAATCTGAAAATTAAAATTAAAAGACTATCACAAAGCAATAGATAATACCAAAGTGCAGAAAAAATGGAATTCAAGAATCTAAAGACTAGAGATTACTTTTTCCCTATTTTGTCTCCCATCTATTTTATTAATTGAATTGTGTCTTACCCTAGATTTCCGAATGTATTAATTACCCTCTCTCAAGGTATAACTAATTGTCCCTAATTGAATTAAACGAAATCAATTGTACAATCTCTCAACCTACCCAATGACTCTACCGATTTAACTAGTTATTAAACTATCCTATAGGTGATCAACTGACTTCGCTGAGATCTCTCTTCTAACTAATTAATTAACGTGATGACTATATGTCTATAAATTTCCAACTCTCGTTGTACAATCCTACACAATTAATCTTACTCACTCTCTTGATTTATAGCAAGAACACAAATAAAATCAACAATCATAAAAGACAACTTTATTCAATTCAATAAAATAGGAGTTCTAACAAAATAGTTCAAAAGCAATCCCTAAAACTAAATTAGTCACTCATGGTCACCATAACATCATCAACATTCAAATAAACCATTTTACAAAGAATAGAAGGAAGAAAAACATAGAAAATTGGATAAAAGGAACTTCTTCTCTTCTTTGCCAAAATCTGGAATTTTGTATGTTGATGTGCTATTTTCCCCATTCTTAATGATAATCCTTGACTTCAATCCTTCCTCAAGGCTCCAA
This sequence comes from Erythroxylum baracoense, assembly GCA_025629805.1. Classification (NCBI taxonomy): domain Eukaryota; kingdom Viridiplantae; phylum Streptophyta; class Magnoliopsida; order Malpighiales; family Erythroxylaceae; genus Erythroxylum; species Erythroxylum baracoense. The sequence continues at coordinate 15,297,423 of JAOTAY010000004.1, forward strand.
ACATGTGTTCTTCCCTCAAGGATGGTGTTTCTACATAATGGTTTTTGTCCCTCATTAAGATGGAGGCTTAATTATCCTTTAATAGTCCAAAAATCCTAAGTTTAATGAAGACCCGCATATTGTCTCGAATTGTAATTCCCATGATTGTAGGAATTGGAAACTGATAGAATCCTCTTGTCTTCTCCTCTTTAATCTCTAGTTCAATCTCCAAGTTGCTTCATTTTCCTTCCTACATAAAAAATAGTCAATTCTTACCCTAAATTAACATCAAACATCAAAGAACAACAGTAGAAATCAAACTAAACGAGAACATACAAAATGAATCCTAATCTACAACAATAATCAACAATTATGCAAGAAAACATATGCCAATTACCTAGAAAAGCATATACTAATGCACAACTATCAAGTTGTGACCTGAATGAATGCATTCAGGCTTTCCTCCAAAGAAGGTTTTCTCGGTAGGTTGTCATTTGATGATTGCCTTTGGAAAAAGTTTGGCCTCTAAAAATTATGGTATTGTTGTTGGGGTTACATTGGTGGATTGTTGGTCTTCTAAGAGAAATTGGGGTAGTTCTGCAACTAGGGTTGTAGGTGTTTGAGTATGGATCATTTCTCTCCATTAGTTGAAAACCATTATGTAAGTTAACTTATTCTTCCCCATCTGCCAAAGGTTCATAATAATACGAAAAAATATTAGCTCTATGACCAAAAGTTCCCAAGATACCACACACCTCTTGATTTGGAACATTTTAGGGTAGACTTGTAGTTAGCATCTTCGTATGCCTTATTAACTTAGCTAACTGCATAGCCAATCCTTGATTCAAGCTTACTTCTTAAACTCTAGCTCTTCTTCCCCTAATGGTCTTTTGTTAAGAATTGGCCCCCAACATTTTGAAGATTTTATATGTTTCTCTAGCCGTCTTCTCTCCTACAGGTCCTCCTGCTGCATTGTCTACTGTGCATTGGCACTGTTGCATCAACCCATCATAAAAGAATTGGTTTAACAAGTGAAGTGGGAAATGTTGATGTGGATATTGTATCAACAAGAGTTTAAAACATTCCCACACCTCGTGGAATGACTCTCCCTCCAAATCAGTGAAGATAGCTATCTTGCTGTGCGACTCAAAGGTCATTTGATGGGAATAGAATTTTCCCATAAATTTGTTGTACACCTCCTCCCATGTAGTCAATGAGCCAGGTGGAAGAGTCATTAACCACGCCTTGGCCTAATCCTTTAATATGTACAGGAAACATCTCATTTTGAGTTGATCTTTGAAAGGGAAGGTTTGGAGAGTGGTATAGAATTCCTGAATGAAGTTTAAAGGGTCTTCATTAGGAACCCTATAGAAAGATGGCAACATGTTGTAGTGGATGCTCTTAAGTTCATAGTTTTTGGCTGCCTCTCTTAAACTGATGCATGAAGTGGCAGTACCGATCATAGGTCTGGCATACTCCTTCATCACTAACTACCTTTCACTCATCTTTTGGTTATTAAATTGATCTTTACACTTGGGTTCCTCGAGATCATCTTTAGAGTCCCCTTGAGGTCTTTATATTCGATCTATGTTATCAATAAAAGGGATAAGTTCACTATCTAGAGATCTCCTTCCTAGCATAAACTAATTGAGTGCACTTCCTAAAGTCCTCATACCTAGCTTAAACTAACTAAAGGCAATGCTAAATTAATAAGAAAAATTAATAACAAAAAACACAATAAAACATGTTAATGAAATAAGACAGCACTAAATTAATAAAGAAAATTAACAAAACACGTTAATAAAATAACACAATAAAACATGTATGCATAAATAACATAAACAATCAAAATCACTTTAGCAAACAAAAACAATGCCAAGAACTTGTTGTGCCAAAAAATTTCTAAAAAAACCTAGGCTATCATACTCGAAAGTATATGAATAGTTGTAATTGATTACCCAGAGTCTTCTCCCACGGAGGTGAAATTGGTTCACTCAAAATTAATCTCAAAGAAAAATAAAAACAAATGCAATCCTAAACATTCAATCCGATTTGTTGAGTTAAAGCTTTATGGAAAAATCTCAAATCAGTCTGAAAAGTAAATGATTCAACCTGAAGCAATGAAGAAGAGATTAATCAAGATGGAAGACTCTTGAGAATTAATTTCATTAATTCAATCTTCTATGCATGATTAAGGAAAATGATTGGATAGTTGTCTTATTGAAATTAACTGTTGAGTTCTAAATCAACTCGAATAATGAAATAATCTAACTTTCATATTCAGTAAGTTATTATCCAAATTAATTATGGAAACCCTACTACTAATTACCATTTAAGTTAATATATTTCTAGTTCTTTACCTAAGCATTTATGGTTTCTGGTTTCATGTTAAACTTCTTTGTCTCTATCTGGCTAGCATGTGTGTTGAGTGAAGAATGAAGAATCGAATGAATTTAGTGTGTCGCTACCCTCTCCTTCTATTTGTAGTATGCTCCTAAGTCTAGGGTTTCATGCTTTCCTCCTACTTATGTCACGTAATAAAATGATAGATTAAACGAAATGTTATTGGTGTGTTTGTATGTGGGAAGTCACAGTTGTGACTTAACTTGTCACAACCATGACTTACCATGTTAGGTCATAGTTGTGACTTAACTTGTACAACTGTGCACGTGCAAGTGCAAGTTAAGTCACAGTTCTAACTTAACTTACACAACTGTGCAAGCATAAATCTTCTTGTTTTTCATGCCACATTCACAATTAATCCAATTAAGATTCATACAACATCCACACTAATTTCACTCAATTCATATCAAATTTGAATTAACTCGTAACCAATTTCAACATATGAAAACAAGTAAAGTCAATCAAAATTAAACACAATAGGGATTACCCAAACTTTGGCTATGGAAATCAAGGAAGGCAATAAAGATACCAACCTCAAAATTTAAATAGACAACTTCAAGAACCTATACATGCTTAATCTGAACCCTTGAATTCAAGTATGTTTTGGATGAAATTGTTAAGGCACTCACTACTAATACTCAATAGTTTCAATAGGAAACAATAATAAGTTGTCAAAACTTAGGAAATCATATCACTTAATTAGCCACTTCCATTAGTTAAGTAGAAGCTTAAGCATCGAAAAAATCACTTCTATAGATGGTGGTGAATCTTAAAAAGATGTGAGTGTAATAACATTGGGAATTAGGAAGGAAATCCAATATCGGTCTTCTTTACCATTGGAGGTAGAAAAGCATGATGAAGGAGAGAAGAAAGATGAATCTCCAGCTCAAGATTCAATAAATGTAAAAGATTATTTATCTTTGCCTATACCATTTAATACATGTGTACCTCCTTTCCCTTATAGGTTGGCTAAATAAAAATAAGAGGAATATAAAAGAGACATCTTAAAGGCCTTTAGAAAGTGCAAATCAATATACAATTTCTAGAGGCCCTCAAGAAAATTCTACAATATGCTTCTTGAAGGAATTATGCAAAAATAAAAGGAAGTTGAAAGATAAAGAGAGAATAATTTTGGGTAAGAATGTATTTGCTATAATAAACAAAAATCTAGGTATGTTCATGTGTCATTAGTGATAAGAAAATTATGTGTGTGATACGAGAATTAGATGCATTTATCAATGTCATGTCATACTCAATTTATTGAGCTTTAAAAGTGAATTCTTTACATGAAACTAATATAATTATTCAACTAGCTTATCGTTGTTATATGCATCATATTGGTGTTATAGAGGATGTTTTAGTTCATATTAATGGTTCGATATTTCTTATGGACTTTTACATCTTGAAAATAGATCGAGATAGCGTAGAACATTCAACTTCAAATTTTTTGGGAAGGCCTTTTATAAAGATGACTTAAAAGAACATTGATGTGATTGAGGATACTTTTTCCGTTGAGTTTGATAGAGAGATGGTTGAATTTAATATTTAAAAAGCAATAAAGTAACTTAATAATTTTCACTTTATTGATCATATAGATATTGTGGACTCAATTATTTAGGATTTTTTAAAGAAGAAAGTGTTGGTAATGAGTCAGAGTTTAATGATAAATTAGAAGTGAATGAGTGTGTTGATGAAACTTGTGAAATTGTAGAATCATTATTAGCAATGCTAATAGATTTCAAAACTATAAATGATGAAATTATTATAACTCATAAGAAATTGTTGCCTTCTATTTTAGAGGCTCCAAAGATATAATTGAAACCCTATCTAGTCACTTGAAGTATGTCTATTTGGGTGAAGGAGATTCATCACCTATGATCATGTTAAAAACGTTGACTAAAGAGCAAGAAGAAAGGTTAGTAGAAATTTTAAAGGAGTACAGAACTCTATTCAGTTAGACATTATCTGACCTAAAAAGCATAAGTCTAGCAACTTGTGTGTATAGTATTATTTTAGAAGAAAATGCTAAGTCGATAAAAGAACCATAAAGAAGACTAAGAGAACCATAAAAAAGACTTAATACAATAATGAAAGATGTGGTAATGAAAGAAATTTTAGAACTTTTAGATGTAGGTGTAATTTATCATATCACAGATAGTGAGTAGGTAAGCCTAGTTTATGTTATGTCAACGAAAACTAGGGTAATAATGATACAAAATGAAAGTGATAAGTTGGTACTAATGAGGTTGCAAAATAGGTGGTGAATACGTATAGACTTTAGGAAACTTAAATTTGCTACTAGAAAGAATTATTTTCCATTACCTTTTACAGATCAAATGTTGGAAAAACTTATTGGTAAATCATGTTTTTTCTTTTTGGATGGTTTTTCAAGTTATTACCAAATAGCCATTACTTAAGAAGATTAAGAAAATACTACCTTTACATGCCCTTTTTGAATGTATGCCTTTACCCTTTGGTCTTTATAATGCTCCAGGTACAATTCAAAGGTATCTGATGAGTATATTTTTTGAGTATATTAAGAATCGTGTTGAGATATTCATGTACGACTTTATTGTTTATGGAGATTTATTTGATGATGGCTTGAATCATTTATCCAAGGTTATCAAATGAAGCATTGAATCAAAGTTGATATTGAATTATAAAAAAAGTCATTTTATAGTTAATCAAGGCATCATTTTAGGACATATGATTCATTCAAGGGAATAGAAGTTGATAAGGAAAAAGTAGATTTAATTGTGAACTTACCTTATCCTACAAATTTTAGGAAAGTTTGACCTTTTGTTGAACATATAGGATTTTATTGCAAGTTTATTAAAGATGTTTCAAAGATTGCTATACCATTGTCAAAGTTGTTACAAAAAGATGTTCCCATTTGAATTTGGGAAAGAATGTCAAGAAGCTTTTGATAAGCTCAAAGCTTTATTGATAAGTATGCCCATTATTTAGTCACCAAATTGTGATTTATCATTTAAGATCATATGCATTGCTAGCATTATGTAATGGGAGCTATTTTAGGCCAAAGGATTGAGAAAAAAAAGGTCTTTGGGAAAAAAAGGTCATGTCATTTATTAAGTTTAAAGAACATTGGATGCTACAAGTGCAATTATTCTACAAATGGGGAGGACCTTTTAGCAATATTTTTTACTTTAGATAAATTTAGATGTTATTTGTTTAGCTATAAAGTTATTGTGTATTTTGACCATGTAGCATTAAAATACCTTTTGGTAAAGAAAGAGTCCAAACTGAGGTTAATAGATGGATTTTGCTACTTCAAAAATTTTATTTGATAATAAGGGATAAAAATAAATGGAAAATTTAGTGGCAGACCATTTAAGTAGGATGGTAAAGGATGAAAATATTTTACCTATTTTAGAAACTTTTCGTGATGAGCAATTATTCCAAATGAAAGGTATAGTTCCATGTTGTTAAGTCAAGAAGACTTCACTTCTTCTATTGATTTTGATGAAAGTCAAACAATAATAATAATAGAAGTGTGTGAACTGTTTTGATGAATTTGTTAAGTTCGCAGATAAATATAAGTGTCACAAATCATCAAATCAAGAGGATACTTAAGTAAAAAATGAATAAGGCAAATCAGACGAAGTGATCAAGTCTAAGACATAAGACGAAACATAAGAATCTAAGCAAGTCGACGTAATTGAAGAATTTGCTAGAACGTCAGTTAGTTAGAGTTAGTTACAGGATTCAACTAATAACAGACTTTAGAAGACTCTATAAGCAAATTTCTTAAGAAGATCGTTGGAGATTTAGGCTATAAATATTAGTTGTAGTTGTAGACTTTAAAAAGAAATTTTGAATGTACAAAAATACTCAAGAGAAATTCTGTGCTCAAGTGCTTATGTTGTGAAAAATATTCTGAGAGAAAAGAAAGAAAGAAAGAAAGAGAGCAAATATATCTATAACATGAGTGTGAAAGATCAATCAATATCTTTTCGAGAGAAAGGAAGGTTAGAGCCTGAAAAGATTAAGGAAGCAGATAAAGAATGCTTTGTGAAAGAGACCTGAAGAGGCTCTACAAGTGTAGAAATAATACTTGTAACATTGAAGGAGATAATGAAATCTCAGACAAACTCTGAGAACTAGACATAGCCCAAGGTTAAGGGTGAACCAATGTAAATCACGGGGTCATATTCTCTAAGTCTTACCTTTTTCATTTTCTTGTTGTTAGAAGAATATATATTAATTTTCACTATTGCATTACTCGTCAATTTAAGTGCATTGTGTAATTTTGTAATCGTCTGAATTTGTCAAGAAAATTAAGAAGATTTTAAAGATTCATATCTTACACGATTTAACACAATTCAACCCCCCTTCTTGTTTATTTTGCATATTATATGTGATTTCTATATTAACAAGTGATTTAATTCAGTTGGTATCAGAGAAAGGTTTCCAAGAAACACTCTTACAAAGTGAGGACAAAGATCTATGGTTGAATCACATGTTTTTATAGCAGAAGGTGCCACGATCTTAAGACCCCCTGCATTCAATGGTGAAGATTATCATTATTGAAAGGACAGGATGCGGCTCTTCATAGAATCCACACATATTGATCTTTGGGATATCATTGAAAATGGTCCATATATCCCAACAGACAACGAAGGAGAAAGCATCTCTCGTGACCGATGGTCAGTTGGTCAGAAAGCCCGCTTTCAATTAAACTCAAAGGTCAAGTTCTTTTTAGGTTGTGCTTTAAGCAGAAGTGAATATGATAAGGTTCATGTATGCGAATCTACAAAGGAAATGTGGGACACATTGGCCATTGCATATGAAGGCACAAACCAGGTGAAAGAAACCAAGATTGGTATTCTTGTTCATTAGTATGAGCTGTTCAAGATGAAAGACGATGAGTCTATTGATCAGATGTTTGGACGATTTCAAACAATCATTAATGGACTTAAAGCTATGGGAAGAATCTATGACAGTCAAGATCATGTCAGAAAGATTCTCAGAAGTCTTTCAAAAAGATTAAGACCTAAAGTAATACCCATATAAGAGGTCAAGGATTTAAGCAATCTGAACTAGACGAATTGTTTAGTTCGCTGAAAATTCATAAAGTAGAGCTTGATACTGAAGATAAACCCAAAAGGGATAAATCTATTACATTGAAGGTTAGTCAGAAGAGTCAGAAGAATCAGAAGATGCAGAAAAATAGAAGTACATCTTTAAAAGCATTAAAGATTGAAGAAATTAAGAATGATGATACTAATGAATCTGATCAAGATTTAAGTGAAGATGAAGATGAGCTATCTTTCATTTCAAGAAAGATTAGAAAGATGTAGAAAAAGAAATCAAGGGGAAATAAAGACTTCTCTTTCAAAAAGAATAGTAAAGACAATTCGAAGAATGAAAAAAGTTCTATCATCTGCTATGAGTGTAATAAACCAGGACATTATAAGTCTGAATGTCCGTTGCTCAAAAGAAAACAAAAGAAAAGTCAAGAAAACAAAAAGAGCATTATGGAAACATGGGAAGATTTGGATTCTTCTGAATCTGAATCTCACTCCGAAACATCAGAATAAGCAAATATATGCTTGGAAGCTGAAGAGGAAAGCAATGATGAGGTAATTTCTAACTTTGATGATCTTCAAGATGCCTATTTAGAATTGTTAGAAGATTCACATGTTATTTTAAAACAATATAGGTTATTGAAAAAGAAATTTGTTGAAAATATAAGGAACACAAAACTTTTAGAAAAAGAAAACATCTGCCTCAAGAAACAAGTAGACAATATGAAAAAGAAAGTAACCATAGATAGATTTGAGGAAATTAATCAGTTAAAACAAAGGATTAATAGTCTTTCAGCAGACTTATCGAAATTTACAGAAAGTACAAAAAGGATAAATGACATGATTGGAAATTATAGACATCCAAATGATAAAAGCGATTTAGGATTTAATAATAAGAAGTGTGTTTATGATAGGAATTTTGTTGCTAAGAAAAAGAAACAATATTCTTATTATTCAAAGAAAAATTATAAAACTAACCCTAAAGGACCCAAGAAAATATGGATACCTCAAAAGGATATAATTTATATTGCAGATCTCCTTACTTGGAAGAAGCAACCACCACCAACGGTATTTGGATAGTGGCTGCTCACAACATATGACGGGCAGAAGGTTTATATTCCTAGACCTCCAATATAAGCAAGGAGGATCAATAATTTTTGGAGACAACAAGCAGGGCAAAATAATTGGGATCGACAAAGTTGGTAAAGATTCTCTTTCGTTTATCGATAATGTTCTGCTAGTTGGTGGTTTAAAGCATAATCTAATTAGTATGAGTCAATTATGCGATTCTAGTTTTGAAGTATCATTTATTCAAAATTCTTGTATAGTAAAAAACAAAGACAGTTCCATAATCTTTCTGCCACGTGATGAAATAATCTCTATAAAATCAACTTAGATGATTTGAAAAGTCAAAATATTTCATGTTTTATATCAAAAGATGATGAGAAACTGATTTGGCACAAAAAGCTAGGTCA
>JAOTAY010000004.1:15314615-15336990 GCA_025629805.1 Erythroxylum baracoense
CCCTTTTACCCTTAGGTTATATGAAATTACCATAATACCCTCCAAACTTTTCCTAAATTTGCAATTAAGCCCAAAATGTAAGAATGACTAAAACTTTTATTTTCATTTTAGTCCTCAGACTTTTGAAAATTATAATTAAGCCCCTTAACTTTATAAAATTACAAATTGGTCCTCCAAGAATTGAAAAATTACAAATAAGTCCTTTCACTTTTAACAATTTTGCCAAACCTTTTGTACATCAACTTTTCCAATTAAGCTTTCTAGGTGTCCAGTAAGTCTATAAATTATGTCTAACCACCTCTAAGGCATTAGAACACATTTAATTCGACCACCATGGTCATATGCATCCAATAGACTCAGTTTTTCACACTTAAAAGCTTATATGTCGGAAATCTCCAAGATTTTGCATACCGATGAACTCTAAGTTCATGTAGGGAATATAACATCATATATCACTGACATAGATATCAAAAGGATTCAAATACATTTTTGGACTCCTATACAAACATGTATATATCAATATACAGTAGTACTCTAGGTACAAACTAATGCAAAAAGGGCTCAAAGACTTCAGCGTCACACATTGCCACCTTTAATTAAATCTTAATAAGATATAATATCTAATGTTGATATTTATTTATTAAATATCATATATTTGATTTTAGCATTTTATAAAATTTTTAATCAAGTTTAAGTTGACTAAATATCTTTTTTTCTTCAATCTTTCATTTTTCATGGCCACTAAGGTTCTTAAGTCATTATAATTCTAATAAAAAATCAATTAGATCCTAATAAGAATATCTAATATTATCTTTATTTATTAAATTTCATTTTATTAGACATTGAAAGGAATTGAATTAATAACTTCCCTAAAAGGGATATCAAACTAGAGTTTGGTAACTAATAAGAGCAACTTTCTGGTAATAAGTGCTAATCACACAATATTTTTAGTATGAATTTGGAGAGCATTATGATTATAATTTAATATTTTTCATATAACTTGGTACTTAAAATGACTTATATTTTATTCCAAATTTTGTTTTAATTTCTTAATGAACAAGAAGTAAAGTTGAATTAGGTAATGGAAAGACAATCGATACTAGTAATTATTATCCTTGTGGCATCAAACACTTGACTCATTAAACTATACCATAAAAATGATAGGTGTATTTTCCTAGGTGATTTTGTACATATAGTGAGTTAAATATGAATTATTTTAATCATTTTAATTATCTCACATGAAAAAAGTGTGAATAAGTGAGAATAAATAAATTCAGTCCACTGGTCCCAATCCAAGTGAAAACGTTGAAGTTAAAGAGTAGTGTTAGTAGCCATTTAAAATAATGAACTAATTGTGTAACCAGAAGTATTCATAACAAGGTGTCTACTCTCGTATCAAAAGTTTAATTGAACTTTCAAACAATTGTAAATTCTCTTGTCTTGATTTAAATTTGTTAGTTCACTTATCATTCAACAACAATTATAAGGATATTTGAAAATTAAAATATTTTTCTTATGAATGTTCATTTTATACATTAAGTTAAGTTCTCTGAGTTGAGTTGAATTTTGAAGGAATGTATTATAAATTGAATTAATTTATGATTGGATGCAAGTAAATAATGTCTAACATGTTTAAACAATTTGCAATTGAGTAAGTAGTGGAGAATCTTAATTGATGTACTTGATAGGTTAAATTATCTCCTATAATTGCCTCTTATTTGAGTTTTAGTAATAAAATTAGTTTCCTTGGGATAAGAAAGTGCTTAAGTGCAGGAGAATTTGTTAACTAGTGATTGAAATATATTTTTATCATACATTTGAAAAGCATTATGCTCATGTTTTAATATTTTTTTTGGGGATTGGCACTTAAAATAATTTATATTTTTATTTCAGTTCTTGTTTCAATCTTCAATGAAGAAGGGGTAAAATTGGGAAATTTTGAGCCAATTTGGTGCTATTTTTCAAACTTTTGTTTGAGGACCCATAAGAGGGTATCAACGAAGTATTATGTCCCTTCTTGAGTCTAATCTTGCAATATTATGTTCCTAGGGAAATTTTATCCATGACTAATATGGCGTTAACGTATCCCTATGCTCTATATGTATTCAATAAAGTAGAATTTTCTTTATCCGAATGTCTATGACACCTTTTTGTCTTTTTCTACGTTGACCAACACAGTAGAAACACATAACCAAGTCCAAACATGTATTGATGGTGTTTTGTTGGGTAGAAATTCTAAGGCCTCACATTTTAAAAGATACGATAAAAAATTATACGAGGGAGTTTTTAGAGTTCATTTTTGGAGCTGAAAATTAATTAAAAGCCAACTTAAGCTTATAAGAATAAAAGAAAATCAATCTTGGAGAGGAAATGAAGAAGATTTGTTAATATTCAACAATAACATTTAATATTCAAGCTATGGGAGTTCAAACTTCTTTCTTATGTTCTTTCTTATTCTTTATGGGTTTCCTTTGTTTTAATATAAAATAATTGGGACATATCGATAATTATGTTATATCATCACTAATTAGGACATAGTCTAGAATTATATATAAAAATGAGGCAAACAACTATGAGATTAATCCCAATATGATTTGTATCGTTTAATAGTTGGTGTAATTTGATGGTCTATTGAATAACTATCCTAACATGCACATTGTTAGTTTTCTAGAAATTTATGACACATTCAAGTTTAATAGAGTTTTAGAGGATGTCATTTGGTTAACATTATTTCCGTTAACCTTAAGGGATTGAACTAAATCATATATGAAGTCATTACCTCTAGGATCCATCACTACACGGAATAAGATGGATAAGAAATTTTCAGCCAAATACTTTCCTCCATCCCGTAAGATAAAGTTAGAAAGTATATTTTCTCTTTCCAATAGCTAGAGGGAAATACCTTATATGACACTTAGGAAAGATGAAAGGGGTTATGACGAAAGTTCCTGTACTATGGGTATATAGATGCAATTGTTCTATAGTAGATTATATGACCTAACCATGTAGCTAATAGATTCATCTTTAGGGGAAAACTATCTTTAAGACCCATAAGAAATTTTAGGATCTTATCAAAAACATAATGATGAACAACTATTAGTGGGAGTCTGAAGCTCAAGCCTAAGACATGTGGCATCTATAATGTTGATATGGTGACAACATTAGAGGCAAAACTAAAATCTCTTAATAAGAAGATTAACTAAATGAGAATAGTCAGTGTAGGTCATAAGTTATGAAATTTGTGGCAAAGGAGATCTTAATTATAATGGTTAAGCAACTTATAATTAGGGAAATTAATCGAATTAAGTAGATTTTATTAGAAACCGGCTTCAGAAAACCCCCTGAAGCAACACCTACAATCTAGGATGAAAATACTATTAAAACTTCATATGGAGTAACCAAGGATAGTAAGAGACAAAAGTCGAATCTTAAAGACATTATGGATAAGTTTATTGTTACATCTAAAGCTTGCTTCCAAAAATCAAGATGCCTCTATTTGCAACTTAGAAAGTGAAGATTAGATAACCGGACAAACATATCTCTAAAAGATAGTTGGGTACTCCTTCTAACAATACAAAGTCGAACCTAAGAGAGCAAGTGAATGCAATAATAAAAAGGAGAAATTTAAAGAGAAAATGAAAGAGAAGAAGGGTAAAGAAAAATGGAAAGAAAGAGAACATAAAACAAAGAAGAGATTCTTTCAAGAGTACAAACCACCACTTTCATACCCATACAGACTAAAAAAATTATTAAAAGGAAGATCAGTTTATTAATTTTTTGGAGCTATTTAAACAATTTTAGATTAACATCTGCTTGGTTGAAGCTCTATCACAAATATCATAGTACAAAAAATTCCTAAAACATCTCTTTTCAAACAAGAAGAAGCTAGAGGAAGTGTTAATAATTACTCTAAATAAGGAGTGCCCTACCATTTTAAAGAGCAAGCTACATCAAAAGATAAAAGATCTAGAGTATTTTACTATCCCTTATAACATTAGTTGCTTTTTAATTGATAGGACATTAATAGATTTAGGAGCTTAAATTGATCTAATTCTTTATAAAATGTTTAAGAAAATAGGATTAGGTAACCCTAACCTAACTAGAATAAGCCATTAGTTTGTTGATAAATCAATTCAATTATCCTAGGGCTACAATAGAGGACATGTTAGATAGGTTTGAAGATTCATTTTTCTTAGATACTTTATAGTTTTGAATATGGATAAACACATAGAGGTTCCCTTAATCTTACGATGGCCCTTTTTGGCTATTACTAAAGCTAGATGTGTATGATGGAAAGTTTAATTATAGGAGATGAGGAAATATTGCTTAAGAGATTTGAAGCCATGAAATCACCCTCTATTAATCATGATACTTATTTATGTTTAAATGTGTTCGACACAAATTTATCTCATATTATATTGGAAATAGTCACACATTATCTCATGGAGATGACAGGCGTAAATCATAGTATGTTTTCTAGGTGTTTAAGTGTATTTTTAAGTATTTTCTTAAATGCTTATGTATAGGCATAGAATTATGTTATTGTTAGTTTTTGTATGTGTTTAAAGTGTTTGATTGGTTTAGAGCTAGAAATTGATCTTCATTTTATGTTTTAAGATTTAATGTGTTTGTAAGTGTGAAGAGACAAGAATGTAAGGAAAAGAGAAGATCTTAAATGCATGCAACCATGCCACGATTGCGGTGGGTCAAGAAGGATGGTAATGCATGGGGCTCTATCATGATCATGGCCCCATCTATTATTGTGATAGAGAGGGATAAGCCATGCAAGCCCCGATCGTGGAAAAGGTGTTTCCATCTCGTAAGCATTTTTAAGTTTTGAGGTTTTGGGGCTATTTTTGGAACTAAATTAAGCCTTAAACTCTGGAAATAACCTTAGAGGCCTCAAGCACTATTTAAAGACAAGAAAAACACAAAAATAAAAAGTTAGTAACCACTAAATCAAAAGAAGATCAAGAAGAGACAATAAGAGAGCTTCAAAGAATTCCAGATTTCCAGATCAAGACTTCAGATAGCTTGTATTTCTTGTCCCTCTATTTCTTTCATTATCTTTGATGTTTATTTGGATTTTTATGATCTTTAACATGATTATGGATTTCTAAATCCATATTAGTAATTGTTCTTAAATTGTTTTGTTGGACTTTATTCTTATTGAATTCAATACATCAATTAATGCTTTGTGATACTTGGTAATAAATCGAGATAATGAATCAAGTTATTTGTTTTGAGGTGTGCAATGAGAGTTAGTAGCTTAACAGACCTGCAATTATCAGATTAATTAACAATTAAAGAGAGATCTTAGTTGTAAACTAATTATCCTTAGGATTGCTTCAAATCTAATTGAATAATTAGGAGTAATTTTGTGAATCCAGAGATTATAATTTTATTATTATCAAATTCAATTACGATTACTTGATTCAAAACCTTAGGATATATATGATCAAACATAATTGGATCAGCAAGATAAAGGGAAAACAAAACAAGGATAGAATAATTCCTAAGTCTCTAACATTGATCAACCTTATTTTATTAGCAGCAATTATTTACTTGTTCATTTTATTAGTTGTTTCAATTTTGATTATTTATTTTAATTCAAATTAGTCTTTATTACCTTAAGAAAACGTTTTATTCAAGTTGTTAGGTTTTTAATTAGTCCTTGTGATAATGATACCTTTTGTACTACAAGTTACGATCCGTATACTTGTAGTATTTAAAGTTTTCATTATAAAACTTATCAACAAGTTTTTGGCACCATTTTTAAGGACTGATTTAGCTTCTTGTACAATTTAAATCCATTTGATTTAAGGATTTGATACTTTTATTGTTTGAATGCAAGTGTTTGAACACAAGATAAAAGAAAGAAGAAGAAAGTAACTTCAAACTGAGCAAATTGAATACCTTTTCTTCCAACCTACTGAAGGCATTACATAATGGATGGGAATTACTTTAACACATATAATCTTGGGTGGTAGTACCGCCCAAATTATATATGGATTAACAATGCTGGCAATAACATGAGAACCTAAGGCCTACCGGATTTTAGTAAGACAAGTCTAGTTCATGGGATTCAATGGTGGAAAAGTTTATAAACATGATGAATTCCAAGTTCATGAGACTAGAAGGGAAATTCGATCAAGTAACAAAGAATCATGGCTCTTTTTTTCACAATCTAGAGGTTCAAGTGGGCCAATTAGCCAATGCATTATCTACACAAAATATGGGGAGTCTTCTAAGTGACATGGAAACACAACCGAGATCTATCTTGTGATGTGACATCTGTGGTTATAACTACTATAAGTTTCAATTTTAGGCACCAGATTATATATGGAAACATCTATATTGTTTGTAAAACTGGCCTCAAAATACACTAATTGAACATACTAATAATTTAGAGTGGAATAACTCTTACACTAATGCAATGAATGATTACACTTCATTTGAACTTTTAATGGAAGATCTTGCCAACAGTGAAACTAACCACTGTTTCTTCTGAGAGAGTTTTTCTTTGACCAAAGACACTAAACTAGATATAGAATATTATTAGAGCCCATTAATGCCTCATAGTGTTGAGGACATAAAGGTTAAATTCATAAATGCAGTTACTGTTCAAAAAGAGATAGAAGAACAAAGGATAAAGGAAATAGAGGTTGAGGAAGATAAGGAAGTCTCTATTCAAGAAGCAGAAGAAGAAGAGGGGACAAAGGCAATTGTGGAAGGAGAAGAGCAGTTCAACTTCTTACAGGACAAACTATTTGATTCAATTAACAACTCATGGAATTTTATCATTTTTTATTTTATTGATAGTTTGTTATGGAAAAGGACATTATTGAACTTACTTGGTTTTCTTAATTTGATCAATTATGTCCTTCTTATTATCTTGCAATTAATGGCTTATTTATAGGCTACTAAATTACCATAGGTCAAAATGGGTGGAATCAAGCCCCTCATAATAGACCCAGGTTAAGGGTAGATACAAAGAGTACATCAAGCTAATGATGTTAAAGAAGTGCTAGTTAGGAGGCAACCTAAGAAGTAGGATGAGTTTCATATTATTTTTTATTTTTAGCTTACAAATTAACATCTTATGTTAGTTAAGGGTTTTCTTGAATTCTAGTATGTAAGTTCTTATTTTTAATGTGCTTAGAGTGATTTGGATTTTTAAATCTCACATTTTTGAAGTTATCGTAGGTGTGGGAGGTTTGGATTTTTAAATCTCAGATTTTTGAAGTTATTGTAGGTGTGGGAGTAAGTTATGGGGGATATACGAGGTAAATTAAGTGAAACGTGGTCAAGTTGAAGAATTCCAACCATGAACACGATCATGGGGGATGCAATAATCATGCATAATAAGTGCAGGAACATTCTGTGGTGATCATGGCATCATGGTTGGCATGAAAACATCCAACTCGTGCCTTACATCTTTAAAACCCTAGTTTACCTTTTTTTTGAAACCTTATGCCTTTAAATACTTCTTTTCTCTTCTTTTGCATCTCAAATTCTCTCTTTAACTTGTAGCCACCTCTAAAACTCTCTACTTCTCTCAAATCTCTCTTCACTCTTACTTAGTTCTTTAATATTTTTTTTCATCTTTCACTTAGATTATCATTCCTTTAACACAAATTTAGTGATTTCCATACAAAATCGCATCTTTTAAGTAGGTGTTACATAATTTTCTCTAAACTTTTCTCTCTCACATTTTTGGGTGTTATTTTGTGTTTCTTGGTTGATTTTGCGAGTTATATGCTCACTCATGGCTCCAGGAATTAATAAAATCATGAAACACTCAACACCAAAAGGAAAGGCAAAAGTTTCAGGTAATGGTGCACGTGATAGGGCTAAGGATTTTGGAGTGTCTTTTTCAATCTTTTCAAAAGAATAAGGTATAAAATTCCAAACCCTTCATTCAAGAATTGTTACTAAACCACAATATTTCTATTTTTCAATCATCGAAAATTTAGGTTTGAAAGAAAAGATTGAGACTTTAAGTTCAAAAACTCACTGGGAAAAATTTATTCATTTTGATTTTCCTATGTATGAGAATTTAACCCTTTAATTTTATATGAATTTACATTTGAGCTACAAAAATTAGATAATATTTGGATTAGATCGTGTTATAATGTGGATTATGATATTATGGAAGAAAATGTTGGATTTTCAAAATCGAAAAATTATTGAAAAACATGAAAACTATTGTACTGAAAAATATTGGAAGAAATTAACAAGGTTGCATGAGTTTACCCTGAAAAATGCACATAATAATGTTATTCTTAATCCTAAAAATTTTCATTATATAAATTTATGTGTCACACTATTTTTGCCAAAACTCAAAAAACAAGTGTTCTTGAAAGGATTTATTTATTCTTTGGTGCATGGATCACAAAATTAATGTTTGTACATTCGCCCATATTTTTCTAACGATAGTAACTTGTCTTAATAAGAAAAGTAGCTATCTAGGCATGGGTTTCCTTGTTACTGTGCTGGCTCAATTTCATGATGTTTTTATTGATGGACTAACCCCTACCTTTTCTAAGTTTTTAAATCAAACACATTTGAGGTGAGCCAAAATCTTGGAGTGCTATGGTTTGGAACTCTGAGATATTGACTCAAAATCGTAAGTGAAACACAGGACTAGATAAGCAAGCTCTAGTTTCACTCAGCCCCAACACCAACAAGAAGTCTTAACTAGTGAGGAATCTGAGGAGGACGAAGAGGAAGGATATAAGAAAGCACTAAACTTAATAACAAAAAATAACAAGCACATGGAGGGTCATCTGGACATAATGGAGGCGTAAATGAAGGAGCTCATATGCCATCAGCATCAATAGTGATATGAAACAAAGAAATTACTTAAGTATTTTACTATTCAAGGTGTTCAGATTCCATCGCCCATACCATCACTACTCAATCACCATAAGTCTTCTTGCTCTAACTTTCTCTTTATTGTTATTTATTTTTATGTGTATTGTTTGTTTCTTACATTAAGGACAATGAGTTGCTCAAGTGTGGGGACATTTATACATTGGCTTGTCATTGGTGTGTGAAATTTATATTTGCATTATGATAGTTTTGATTAGGTTGGCATTGTGTGAACATTTTGTCGCATGATTGTTGTGTATCTTGATGTTAGCTATAAATCCTTATTTTTTAATCCAAATGTGAGATAGATTGAGTGAAATTGGTGTGGATGTTGCATGAATATTAATCAAATTATTTTGTGAATGTGGCATGAACTACATGTAAGTAGTCGTGCATGTGTAAGTCACAACCATGACCTTCATGTCACAACTGAGACATATAAGTCACGATTGTGACTTACACACCCCCTTCATTTCCTTCATTTTCTTGTAATGTTTTAGTTATTACATGGCAGCTCAGAGGTTAAGGGCACGAAACCCTAGATTTATGAGAATACTACAAATAAAAGGAGAGGGTGGTGGCAAAGGGATCATCTTTCATTCGACTCTTCATACTTAACACACAGACACATTTGGGAGGGATAGAGAGAAAGAAGAGAGAAACAGAGTGAGTCGGTGAAGAAGAGAGAAACACGGTAGAGAGGTGGAAGCTAGGGACAGAGGCTGAAAATAAAAGCTGGAGTTGATTCCATTGAACTTGAGTAACCATCCGGTGGGGTGAGAACAAGCTGAAGCAGAAGGTGAGAGCTAATGCGAGAAGCTTGAGAGAGGCAGGAGACCAATTGCACTCCCTCATTCGATCCTTGTTTGCTCATTCTATTTTTCATCTCTTGCTTAGTTTCTTGTTTATTTAATAAACTTATTGCTTGTTAGCTTAACCAACTGATACTTTGTTATCTTTTAATAGTTCATTTAGTATTCATTGTTTTATTGCTTTAATACTTCTATTGAGAGTAACATATGATTGAAGTGTAAGGAGATGATGAACTGTGTTTACGGTATGATGGGCTGATCTCTTTTTCTTGAGAATTAACGTGGCCATTTTAGTTGACTATGCATAATTGAGTTACGGATTTGTTGCCTTATTTATTTCTGTGATTTCTGAGCTAAATGGATGTAATAGCATGATCAAACTTTGCATCATTTTGGTATTAAACAAAAGACCGAGAGGAGAAGTTTAATATGGAACGAGAAACTATAGACGCTTAGGTTAAGAATTAGAAATATATTAACCTAAGTGGTAATTAGTAGTCAAGTTTCCATAATTAACTCGGGTGATAAATTGTCGAATACGAAAGTTAGATTAGTTAATTATTCGAGTTAATCTTAGGGCCAAATTGTTAATTTTGGTAAGACAAATATCCAATCATTTCCCCTTAATCACATATTGGAGATTAAATTAGTGAAATTAATTTTTAAGAGTTTTCCACTTCAATTTCTACTCGTCTTTGTTTCTGATTGAATCATTTTATTTTTCATTCTAATTTCGTGATTTTCTTTAAAGCTTTAACTCAACAATCGGGATAGAATGTTTGGGATTGCATGTGTTTTTATTTTTCGTTTAAGATTAATATAGGTTAACCAATTTCACCTCCACGGGAGATGATCTTGGGTAATCACTATAACTACCTCGTATACTTGTGAGTAGGATAGCCTAGGAAATTTTTAGAAATTTTTGGGCACAAGTTTTTGGAGTTGTTGTCAGGAAGGTGATTAGTGTTTTGAACTTGAATTAATTTTGATTGTTTTTATTTGCGAAAGTGATTTTGATTGTTTGTGTTTGTTCATGCATGCATATTTTATTCTATTATTTTGTTAACGTGTTTTGTAATTTTCGTTATTAATTAAGTGCTTTCCGTAGTTAGTTTATGCTAGCTAGGGGAACTTTAGGTAGTGAATTCACTTGGTTTATGCTAGGAAGGAGATCTTTAGATAGTGAACCCATCCCTTTTATTGATAACATACATTGAAGATAAAGACCTCAAGGGGACTTTGAAGACCATCACGAGGAACCCAAGCATGAAGATTAATTGAATAACCACAAGATGGGTGAAAGGTAGTTGGTGATGAAGGAATACGCCAGACCAGTGATTGGTACTACAACGTCGTGTATAAGTTTGGGGGAGGCAGTTAGAAATTACGAATTGAAGAGCGTCCATGACAATATGCTACCATCTTTTTATGGGGTTCCCAATGAAGACCCTTTAAATTTCATTCTAGAATTATATGCCACTCTCCAAACATTCCCTTTGGATGGCCTAACTAAGGATCAACTCAGGATGATGTCCTTCCCGTACACATTGAAGGATCGAGCCAAGGCATGGCTAATGAGCCTTCCACATAAGTCATTGACTATATGGGAAGAGGTGTACACAAATTCATGGGAAAATTATATTCTCATCAAAAGACATCTGAGTTGCGCACCAAGATAGCAACGTTCACTCAGATGGAGGAAGAGTCATTCCACGAGGCATGGGAACGTTTTAAGCTCTTACTGATATAATATCCACACCATTATTTTCTACTCCACATGCTAAACCAATTCTTTTATGATGGGCTTACACAACAGTGCTAGTACAAGGTAGATAATACAACAAGAGGAGCTGTAAGAGAGAGGATGACTGAAGAAACGTATGAAATCTTCAAAATATTGGGGGTTGATTCTCAACAAAAGAGCATGAGGGGAAGAAGAACATGAGTTCATGAAGTGAGCTCAAATCAAGAATTGGCTATATAGTTAGCTGAGTTAAAGAGGTATGCAAAGATGCTAACTATGAGACTACCGTAAAATGTTCTAAATTAAGAAGTGTTTAGTCTATATAGAACTTATGGTCATGGAGTGAATGTTTGTACATATTTTTACGAACCTTTCAATGGGGAAGAATAGGTTAACTCACTTAACGGTTTTCAACCAAGGGACCAAAATGATCCATACTCGAACACTTATAACCCTGGTTGAAGAAATCACCCCAATTTCTTTTGGAAGACCAACAATCCACTGATGCAACCCTAACCAGCCAAACTTTTTCCAAGGGCAATCCTCAAATGAAAACGTATCGAGAAAGCCTTCTTTAGAGGAAAGCCTGAATGCATTCATTCAGGTCATAACTCCGAATCAAGAAATGAGCAATAAGAGATTCGACTCCTTAGAAGCATCTGTCAAGAGGATTGAGATTCAAGTGGGGCAACTTACAACTCAAATGCATAACAATCAAAAGGGTAGGTTGGCCAGTCAACCCAAGCAAGCCTAAGCAATTAACATTCTGAGAAGTGGTAAGGTGATTGACAATCATGTTGTGTTTTCTTCTGAGCTTTCTAATTTTGATAATTGAGAGAAGGAAAGCCTCACCCAAGAAGAGGATGAGCAGAATGAGAAAAGCAATGGGAGCAACTCTTCAAATCACATTAAAAAGGGTGAACAATTTAAGCATGACACCAAGAACAATGAAGGACAAGAACTGTATAAGGCGACGAATCCTTATCGACCACCAATTCCACATCTAAGTCACTTTAAGGAATGGAAACAAGATGAACATTTTTCCTATCTATATCGCATACTTTCTAAGGTCAATGTTAATCTGCCCTTATTAGATATGATTAGGAACATTCTGACTTATGTTAAGTTCATCAAGGAACTGAGCACCAACAAACGAAAGTTTAAGCCTAACAAAAAGGTACTAGTTTTAGAAGTAGTAAGTGCAATTCTGCAGCCACATTTACTCCCTAAACTGAAAGATCCAGGAAGTTTCATCGTGCAAGTATCTATAGGTAATGGTGATGAGGTTAAGGGTATACTTGATCTTGGAGCTAGCATAAACCTTATGCCCCACTCTATTTATGAGAAATTAGATCTAGGACAATTAAGACCTACGAACATGTGTTTGCAATTAGCTGATAGGTCAATCCGTTATCCGAAAGGAATCATGGAGGAGTGTTAGTGAAAGTTGGAAGATTGATTGTTCCTGTAGACTTTGTTATCCTAGACATAGGGGAAGTGAAGAAGAAAGAAAAGGAGCTCTCTATACACCTAGGGAGGCCTTTTATGGCCATTACCAACACTTTGATTGATGTGAAGAATTGAAAATTGACCATGAAAGTCTTAGGAAAAATAGTAGAATTTTCAATCTTTAATGTTGAACATATTCCTACTTCTACTGTTTCTGAAGACTGTTCTTTTTTTGATCAAGTTAATGTCGCCAACTTTGATTTTGTCTTATATGAAGAAGAAGAAAAGAAGCTGGACTTGGTTAAAGAGAGTGATAAATGCTACCAATTGCTAATGGATGCAGTTGAGGAAGTTTTTGGAAAATTCTTAGAGACAGATTCACATGAAAAGGAGGAAACGATGGAATCAATCACTTTGAGCAACCCACCTTGAGTATGACCATTGAGGCATCTAGCTACAAGACATTAAAGAAGCAACCACCCATTTAATTTCTCTTTGTTTTTTAATTGTTTGTTTACTGTTTATTTTCTTAGTGAACCTTAGCTTAGATTGTTTTCTTTGTGTGCACAGGCCTACTCTCTCATCTCTTCTATCTATTTTCCTTACAACTGCTCTTCATTCCTTGACGCAGTACACGACGTTCCATACCAGATCAACACAGTGATCACCCCCACATTCCTATCGTATTTCTATTCCTCTCTTTATTGCTTATTCATTTAATGTCTTTTAGTTTTTAATGTTTGTCCTTGTTCGTGTTAATTTTTGTCTTTTGTCTTAGACCCCTCTTTTACTTTTATGTATCACATTAGAAATAGTGTGCTATTTAAGGGGGGAGTAGTTAAAAATTATTATTATTTGTGTGTTGTGTTTTTTCCCCATTTAGTAGTTAAAGATGCATGGTTATTAAATGAACTCGATCTGGATTAGAAATGCATAATATAAGTAAATGAGTATAATTGCATGCTTAGATTGATTAACTTGGATTTTAGTTAAAAGGACATTAACTTGTTGTGATAGATGAATAACATTTTTCATTTGGTAAGAATTTGAGCTTTTTTGAACTATTAAATACTAAATTCAAGTACTATTAAACATCAAATTCAAGCATTCTTTGTTGAGAGTGTTCTTTCATGATTAAGGAACTTTAGAATTTGCTTGCAACACCAGTTGAGATCACATAATCTTATGCAAATGTTAAAATGATGAAGGCAATTAGGATTTACCCCTTTTACTTAAAAAGTCACCACGATGTTACCTTTAGTGAACCTCCTTTGAGCTTAACATGAAATCTTTTCTTTCTTTAAACCAAAAAATATAAGCCTTGACGTTATTATTTATCCTCTTCGTTGTACCTACCATAAGGCAAATTGAGCATTTGAATGTTTATAATTGGATGTAGGGAATAATTGTTTAAACAAGTGTGGGGGAATCATAGCATATAGTTCGCTTTTGAGTTAGGAATGAGTAGGGTTGTAATAATTTGTACCTCTTCTCTACATTTCTTCTCTTCTAAACTTGATCTTGTTTTAAATAAGTAAATGAAAAGTATAGTTTAAAAAAGGAAAATAATCAAAAAGAAAGAAAAAAGAAAAAGAAATAGAAATGAAAAGGAAAGAAGGAAGAGAAGATGACTAGAAAATGAAAAGAAGTAAAAAATAGGGAGTGTTAATTTTGTTAAGTAAGAGGAAAAATTGAGTATTTTATGGTTCACTGTTTTGTATTACTTTAAATGCTCAATTTGTTTTGTGGTTTTAAACTATGTTATTTCTTTTTTTCCTACCCTTAACCTAGCCCCATTACAACCGAAATAAAGACCTTCAGATTGATGTTTGTGTTTGATATGAGTGGTGGAGATTGGATTGGTAAGCAAGCTTATGATAGAAGCCTTACATGAAATGAAAATGAGTGAATATATTATCCTACCTTTGAATGCTTGAGAGTACGGAGAGTGAAGTGAGTGTCTATCACACTTGTTGATGATTCTTTGAATTGAAGTACTTGTTGACTTTGGCTAAATATGCAAAGAATAGCTTGTTCATGGAGTATTATGAGTTCGAAATTCTTAGGTTGTGTTTGTTGAAATGATAGTTGATATCTTTTACTATTATTTGGGAAAATTGTTCTTTTCGTTGTTTGTTATTGTATAGTCCAGTGTCTAATTTCTGTTGAATTTTTCTTACATTCATACCTTGATTTTGGTTAGTTTTTAATCCAGATTTGTGGTGAATTGAGTGAGAATGGCATGAATATTACATGGATGTTAATTGGATTGTATTATAAATGATGCATTGGAAATTAGAGAAACTTTGCATGAAAATGGGTACAACAAGTTAATTACATGTCATAAATTAAGGTCACACTAGTGACCATGTAAGTCACGGGTGTGCAGCCAGGATCACACCCATGACCATGTGAGTCACGGGTGTGTAGCCATGGTTAGTGACAAAAGTGGTCACACTCATGACCACCTCATGCACTGTCGTAACTATTCCTTTGCATTCATTTAAGTCTAACACGTACAGGTTGACGGTGTACCAACCCTAAACCCTAAACCTAGACTCGTGCTATAAATGGAAAATGAATGAGAGGTAAAGGGGGCTAGAACCGAAAGGGTTAGACACACACTCATTCAACTGGAACAAAAGGAGATAGAGATAAGTGTGGAGGTGGAGAAGGAGAGAGTTTCAGCTAAGAAGAAGGAAGGAGAAGAACAACAGAAAGGGGTAGGCAGCGTGAGCAGTCGATCGTTTTGGGTGAACATCAACTAGAAGTAGAGGGCGAGAGCTAATGTGGAAAGCTTGAGAGTGGCAGGAGCAACTCCCTTACCTACTATTGTTTGCTCTTTTTGTTTACTATTTGTTGTTGTTTTGCTACATTTACTTCTTTGTTATGGACTCATGCCCTGTTATGCTTAACCGACCCATACTCTGTTAGCTTTTGATTGTTTATTTGGGTTATTTACTTGGTTTGTTGCTTTAATACTTCTATTATACTGATCAAGATGAGATTAAAGTGTTTAAAGATGATGAATCTTGTAATTTTTTTAATGGGTTGATCTCTTTTCTTGAGAATTAATGTGGCCATTTTAGTCAAATATGCATGATTGAGGGATTGTATTATTATCTTATGTTTGCTATAGTTTCTGAACTGAGTGGATATAATAGCATAATCAAACTTTGCATCATTTTGGTATTAAACAAAGTACCAATAGGAGAAGTTTAATATGGAATGAGAAACTATAGATGCTTAGGTTAAGAATTAGAAATATATTAATTTAAGTGGTAATTAGTAGTTAGGTTTTCATAATTAACTCGAGTGATAAATTGTCAAATACAAAAGTTAGATTAGTTAATTATTCGAGTTGATCTTAGGGCCAAATTGATAATTTTGATAAGACAACTGTCCAATCATTTCCTCTTAATCATATATAGGAGATTAAATTAGTGAAATTAATTCTCAAGAGTTTTCCACTTTGATTTCTGCTCGTCTTTGTTTCCGGTTGAATCATTTTACTTTTCATTCTAATTTCTTGATTTTCTTTAAAGCTTTCACTCAACAATCAGGATAGAATGTTTAGGATTGCATCTCTTTTTATTTTTCTTTCAAGATTAATTTAGGTTAACTAATTGCACCTCCGTGGGAGATGACCATGGGTAATCACTACAACTACCTCGTATACTTGCGAGTAGGATAACCTAGGTAATTTTTAGAACTTTTTGGGCATAACACCTATAAGGATTTATGAGAACTTAAGAATAAGGAAGGCAATCTTCTTAAGCTTATGTAATATGTTGAATAATTTATGAGGCTTAAAGCCAACAAGTCATTTAACTGTGGAGGAGCAAGTAGCAATTTTCTTAATGACTATAGGATATAATAAGACAATTGGAGTCAATGTAGAACACTTTCAACCTTCCACCTGGACAATTTCAAAGTACTTTTAAAAAGTTTTATATGAAGTTAATCGTCTTGCGAAAGGACTCATTGCTCCACCATCCTTTACTAATATGTCTCCTGACATTCAATATAATTCAAATTTCTTTCCGTGTTTTTAAGTAAATTCCTATATTTTATTACTATTTTCATTATATCATTATAATAATTATTTTAATAGTGTAAATTTTGTTGGACCAATAGAGGTTGACAAATTAAATCCTTCTATGTTTTGATAATAATAAAAATTAAAGAAATGATTAAGAAATAATTTCAGGTTAATTGGATTAAAATAAAGTTGATAAGATGAAACACTAGTTGACTAATGCTGGCATAAGTTGACTATTATGCTATTGAAGAATTACGCTAGTCAGAACACTAGTCAACTTATGAGGATTAAGATTGCAATAGTCGACTAATGAGTATCAGAATTAAAAACATGGAATTTATGAGAAGATCTTGCATGAGGATTTTAAATATGTATCTCAACAGTCAAAGATTGGAGAATCAACCAGATCTGTTAGTTGAAGAACTAGACAAGTCGATCAATCATATCTGTTAGTTGGAAATTTAGACAAATCGACTATCATGTTATTAGTCGACTATTCGAAGTACGGAGCTGAAGATTCATATAAAAGGAGTGTGCTAGTCGACTATTACTTAGAAGACAAGTTGACTATGATGTACTAGTCGACTATTACATACCGACTAGTCGACTATCAGTTACAGTTGAACAAAATTTGAATTTGTCAAACGATTTCAAACGGGAGCAAATCTTTATACAACGGCTTGGAGAGTTCTATAACGGCTAGGAACATCTTAAAGCCTGCAAAATAAATGTCTTCACTTCAGAGAATTGATTACATAAGTTCTAAAAGAAACATGTGCTATAGTGAAAAATTATCCTCTCATTGCTCTCATATTACTTACATAGTATATCCAGATTGTTTTCAGCTGTATTGAGCTTTATTACTTCATTATTATCATTGTTATTCTTGTGAGTTGAGTGATTAGAGAAGAATCACTTGGAAGGTAGGATTTGTGCCAGGAAAACAAATCATTTGTAAGGGTAACGTGAACCGGAAGTCAAGTTGATTGGAAAAGTTCACACTAAATTAAAAGATGTACAGTAAAGAGCTTTGATAAAATCTTAAGTGGGAGCTTAAGTAGAGGACGTAGGTCTTAGCACCGTACCTCTATAAGTAGTGTGTTTGCCTCTCTTCTCTACTATGTTAAATTTCGATTTGTTTTTGTTTGTCTTGTGTGTTTTTAATTCTCTGTTTTGTAGCACTTAGCGAAAAATTTAAAGATCTATTCAATCCCCCTTCTAGATTGTTCTCAAAGGGGATGTAGGTGGGAAATTTTTAAAAATGTTTTACTAAAAAGTCCTTCTATTTTTTAAAATTTACAGTATTGGTCAGTATTTGGCCAATACCAACCAATATTTTTGAATATAATTTGGTACAATTTTTTGGCTTGTACAGTACGAAATCAAAAATCTTTGAGTATAATAGTTTCTAGAGACAACAACATCAGCAACAACGAGGGCTTTGTGGATATGCTAGTTTTGGAAGTTCAAGTTCAACTCAACGTAATTTACAATAAAATTCTCAAAATCAACAAATTGGTAGGATAATAGCACATTGCTGTTGAGATCCACATGACATTGTGTAGTTTTGCGATACCATACAATAGCACTTCCTACGTGACACAACTAAAACAAGTATTGTGCCACGGAACACAAATAATTCAGACATCATCTTTTCAACATTCTTTGCTAGGTTTTTTAAGAAAATGATGTTAGGGGTTATAAGTGATACATAAATAAAAATATAAGGTTAAATGATAGTTTTAGAAAATTAGGAACTAAAGTGAAAAAGGTCCAAATTACATAGGGATTCACTGTAATTAATCCTTGAATTTAAGCCTAAACCGCAACTTTCCCCACTTCTATAAGATGTTCGTGCGCTGTTGCATAAAGTTTTGTGATATATCTTTGGCTTATTGAATTTGATAAGGATATACGTTCTTACTCTACCAAATTCACAAAAGAAAATTTTAATATTTTAATTTACAATTTTATGCAATTTATTAAAGATAATTTAAATTCCATTTTAACATTTTAATACTTGAATTCTTACTTTGCATTAACTATAGTTTGCAATATTATGAAATTCGTACCGTACTGGCCGGTACTGGGTGGTACATACTGTACCGGTCGAAAAACGGTACGAAATATGGGTATTATGCACCGGGTTTAAAGTTTCAAATATTTTTTAATTTGATATTTAGTTAAACTTTTATTGTAATTTTTTAATTTTAATTTTTTTTAAAAATAAATATTTTATTATTAATAATAATTATACATTAAATAAAAATATATTATTTTATTTAAATATTTTATATAATATTTATTAATAAAGTATTAATAAAATATTTTATTTTAAAAAATAAATAATTTAAAAATTATTATTTATAAACTAATATTTATTTTATTTATTTTTAATTATTAAATCAAAATTTATTTGAAATTTATATATTTTAAAGTTGCGGAGTTGAGAGAAAAGGAAGAGTTAAATTGTCTAGTGTATTTTTTAGATTAAATTCCTGAAGAAAGTAATCTAAATATCAAGGGGATGTTGGGATTTAGAATCCAAAGAAAGTGCAACTATTTTCCCTAAATTAGGAAAATTTTTACTTTCCTAACTACTCAAAAAAACGAACCAAACGTAATAATTTAAATTTTAGAAAAAAGATTACTTTCCTCAGCAACAATCTGTGCCAACCAAACGGAGCCTTATAGAAAAGTTGAAAGTTATTACAAAAGAAGGTAGAAACAATAAGGAGTTGACATGATACACAAATTTATTACTTTTTTCAATATATCCATCACCTTATTTGTTAAACTATTTTCTTCCATTTGATTTATAAGTTCATTGAAGAATTTCCTCTCTAGTAAAGGCACCCTCAACTTTTAAACAACGAGTTTATTCTGTTAAGGAAAATAATTGAATTCAAAAATTGACATTTATTTTATTTTATTTTTAATAATTGATATTTAAAATTAATTAACCAAAACAATATATTACCAAAGTAACTTCTTTTTTATAGATTAATTAATTCCAAAATTATTAAGACGATCGTGTGGGTGAATTTCATGCGAATAATAATTGGATTAAAGAAAAATTATTATTTAACCAAAGTTCAAACATACTTGTGGTAATAAGACTAGAATAAGTATTCGGCTTTCTTTATGAAGTATATAAGTAGGTCTAAAAAAAGGCTTATGATCTAATAGGAACTTATAATCAATATTTAATTACTAAAACAAAAGTACCACTTACAAATTAATATTTTTGTCTGAAGAATAAATTTCAATGTTCTGATAGGTATTTTGTGATGAGATTGCTATTATTTGAATTTGTTAATTATTAAATATTCAAATTTTAATTCCGAGTTTATTGCTTTGTTTAGATTAAATTTTTTATTAAAAAATCATATTTTCACCATTTTAAGCCAAAATTTATGATTCTTTACACTCAATTCTGTAGAAAACAATTTGGATATATTTAATATTTTTTATTTTTATGATGTAGGTAAAACCATAAACTCCTAGGTGTTCATACACATATTCTATCAGCTAACAGTTGATTCTATCAGCTGATTGTCAAACAGGGCCTTATATTAGTTCTAAAAGTTTGGAGTAGCCAAATCAACAATATTTCCCAAGAGAATGGTTTTGTAGATGCTTACACAAATATACTCTTTATGTTAAAAGGGATAATAGTGATTTGTTGTTTGTTTGTATCTATATGAATGATATTATCTTCACAAGAAGCAATCCAAAGATGACTGGAAAATTCAAAGATTCCACAGACCCAAAAGATCAAGATGAGTGATATAGGGTTATTATCTTAGTATTTAGTAATCAAAGTAAAGCAAATGGTGGATGGAATTTGCATCACTTAAGAAGACTACATAAAGGAGGTGATTAAGAAGTTCAATATGTTAGATAGTAAGTTGGTTAAAACTCCTATAAAGTGCCAGAAAACAGTTTCTAAAGTTCACTTGAAAAAAGCCAAGATTTATTTTTTTTCGATATCTCAAAGGTATTATTGATTATAGTGTATTTTACTCATCTTTCAAAGACTTCAATTTAATGGTTTGTGTGATAATGATTTGTCTAAGATCTTGATGATAGAAAAGCTATTATTGGGTTTATTTTCTTTTTAGTTAACAACGTAATCTCTTAATGTTTAAAGAAATAACTCATAGTCACACTCTATACATACAAATCTAAGTATATCACAACTACTTCTTGTATTTATGATACTATTTGATTAAAAAGGTTGTTGAAACTTTTAATCACTTAATACATATACTTAAATGAAGCTAACCTTGAGCATATGCATTTACTTGAAAAGAGTTGTAATAAAATAGATGAAAGGTTAGTATCTTTGATACCTTCATCTCGTAGTGGTTGGTGTAGGTTATTTCAAAAGGATCGAACTTTCAAAGGTTATATTGGCAAATCTCTTGAGATGGCTGGGAAGGTCAACCAGCCAGTTTGTTCATCTCTGCTATGTACAATCGGACTGCACGTATTCTCACCTATAGAACAGCTCAAGCTATAGAATTGATATAAAAGGTGATAGGGGAGGAATTAGAAGTTTTTAAAAGCAGCATCTGATCCTTCCTTTTCATGCCAAGAATTTTTCTGCCTACGTTCATGGTAAGCTGTGCGAGAATTTCTCAATTATCAGCTTGGAGGGATCAAATTAAGCCATATATAGAGTACGAGATGAAAAACTGTACAATGTCATGGTAAGCATAGGGTGACTTGCTCAAGCAATGGATAAAGAAAGTTCGACCTTGTAATAAGAAATCATAAAGTACAGACTTACACAATGAAATAAGAAATTACAAGACACAAGCCTGAGGTTTGTTGTAATGAAATCTAAACGTCCTTGACAACAAGATCGCCATTCACAAACTCTCTATAAGCAGCAACAGGCCAAGAAAAGCCTCTGAAGATCAAACTGGTGGCCAAAGGAACATCGATGATGATCTCCTTCATGGCAGGCTTCCTCTCACCACTAATAGCAATCAGATAACTTCGACCATCCAGACAATTGGTAGATGAACTTTAGTCTAAAACACAACTGAAAATCTTCACAAATTTTGGAGGTTTAAGAAGAACTAGTGAAATATGAAACTAGATTCAAAAACTAGATTAAGGTAAACGTGAATCTGGAACTAAGGGGATGGATTCCTTGTCAACAGCTCACGAATATGCAGACTTAGAATTCCATTTTGTAGCCTAGTCTTTCTAAATTTTGATTCTTTTCATGTATGCTAGTGGGCAATATCCACGAAGTACCACCTAGGATACTTACCACGTTAAATCAATCTCATTACTACATCTAATTAGGAACGTACACGGCAATCTACTTGCTGGAACTTCTCCCCGGGTGGGTCACGGGCCAGACGTCCTGCGTGACATCTGGCCGCGCTTCCCCCGAGGGAGGGATTCCCCACCAGTGATACTTAAAACGAATAAATT
>JAOTAY010000004.1:15337090-15362631 GCA_025629805.1 Erythroxylum baracoense
AAAGGCAGTTGAAGTTACTCCATATGAGATATGGACTAACAAAAGGCCCTATCTTTCTCATATGAAAGTTTGGGGTTGTCTAGCTTATGTGAAGCGGATTTAATCAGACAAGCTTGAAGCGAAGTTTGATAAATGTCTATTTATAGGATATCCTAAGGAAACAATTGGATATCAGTTCTATAATGCTTTAGATCAGAAGTTTTTTGTCTCAAAGCATGCTGCCTTTTTAAAGAAAGAGTTTCTTCTAAGAGAAGACAGTAGGAGCAAAGTTGAACGTGATGAAGTTCATGATACTCAAACAGACATAGATCAACTGCCTGAACCCGAAATTGTTGTCCATAGAGATGAGACAGCAGTTGAAACTTTTAACACAAAAAATGTTCGTAGGTCAAGTAGAATACGCAATATTCCAGAGAGATATAGATTTCTCGTAAGCGAACACAATGATGTATTGCTGATAGAGGACGATGAGCCTATAACCTACGAAGAGGCTCTGAAGAGTTCAAAATCTGAAAAATGGTTTCAAGTCATGAAGTCTAAAATGGATTCCATCTATGAAAAATAAGTATGGACTTTGGTTAACCCACCTGAAGGGTTAAAACCTATAGGGTGCAAGTGGATTTTCAAGAAGAAAATCGACATGGAAGGTAATGATTACCTATAAAGCGAGACTAGTCGCTAAAGGTTATCATCAAAGATGAGAAGTTGACTATGGTGAGACATTTAGCCTCGTAGCTTTGCTTAAATCTATTATAATACTCCTAGCCATTGCTGCTCATTATGACTATGAAATATGGAAAATGGATGTGAAGGCAACTTTTGTAAATGGAAACCTAGTTGAGGATGTATATATGATACAACCTGAGGGCTTTGTATCTAAAGATTGCATAATGGTATGTAAGCTTCAGAAATCCATTTATGGATTGAAGCATACATCTAGGAGTTGGAACATCCGATTTGATGAGACAATCAAAGAGTTCAGTTTCTCACAAAATCCTGATGAACCTTATGTGTACAAGAAGGTTAATGGGAGTGCTATCATATTCCTTGTGTTGTATGTGGATGACATATTACTTATAGGAAATGATGTCTTAAGTTTGCAATAAGTTTGGTTGTCCTGAAATTTTTCCATTAAAGACTTTAGAGAAGTAACTTATATATTAGGAATAAAGATAAATAGAGATAGATCAAGGAAATTGCTAGGTCTTTCATAGCCAATATACATAGACAAAGTGCTAAATAGGTTTAGCATAGAGCAGTCCAAGAGAGGGTTTCTTCCCATAACTCATGGGATAAAAATCTCGAAATCTATGTGTCCCAAGACATAAGATGAGAGGACTCGCATGAGTATGATCCTATATGCTTCGACATTAGGATTAATCATATATGCTATGTTATGTATAAGACCCGTATATCGTATGCTCTAAGTGTTACGAGCAGATATCAATAAGATCCTGGTGAGGGTCAATGGGTGGCTGTGAAGAATATCCTAAATTACTTGATAATGACTAAGGATGTATTCTTGATTTATGGAAATGGAGATCTCGTAATGAGCGGGCATACAGATGTCAGTTTTAATCTGACTAGGATGACTGCAAATCCCAGTTAGATTATGTTTTCATACTGAATGGTGGACCAGTCAGTTGGAAGAGTTCCAAATAAGAGACGACTGTAGATTCAACGACCGAGTTAAAGTACATTGCAGTTGCGGAAGTGACAAAAGAAGTTGTTTGGATCAAAAAGTTCATCATGGAACTTGGAGTGGTTCTTAGTATAATAGACCCAATATTGTTGTACTGTGACAACAATGGGGCTATTGCTTAAGCCAAGGAACCGAGGTCTCATCAGAGGTCTAAGCACGTACTCAGGAGATATCACTTAATTAGGGAAATAATTGATAAAGGTGATATAAAGATAAAGAGAGTGCCCATAGATCAGAACATTGTTGATCCTTTGATTAAGCCACTTCTTCAAAAAAAATTTGATTCTTGTGTACTCATCTATGGTATTAGATACAAAGGTGATTGGCTTTAGTGTAAGTGGGAGACTGTTAGAGTAGTGCTCTAAAGGCAATCACCTTTAGCACTTTTATACAAACTTTTTCTAGGCATGGCAATTATGACCTGGCCTGGTCCGTCCATTTTTGGCCTGAGTTAGTCGAGTCACGGGCGGGCCACAGGACGACCATGGTCGGCCTGTGTGAGCCACGGGTCGGACCCACTCATTTTTCCCAAAACGACGTCATTTTTCCCAAAACGACTTCATTTTAAATTTTTTACTTTAAAAAATTAATCCTGATTCGGTGGTTAATGACCTGACCCAATTCGGCCCATTAATATGCTTAACTTTTTCCTTCAAATTCTTACAAACTTTTTAGGGTTTTCTTAATAAAATGTATTACTTATTCTTGTACGTTATCTTTATTTATATATGTTTATGAACATCTAACATTTTAATTAGTCATAGTATTCCATAATAATCTTGAGTTATTTATGTTATATATATGATAAGAAGATTTGTAATTAAAAAAGTTTTGGACGCTTGAAAGAATTATAAATTACTAATATCAACCTTAATATGAATTTATATAGGTTAATGTTTTATACAATTTATAAAAGAAGATCATAGATTAACATAATGATACTTTTGAAATAAAATTAAGTTACAATTAAACTCTAATTATTATGTAAAATAATATTATAATTATATATTTCAATTATAAAATTTCAAACTTAAGCGTATATGTATCATATATATTTCATTTTAATTAAAAATATTTTATCATTATTTTCATAGTATATTTTTAGTTTTTAATTTATCTTCATTGTCAATATCACAATATTTTATTTTTGTGACTAATGTATACATAAAAGTAAATAATTATATGAATCGTTATCTTCCTTGTCTCTTTTTTACCTGGTCATGTCCCAACTTAATTACAATTAAATACCTTAATTTTTCTTTTTTTTTAGTGAACAACAATTTCATTAATTTTTCACTCTCTTAGATCTAGTTCTTTTCTTGATTAAGGAATGGAGCCAGCCGCTCACTTTACTCATATTGCTTCTGTCATAGTACTCACCCTTCTTGTGCTTCATCTATATTGGACACTCCACTCTCTCCTTTACCAATTAAAGGCTCGCCTAGTCTCCATAACTCCCATGTTCTCTTATTAGGCTTGGTTAATCAAACACTTATCTTTGTTTAACAAGCTACATCTTACCCACCCACTTCCTCCTCTCAACCCCTTTGACAAAGTCCTAAAGTAAAGTAATAGGTGATGCCGATTCAATAGATAAACTAAAATTCATTCTCTATAACTTGAATGAAAATATCTAAGTAATATCTCCTACCATTAAGATGCTTTTGGCAGGAGTTGCACATTGATCCTCCACCTTCGTAGGGTTCTTCACTAATAAAAGACTATCTTACCTTCTAATGCAAAAATAGGCCATGGCCCAAATAGGGGAAATGGGATTAGAAAGCATATGGAACAATAAGGAAGACTACTTCCTATCTAAATTCAATTATGAATCTAATATGATAAAAGTATAAAGTCTGGACTTTGGCCCATTGGTGGTAAGTCCATATTTCTTTAATGATGGAGGTTAAAAGTGGAGTTAAATAGGGTTCAGTTAAACCATATCCCTATTTAGGTCAATTTTCATAATATGTCCATGGAGTATTGGTATACTATACGGCTAAACTACTTGACAAGCTCATTTGGAAGGCCTATTTGTCTGGATGAAACTATGATGAAACCATAACCAACTTTAGAAGAATTGAATATGCTAAAATCTGTATCGAGTTAGAGAAAGGGAAAGACTTACCAGACTCCTTAAGGTTAAAAAAGTTAGATGACAATGGTGTATTACAAGAGGTTGAAATTATGTTGAGTTATCCCTAGAAGCCTTGTAATAACTTGTAGAGAAAAATATAGAGGCCAACTAGAATGACTCAAAATTGGTCTTTATAAGGAGTTGATAGAGCTTAGACAGGTGGAAGTCAATGAAAATGAGGATAACCAAATCACCCTCAAGCTCAATCCAACCATAAATATGCCTATTTTTAATTTAACTAATAAAGTAAAAGATGTTGAACCATTAGAGGAATTGAGAACCCCTAAGTTAACCCCTCTTTCTATATTAATTGAACCCTCATCTTTATCCAAAGCATTAGAGAACTTTGCCTTAACTTCTATGGCTTCTTAGATTCTAAAAGATGAAGTGTTTATCTCTGTGACCAAAAAGAATCTAGATAGCAAACAAAAAATTAGGGTTCTTTCTGACTCTACCTTTATAATTAAATGATCCTTCCTTGGAACATTAAGGGTCTTAATTACCTTAATAGATAACAAAGTCATTAAAGACGTTTTGTACAACAAGAAGTCTTATAGGCTAAGTGTATTATCGTATTTTCCATACTGAGGGTTAAGGTATAGGATCTTAGACCATGATACATGAGTAATAGCATTGAGAAAATAAAAGGTGCATTGCATTCATATGCATAATTTTCGCATAGTCACGAATATTGATTGTACCCATTACAAATACTGCATATGCACTCAATTGACATTTTCTAGGGTATGAATGATTTAAAAGGGTAATGAGTGAATTATGGATTATTATGTCTTAAATTTTTGTCCGATGGTTTCAGTTATAATTGGTGATTTAGAATTGATTTGTTATAATTGAGAGATATAGGAATTTATGTGTATTTTTGGTCTAGAAAAAATGTTAAGTGGCAAAGCAAATTGATAAATGGTAGTATAAATAAATGACACATGGTAGTATAAATAAGTGATACATGACTTTAGGATTTATTGACAAGTGGCATGGAAAATTGGGTGACAAATGATATTGAAATTTAATGACAATGGACTAGTTATTAAGTGATATTAGTAGCCTAAGTAAAATGCAAGAAGCATAATTAATTAAGTGGTAAGTGTTATGATATATGTCATGACACTCACCAAGTATTATTCACTAAACATTAACCCACGATATTTTCAAATGAAAGACCATTTTCTTTCATTTTATTACAAGCTCTCATCTTTTTCTTTTCTTTTTCCATTCGCGACCTTGACAACCCTCATTCACAACATGAGTTTTGTTAATATTCAACACTAGCCACTTTAAGATCTTTGTTATCTCTTCATCTTGTTACTAAAAGCCCAGTTTATTCCACCTTTGTATGTTGAACATCGTGTGAGTTTGAAGGAATTAGGTTAACCCACGATCTTGAGTTTTTGCCACCATCTTTCACCTTATCACTACAACAACTAGTTATCTTCGACTTGTTGATGAAAACCTAGCCTATTCTATCTTAAAATTTGATGATCGTGTAGAATGGAAGAAGATAGGTTTACGTGATGTTTTGAAGAGCTTTGGAGTTAATCAAGTAAGTAATATCTTAAGCTTAATGGCTAATAGAAGCATTTATGATGATTGTTACGGAAAGATTGATGGAGATAATGTGTGTTGAAAGTTGATGAAACGTTAATGACTGTATGATAGTGAATGATGGTGATCATGTTTTGTTTTTCTATATATATGATGAACAATAATTTATGATTTTTTATGGATGTTTTTGAGATGGAAATGAGGTGAGAACGAAGAGGAAATGGAGTAGAAATGATGAACTATCTATAAGATGTGTCATAAGTTGTAACATGTAGGAGTTAAAAATCTAAAAAATTCGAAGAAAAATGGTGGGATTTTTCGAATATGATAACCCGTGATCATGGGAATGCCTTCACGATCTTGGGAATTGCAAGTAAAGGGCTGGAAATTCTTGAATGAGCTAACCCATGATTGTGGGAAGTCCTCCGCAATCGTGGGACGGGCCATAGACGTGCATTCTTCTCTTTTAAGTGATGCTTGAACTAACTAATGCTAAGGTACTTTGCTATGGTGTATTTAGACTTAATTGAGGTTTGAAATGAACCTAGTTTCATGTTGAAATAGTTGATAAAATGTTTGATATGTTTAGGTTGATAATTAAGGTTATAGCCTAAAAATAGATTGATGGTAACAATTTATATGAAATCTGGAAAATTATGAGCATTATAGGAATGAATGTGTTCTTATGATTGAAAATGTGATCCAAAATGAATGAATAAGGTATATTACGTATGAATGAATGAGAAATTGGATATTTTGTGATTATAGAATGTTAGAAAAGGAATTAATGAAAGTATGATTAAAGAGTTAGAATGAGCAAGTATTCTTGAGGTATAAACCTAAGTGCAAGCAAGACATATACAAGTGATAATGTGTGAATGATTAAGATATGTGAATTAAGGAAACATACCTGGAATGTCATTGAGCATGTAATGTACATAATACATATACATATATGAATGATTGAATACTTATGTGAATGATCAAATTAGTAATGTGTGTACAATATGTGTATTGCATGAATTTAGACACACCAGTCGACCGACAACATCTAGAAATTGCCAGTTCGTCGAGGCAATAGCTATCTGGAGCAGACTATGAGAAACCTAGATGTTTCCTACTAAGATTGATTGTATTTGCTTAAACTTCAATTATTGATGGTTCGAGGAGTTTGATAATTGAGATTGCATTGGAAGTGTTCATAATTGAATGTTAATTTGAAAGAAATAGGTGTTCTCAACAAAATGTTGAATGTCAGATTGAGATCCAAGGAATATGTGACAAGTGACTGTGTATAAAGAATAAATGTGATTGATTGCATATAATATGAATTGATGCATCTCATTACATTGAAATGCATGATTAAATAAATGAAGTTGTGACCAGTGAAAAAGAGCTTAAAGCTCAGAATGTGTTTAAAGAGCCATAGGCTCAATATTATAATGAGTTTGGTATCTACAACAAATACTAAACAGTTATCAATGAGCCCAGTATCCACAACAGATATAGGACAGTTAAAAAGGTACTTGGTCACAATAAATTAACAACAAAAGTGGAGTCATATGTGCATTTACATATACATCATTACATGTCTCTTATGATTGAATATAAATGAATAAGTGAATCGTTTGATATATAGTGGAAAATAAATGAGTATGTGTTGTGGCATAAAATGTGAATTGACCTATTGTTTTGAAACAAAATGTGACGTGATATTCAGTATTTGTGATGTCATTTGATTTTAAATTGGATTGTGAACTATCTTTGTGGTTTGATATGGGTGAGAGCATCGAGGATGATTCGCTCATTGAGTTCACAAAAACTCATCAAAGTTGCAACATTAATTTTTAGATATAAGAGAGGAGACATAGCTTCTAAGACTAACTCTAGTACTGCATTTTTGGATTTAAGAAATGGATCAAACGTCGGTCAGCTAACATTGAGGAGCTAGATAGAATGTTTATGTATAGTTCTCTCATTTCATGTATAATGTTGTAAAGAGTAGCAAACTTTAAGATATTTTGTGATACTGTATATATGGATTATGTAAAGAAATGCTACAATGTAAATTATGCTTTATCAATGAAATGAATAATTTCAATCTTTGAATATTTGTTTTATATATGTATAATGCCATAATAAGTGAATGTGATTGCTCTAACATGCTGCTTTCACAGGGCATGTGCCTGAATGTCCTAGCGATGTTCTTGTATGTGCTTTATGGAGTAGGGTGGTATAGGTTTTGGTATCAGAGTATGGTTTGGCATCCATAAGGATATATATAGACATTTAGACATGATATATAGTGAGAGAATTAAATAGTAATCGAGATTATTGTTTATTATAAGTCATCTGCTATAGGCGATCAAATTGGAGAATCAATTGACCTAGAATCTATAAGAGTCAATAAAAAGTCTATAGTACCTCAATCTGATCAAATCCCTCAAAGAATTCCTGAGAGGAGAGAGAGGTGATATGATAAACTAAGAAAGCAAGGGGCTGTAGACTTCTACGGAAGTACAGACCCTGCTGAGGCTAAAGGATGGTTAGAGAGAACTAAAAGAATATTTGATCAAATGGACTATGAGTCCGAGTAGAAGTTTGACCACATGATTTTGTTACTGCAAGGTCTAGCATACCAGTGGTGGAAGACTGTTCTTGGTAATACCACTAGGCCTTATAGTTTAACGTGGGAAGACTTTTTGAAGGTCTTCAAAGAGAACTATATGTCGAAGATTTTCTTAGATAGGAAGATGAAAGAGTTTTTGGATCTGAAGCAAGGAAGTCTCTCTATAACTGAATATGAGATCAGATTCAATGAGTTAATAGGGTATGCAACTGTATTGATTCCAACTGAGGAGGACAAGTGTATATGATTTAAAGATGGGATGAATATAAAGATTAGAACAAAGTTAGCTATTACAAATATGAGCAGTTTTACTGAGTTGAGAGTTGCCTCAATCCAAATAGAACAATTACTGAAAAATGGATAAGCAGAGTACAGACAAGAATTTAGAATGAAGAGACAGGGTGAGTCTTAAGTCGATTCTAGCAAAAGGTTCAGTAAACGCCAAAATAGATCTTTTCAACCACTAAATAGATCTAGACAGTCAAGTTTTAGATAGAGAGGCAGTTTTATACAAGATAGAATTGGTAAAGGTATCGTATCTGGGCAGATGCCTAACTATGAACACTATGGGAAGAAACATTGTGGAGAATGTTGGAAGTTATTAGGAACTTACTTTTGTTTTGGCTCCTTTGATCAACAGATCAGAGACTTTCCCACAGTTTTTAGAGCACAGTCTAGAATGAGAAGAGGAACATTGATTGAGACAACTGTCCAACACAGCATAGGAAGTTTATTTGGATAGAGAGGCAGAGGTAGAGGCAGAGTCAGTTCAGCTAGTCCTACTATCACAAATGAGGTGTGGAGTAATCAGCTACAGTCTTAGGCTAGAATATATGCTATCACCAGACAGGAGGCTTAGAACTCCCCAGATGTTGTAGCAGGTGTGTTAAATTTCTTTAATTTTGAAGCATTTGCATTACTAGATCTAGGATTTACGCATTCATCACACTGCATCTGGCATCTAAACTACATTATGAAAGAGAGTTATTGGAATGTGGCTTAGAAGTAAGTACACCAATAAGTAGTACTACAGTCATTGGTGAAGTTTGTAAAGGGTGTATGATTCTGATCAGGCATAATTGAAAGCAGATCTGATAGTATTATAGTTGAAAGAGATAGACCTTATCTTAGGTATGGATTGGTTAACTGCTCATAGGGCTATAGTGAACTGCTATACTAAGGAGGTAATTCTTGAATCTCCTAATTATCCGAGAGTAATATTTCGAGGTGTGACTCAAACAGTGTCAGCCAGAATGATCTCGTCAATGAGTACTTTGAGATTGATTCGAGGTGGATGTGAGGCTTATTTAGCATATGTAATTGATACCTATACTGAGCAGACAGTTCAGGATATTCCTGTTGTTAGGGATTTCCAGGATGTGTTTCCCACAGAATTATCTGGTTTATCCCCAGATAGGAAGACAAAGTTTGTTATTCACCTAGTTCCAGGTACTGCTCCTATATATATTCCTCCATATAGGATCGAACCTGTAGAACTTAAGGAACTTAAGGCTCAGTTATAGGAGTTATTGGATAAGGGTTTTATCAAACTAAGTGTGTCACCTTGGAGAGCTCCAGTTTTATTCGTGAAGAAGAAAGATGGGACTTTAAGGTTATATATTGATTATAGACAGTTGAATCGGGTAAAAGTTAAGAATAAGAATCCTTTGCCGAGGATAGATGACTTACTTGATCAGTTACAAGGAACTTGGGTGTTTACTAAGCTAGATTTGAGATCAGGGTAGTATCAGTTGAAGATAGCAGAGGCTGATATACCGAAGAGTGCATTCAAAACAAGATATGGGCACTTTGAGTTTATGGTGATGCCATTTGGGATGACTAATGCTCCAGCAGCTTCTATGGCATTGATGAATAAGGTATTTCATCCTTATTTAGATCACTTTGTCAATGTGTTCATCGATGATATCTTGGTGTATTCAAAAGGTAGAGAGGAACATTATGAACATTTGAGGTTAGTCCTACTGATAATGAAGGAGAAGTAATTGTATGCCAAGTTCAGTAAGTGTGAATTTTGGCTTAATCAAGTAGTATTCTTGGGTCATACAATATCTGGATAGGGCATACAGGTAGACCCAAAGAAAGTAGATGTAGTGATGAAATGGGAAGCTACAAGAAATGTGTTAGAGATTAAAAGGTTTCTTGGATAAGCT
The DNA here is from genome assembly GCA_025629805.1 of Erythroxylum baracoense. Classification (NCBI taxonomy): domain Eukaryota; kingdom Viridiplantae; phylum Streptophyta; class Magnoliopsida; order Malpighiales; family Erythroxylaceae; genus Erythroxylum; species Erythroxylum baracoense. Next base: position 15,347,293 of record JAOTAY010000004.1, read on the forward strand.
GGATACTATAGGAGATTTGTCGAGGGTTTTTCTTTGACCTCAGCTCCTTCACAAAACTTTTGGTAAAGCTAATGTGGTAGTTGATGCATTAAGTAGAAAATTGAATAGTAGTGTGGCACAAATGCAGACATTGAGGTTACCAAACCTAGTATAATTAAGAGCATTGAATGTTGAGCTGAATTTGGGGCAGAATGAGACATTGTTAGCTACATTGAAGCTTAGGCTAATGTTACATGAACGGATCAGAGAAACCCAAAATAAGGATCCATAATTAGTGAAGTTTATTGAGAATTTGAAAGTGAATCCGAATTCTGATTTTGAATTGAGAAATGAGAGATTATAGGTGAAGCAGAGATTATATGTACCCGATATTGAGGTTCTGAGAAAAGAGATTCTGGAAGAAGCATATATAGCAACTTATGTTATGCATCTTGGTACTACCAAGATGTATAATACGCTAAAACATCATTTCTGGTGGCCAGGGATGAAAAAGCAAGTGGTTGAATATGTTGGTAAGTATTTAACTTGCTAACAAATAAAGGTAGAGAATTAGGCTTCGATTGGGGAGTTACAGTCATTACCTATTTCGGAGTGGAAATGGGAGAGAATTTTGATGGATTTCATCATAGGTTTGCCAAGGACTCCGAGGCAATATGAGGCTATATGGGTTATTGTTGACCGATTAACAAAGTCGACTCATTTCTTACCTGTGAGAGAGAACAATTCACTGGATTAATTAGCTCAGAGATATGTGAATGAAATAGTGGGGTTACATAGGATCCCAGTGTCTATTATATCGGGCAGGGATCCTAGATTACTTCAAGATTTTGGAGAAGTTTACAGATAGCATTTGATACGAAGTTGAACTTTAGTACAATATTTCATCCTCAGACAGACGATCAGAGTGAGAGAACTATTAAGACTATTGAGGATATGCTCAGAGCCTGTGTTTAGGAGTTCAAAGGAGCATAGGATTAGTATATAGCTCTGATTAAATTTGCATATAATAATCATTGTCACAGTAGTATCGGTATGGCAATGTATAAGGCATTATATGGCAGAAAGTGTCGTTCACCTTGATACTGAGATGAAGAGTGTCTACGGATTATTGAAGGCCCAGAATTGATTCAAGATACTATTGATAAAGTGAAATTGATCCGTAGTAGAATTAAAGTAGCATAAGACCGACAAAAGAGTTATGTGGATCAGCATCATAGAGATATGGAGTATCGAGTAGGAGATAAAGTGTTTATAAGAATATAACTTTGGCAAGGAGTGTTAAGGTTCGATAAAAAGAGCAACCTCAGCCCTAGATACATTAGTCCATATGAGACTATTAAGTTGGACCATGGCATATAAGTTAACACTACCTGCTGAAATGGCTCAAATACATAATGTGTTTCATGTCAGTATGCTCAAGAGATATCAGTCTAATCCGACACATGCATTGCTAGCTCAAGGAGTTGAAATTGGGAGTAATCTGGGTTATATTGAGGAACCGATCAAAATAGTGGGCTATCAAATGAAGCAATTGAGAAACCGAGTTATCCCATTGGTGAAAATTCTTTGGATAAATCATTCGAGTGAAGAGGCTATATGGTAAACGAAGCAGAACATAAGGAGACAATACCCCTACCTATTTGATCAATTAGGTAAGAATTTCGAGGAAGAAATTTCTTAAGGAGGAGAATTATAGTATCCCTTTTTTCATACTGAGGGTTAGGATATAGGATCCTAGACCATGATACATGAGTAATAGCATTGAGAAAATAAAAGGTGCATTGCATTCATATACATAATTTTCGCATACACACAAATATTGATTGTACATATTAAAAACTATATATGCACTCAATTGATGTGAATTACGGATTATTATGTCTTGAATTTTTATCTGATGGTTTCAATTATAATTTGTGATTTATAATTTATTTGTTACAATTGAGAGATTTAGGAATTTATGTGTATTTTTGGACTAGAAAAATGCCAAGTGGCAAAGCAAATTGATAAATGGTAGTAGAAATAAATGTCACATGGTAGTAAAAATGAGTGATACATGACTTTAGGATTTATTGACAAGTGATATGGAAAATTGGGTGACAAATGGTATGGAAATTGAGTGACAATGGACTAGTTATTAAGTGATAATAGAAGCCTAAGTAAAATGCAAGAAGTATAATTAATTAAGTGGTAAGTGTCATGATATGTGTCATGACACTCACCATGTATTATTCACTAATTAACCCATGATATTTTCAAATGAAAGACCATTTTCTTTCATTTTATTACAAGCTCTCATCTTTTTCTTTTCTTTTTCCATTCACAACCTTGACAACCCTCACTCAAAACATAAGTTTTGTTAATATTCAACACTGGTCACTTTAAGATCTTTGTTATCTCTTCATCTTGTTACTAAAAGCCCAATTTATTCCACCTTGGTATGTTGAAGATCGTGTGAGTTTGAAGGAATTATGTTAACCCACGATCTTGAGTTTTTCCCACCATCTTTCACCTTATCACTATAACAACTAGTTATCTTGACCTTGTTGATGAAATCCTAGCCTATTCTACCTTAAAATTTGATGATCGTATAATATGGAAGAAGCTAGGTTTACATGATGTTTTGAAGAGCTTTGGAGTTAATCAAGTAAGTAATATATCAAGCTTCATGGTTTATTTAAATAGAAGCATTTATAATGATTGTTTGGGATAGATTGATGGAGATAATGTGTGTTGAAAGTTGATGAAAGTTGATGAATGTATGATAGTGAATGATGGTGATCATGTTCTGTTTTTCTATATATATGATGAACAATAATTTTTGATTTGTTTTATAGATGTTTTTGAGATAGAAATGAGGTGAGAAAGAAGAGGAAGTGGAGTAGAAATGATGAACTATGTATAAGATGTGTAAGATGTAACATGTAGGAGTTAAAAATATGGAAAATTGGAAGAAAAATGGTAGGATTTTTCGGATATGATAACTTATGATCATGGGAATGCCCCCACGATCGTGGGAATTACCAATAAAGGGCTGGAAATTCTTGAATGAACTAAACCACAATTGTGGGAAGTCCTCCACGATCATGGGAAGGGCCATAGACATGCATTCTTCTATTTTAAGTGATGTTTGAACCAAATAATGATAAGGTACTTTCCTATGGTGTATTTAGACTTGATTGAGTCTTGAAATGAACCTAGTTTGATATTGAAATAGTTGATAAGATATTTGATATTTTTAGATTGATAATTGAGGTTAAAGTCTAAGAATAGATAGATGATATCAATGTATATGAAATTTGGAAAATTAAGAGTGTTATAAGAATGAATGTGTTCTTATGATTGAAAATGTGATCCAAAATGAATGAGTAAGGTATATTAGGTACGAATGAATGAGAAATTTGATATTATGTGATTATAGAATGTTAGAAAAGGGATTAATAAAAGTATGATTGAAGAGTTAGAATAAGCAAGTATTCTTAAGGTATAAACCTAAGCCCAAGCAAGATGAATACAAGTGATAATGTGTGAATGATTAAGATATGTGACTTAAGGAAACATACCTGGGAATGTCATTGAGCATGCATTGTACATAATACATAAATATATGTGTATGATTGAATACTTATGTGAATGATCAAATTAGTAATGTGTATACAATGTGTGTATTGCATGAATTTAGACACACCAGTCAAACGACAACATCCAAACATTGCCAGTTCATCGAGGCAATAGCTATCTGGAGCGTACTGTGAGTAACCTAGATGTTTCTCATTAAGATTGATTGTATTTTCTTAAACTTCAATTATAGAACTGATATTTATATGAATGTGATAATTCTGGACATTGATGGTCCGAGGAGTTTGATAATTGAGATTGCATTGGAAGTGATTATGATTGAATGTGAATTTGAAAGAAATAAGTGTTCTTAACGAAATATTGAATGTCGGGCTGAGATATGAGGAATATATGAAAAGTGACTATGCATAATGAATGAATGTGATTGATTGCATATAATATGAATTACTGCATCTCATTACATTGAAATGCATGATCAAATAAAGGCAGTTATGACTGGAGTGAACAATGAAAAAGAGTTTAAAGCTCAGAATGTGCTTAAAGAGCCATAGGCTCAATATTATAATGAACTTGGTATCCATAACGGACAATGGACAGTTATCAATGAGCTCGGTATCCACAACGGATATAGAACAATTAAAAAAGTACTTGGTCACAATAAAGTAACAACAAAAGTGGAGTCACATGTGCATTTGCATATACATCCTTACATATGTCTTATGATTAAATAGAAATTAATAAGTGAATTGTTTGATATATAGTGGAAAATAAATGAGTATATGTTGTGGTATAAAATGTGAATTGACCTATTGTTCTGAAACAAAATGTGACGTAATATTCAGTATTTGTGATGTGATTTGATTGTAAATTGAATTGTGAACTATCTTTATGATTTGATATGGGTAAACGCATCGAGGATGATTCACTCACTGAGTTCGCAAAATTCATCAAAATTGCAGCATTGATTTTTAGGTACGAGAGAGAAGACTTAGCTTCTAAGACACCTTAGAAGAAGTCTAGTGCTGCATTTTTGGATTCAAGAAGTGGCTCAAAGGTTGGTCAGCTGACATTGAGGACTTAGATAGAATATTTTTGTATAGTGCTCTCTTTTAATGTATAATGTTGTAAAGAGTAATAAACTCTAAGATATTTTGTGATACTGTATATATTAATTATGTAGAGAAATTCCATAATGTAAATTATGCTTTATCAATGAAATGAGGAGTTTTAATCTTTGAATATTTGTGCAATATATGTATGATTCCATAATAAGTGAATGTGATTATTCTAACATGCCGCTTTCACAGGGCATGTACCTGGATGTCCTCGAGATGTTCAGATATGTGCCCTATAGAACAGGGTGTTACATTAAGACTTTTAGAGATTGAAATAAAATATAAAAACTTGGAGGAAAAAAGTTACTTCTTAGATAAGTTGAACAATGAATATTGATTTTAATAAAGCCTTTGATTTAGTTGATTAGGGGTTCCTTTTATATAACATAGAGGCATTTAGATATCCTAATCTTATCAATTGGATAGAGCAAACATATCTTAATAGTTTCAGGCAACACACTAGTCAATAGAGAAGTACAAAGGAGTTTAAAGTAGCAAGAGGGAAAAAAATCCACTCTCATTGTGCCTATTTTTCATATAAATGGAGGAGCTTCACATAATGCTAAATGACAGAGTTATCAAGGATAAAAGATTTTTTGCACCTAACTGTATCAAAAATGGATTCTTTAGTTATTGAGTAGCTTCTCCAAATTAAATGATTCAAACTTCAAAATCCTCCTTTTAGGTATCTTAGAATCCCAATATCTTCCAAGATTTAATCTCATAGAGATTGCCGACCTCTACTTGATTTAATCCAACACTACTAAACCAATAAAAATCTTTCATAGTATATTATATTATAATTGATTATAGATGTGCTCTGTAACCTTTATATATATTGGTCATCATATTTATCTCTTCCAAAAAAAAGCTTATAAAGAATATTGAGAGAACACTAAAATTTTTCTTGTAATTAAGGGATGTAAATAAGAAAAGTAATAGCTAAGGTGAAGTGGAGCGACATTTGTGCCCCTAAGTAGCAGGGTGGCTTAGGTATCATCCTTATCAAAGAAATGGATTACAATAACAAATTGAACTAAAGTGGAGGAATTCATAAGTAACAATATATTGCACTGGTCATTTGGAAATTCTAGGGGTTCTCTAATATTATAAATACCTTTCCTACTTATAGTCCAACTCTAATAGGCCTCATTGGAATATTTAGACAAATAATCAAGCTTAGAATTGTTTCTCATCACTCATCATCAACACACCCTTTAGCACCACATGGTTTGGTTTCCTAATAACTCTCCTAAGACAACTTTCATTATAAGGCTACTATCCAAAATAGGTTACTTACAATAGACAGAATTAAACATGTTACCTCAAGTTCCCTCACATGTTTACCATACGATAGTAAGGAAGAGTCAGTATGCCATATCAACTTTAGCATTTTCTTTAGTGACTAAAACTAACAAAAAATCATTGAAGGGGCTAGTAGAAATAAATTCCAATGCAAAGGTTATTTAGTTATCTTTTTTTTAGACTACTAAGGAAAAAAACAAACAGAGTTACAACATTAACCCATCTCGCGTCTATAAGACTCTCCCTGACTATCCTAGTGAACTAACTCCATAATTTCAGGCGGAGGTTCTATCAGGATGTGCATTCCTGGACTTTTTGACATTGCTAGCATGGTCAAATGATCAGTGCTCTGATTCCTTTCTCAAGCGATGTGTTGAAATTGCACGTTCCAATCACGAGCCAGCATCTCCAGGATATCCTGCACCAAAAGAGAATCTCCAGTCAAAAACCCTTGGGAGGATGACAAAATATTACTAACCTTCAGCGAATCTGTTTCAAGGACCACATGCTAGTAATTCGGAGTCCAAGCTAGTGTAAGGCCATAATGCACCTCACGTAGATTAGCCATCAAAGGTGAACATTTGCCTAATTTAGTCAAGAATCTGCCACGCCATTACCCTATATAGTCCCGCAATAAACCCCCAGTAGTACCTAGGGATGATCCGGGCTATACTGCACCATCTGTATTAACTTTGATCCAGCCTGCCAGTGGTAGGTGCCAATGCACTTTTAGCCCGATAGGTAAAACCGTTGAATATATGACTCTACCGGTTACAACCTGAGCTTTCTGGATCCAGCTCACATAATTTAACACTATGTGATGTCCATCAATTGGCCATACAAAATCCTCTTCAAAAATGCTTCGATTCTGCCATTGCCATAGGTACCAGCAAGCTATACCAAAAATGGTGGCCCAGTCCCCCAGGTGCAAATGCCCCAGCTGAGTAAGATTAATGTACAACCATTGGTCCTCTTCCTGATGAAAAAATTTGGGCGCTATCCCTTTAAAGTTAAATTTACTCCAAAACTTAGTCACCCGTTGACACTCCCTAATTGCGTGTACCGTGGTCTCTTCCTGACCATAGTACTGACACTGGCTATCCGGTGCTAGATGACAAGTGAATCGCTGGGAATTAGTAAGCAATTTCTTGTGGGCCAGTAGCCACAAAAATGAGCAGATACGTTGTGGGCCTGCCCATTTCCATATCGCTGGCCATAGAGAATTTTGTGGCATTAGCTCTAGCTCAGCAATTAAATCATAAGCAGAGGCGACTGTGAAGTTTCTAGCATGGTTTGGGCCCCAGACAATCCTGTCTTCGTCCCTTTCCACAGTTGGAGGACTCATTAGTGAAATCGTCCTACAAACAGATTAAGGGAGAAACTGTTGGAACATGTCCCATTTCCAGTTTCCATCCTCATGCACATACTTTGTAATTGTGGTTTGCAGCAATACGTCGGGAAAGGGGGATGTTGCTTTAGTGATTAGGGGTCCCCAATTGTCGACCCAATGGTCGAGCCAAAAGCGAGCTCGTTTACCAATGCCTAACCTCCACTGGAGTCCTTAGCGTACGTACTGCCACGTAGTTGAAATCCCCCGCCAGGTGGTTGACACTCCTTGGATGGACAAAGTTGGGGGATGTGACGAAAATTGATTCGATATTTTGCTCGAAGGACTTGAACCTATAAGGCTGAGGGTTTAGTGATCAGTTCCCAGCCCAATTTGTCAGTAGGGCATCATTGGTTACTCGAATACGTTTGATACTAAGGCCCCCGACTTTTTTTGGGAAACAAACGGCTTCCCAGTTCACTAAATGGATTTTACGCTGACCATCGGAAAAACCCCAGATGAATGTTAGCATTAATTTTTCCAACTCATCACAGAGTTTCCGTGGCAACCTGACTGTTTGCATGGTATATATGGAGAGGGATGAGATGACTGACTGGGTTAATGTAACCCGCCCTGCCAGGGATAACTCCTGTGCTCGCCACCCAGCTAGTTTTTGTTGCGTGCGATCTAGAATGTACTGGTAAGTATTTCTGTTAGTACGGTCATGTATCAAAGGTACACCCAGGTATTTCCCCAAATTCTTCGTACATTGAATCTGGAGCATTTGACTAAGCCTACGTGTTTTTTCCTACAAAACATTCTTGGAGAAATAGATCCGGGTCTTATTATTATTCACCTTTTGCCCAGACACATCGCAAAATTCCTCCAAAATTTGCGTAAACTTCGCCACCTGCACTTCCGTAGCTTCGCCAAATAGAACTAAATCATCCGCAAAAAATAGGTGAGATATGGGAGGCCCTGTCCTACCCCACTTGAACTGTCTCCACCGGTCTTGACTAACTGCCTAGGAGATAAGATGACTTAATCTTTCCATGCAAAGAACAAATAAGTAAGGCGTTATGGGATCGCCCTGTCAAATGCCTCGTGACGGATGAAAAAGTTCTAAAGGGATGCCATTCCACGCAACTTGCATGGTGACCGTGGTCACACACTTTATGATGACATCAAGAAAATCATGCAAAATTCGGATTTCCTGGAGAGTGTCTTGGATAAACTGCCAGTTTAGACGATCATAAGCTTTTTCCAAGTCGACTTTGAGTGCAAAATACCCAGCCTTGCCTTTTTTCCGCCGCATCGAATGAATGACCTCCTGGGCAATGATAATATTATTGGTTATCTGTCGTCCTGGGATGAAGCTGCATTGGGTATTTGCCACTGATGTGGCAAGGTGGGGCTTCAAGCGGTTGACTATGATCTTTGAGACAGTCTTATAAATAACGGAGCAGAGACTAATAGGACAGAACTGAGTAATGTACTTAGGGGATGAAACTTTGGGAATGAGGAGCAGCAGAGTTTTGTTCAGGTCAGGGTCCCGTCCTTCATTTTGGACAAGCCTCTGAATAAACATCACTACTGCTGGTCCAACTATATCCCATTGTGTTTGGAAAAATAGCGAGTAAACCCGTCAACGTTCGGTGCTTTATTCGGATTCATTCCAAACATTGCTATTTTGATCTCGGTGGTGAGGACTGGTTTGCTGATTTCTTGTAATTGCCGCTAAGTTAAATTAGGCTTAAGTTACATTATCTATATGTAGTGCGATAAATCAAAGACTCTTCATAAACATAAAGAGATAAGCTAAAAATTTATGCAAACTTTCTTTTAACTGGATTAGGGAGCTTATTGTAGGAAACAAACATCATTAACATAAGGAAGTAGAGCTAAAATGGGATATTTAAAAGGTTCAATATAGACATCCTTTCTACTGACTATTATGAACTTAGTGCCAGAGGACTAATGTAAATAATCTTTAGATTGGTGGTTTTTCAAGTCATAAACTTTCATCACCTTAATGGGCTTTTAATTATTTTCCAAAATTGTAAAGTAGTTGTAAACAAGTTAAAATGATGAAATAATAAATTTTATGATAAAAATATGTTAATAAAGATAGAAAATATTTCGATTTCAAATTTTAGCTTTTCAAAATGTTTTATTATATATTGTGATTCAAAAGATATTGTCATTTAAAGTATTTTGAAATTTTATATAGAATTTTTTATTTTGGTCCAAGTCTCTATTCCATAATTACATGTAAGAAGTGTTGTTACTATTATTGAATGAAAGAAAAATGTATGTTAATTCTTTATAAGTAAATGTTTTTTTAGAATTCAAGCAATTAAACATAATCACTAATTCAAAAGATAATCATAATAGGAGGATGTAACTATTCTTAATTAAATTGTCTATAATACATTTCATCCAGTCATGATCAATAATTATCTTATAATAGAGTTAATGAACATAATTATTGAATAAGCAAAACTAAAGATATCCATTTAAAAAGTATGCAATTGCTAATTTAGTTCTTACTTATAATATAAGTTGTTTCTCATGAAAAATAGTTGGCTGATGAATAGAAACGTATATGAGTTAAAAGAAATGTATATGAGTTACATGCAAGTAGGCTTAAAACTAACATAGAAGTCGTAACAACAAATAAGAAGATGTCTTAGTGAATTAGTATGTAGTTTAAAGTAGCCTGTTTAAACCTAACCCACTTCTTTTGCTTCCTCCTATCCATCGTGACGTTTCATCAGGTGATCTTCATTGTAATTAAGCTTCCGCAACAAAGTAAGTTAAGAAATTAATCCGTTTAATTCTTCACAAATGGTATTTCCAAATGTTATTATAAAATTTTAAACTCAATTTTATACACCTGCTTTTATTTTATTTCAGTAATTTTTATTACAAGAGAGAGCATAAATAAATAGCTCACTTGAGAGAACATTTTTTTTAGTTTATTACAAATAGCTTCAGTAAAGCATAAATAGTTGACCTAGAGAGAAGATATTGTTCTTGGGATCGACTCTCATTTAGAGGATGGCTACTAGATTTGGTATTATGTTCAACATAATTTCATTTTTAAAATTACTTGTTTTCTTTTTGTGGTTATTAGGGCGGGCTAGGAAGTGACAACAGTTTAATTGATAAAGCTTGTTTTGGGAGGGTTAAAAAAACGAAGAAGCTGGTTTATCACTATTATTTCGAAGAAGACACTCCGTTAGTACGACAAGAGACCATCTAAAGTCCCTCTTCTCTTATTATTACCCATACAAAAAAACAATAAAAACAGCTATGCACGCGCCCCTCTGCCATTTACGCACATGAAAACCTTAACATACCTCACAACACAAAACATTCTTATTAATTACCATTATTACTGAGTCGCTCTACTCCGGCGGCGCTAAGCTCTCTCTTCGGCAACATCTCAGGCTGCCGCCCTCCCTGGCAGCAACCTGGAGCTACCCAAGGTGGTCTCTTGTCGTCCGAACTTGATCCTCCTTGCGTCTTCAATAGAGATTCTGAATGCATTGGCCAAAACCTCCGCTGGCATTGCTCTAATGGCCGAGGTGCGACCTGCAAGTGGGGCTGTCATTGCATTGTCGTTGGTCTTGAATGATACCCATTCGAACCTTTCCTTCTCTGCCCGTTTCACCACAGCAAAGTTCTGTGGCACTGTCAACACCTGTCCCTCTCGGACTTCGCCGTCGAACACGGTATCGCCGTTGTGGTCCACCACCTGGCACCTTGCTCGTCCCCTGATCACGTACATTATGCTATGTGCGTTCAGGTTCCAGTGTGGTAGCACCAATGCATCCTGTGACGCATAAGATCATCAAAGTTTTGATTAGCGGACTAGATTGCGGATGGCAGTAAGACTGCTAAAACAAATAAGCGTAATGATGGATTATTGTGATTAATCATTACACTATAGAGGACACCCCTCTCAGCGCTCAGTTGAATCCATCGGAGAGCTGGGAGATTGTGGCTGTTGATAGTGCTGATGCGACCGGCTTCTGGGGTGAAAATATCGGCGCGTGAAGGGTCACCTATGTTCTCCTTAATCCTCATGGTGCAGATGGTCTCTTCAATGCCATTGGCACGTCTCTGTCGTTCTCTGTCCCTCTCTTCACTCTCTGCTCTCTCTTCTTGCAACCTAGTAGGTGGTCTGACAACCTGAAGACCGCCTTTGACCTTGACGATGTTGCCTCTATTGTCGTTCTCACCTTGAAGCCTTCTGGCAACCTGCTCGTCGACATTGAAGGCCTCTGCAATGAACCTCGTGTCCATTCCGCAGAAGATATTGTTGCACGAGCTCTTTTCTCCTCTACTATAGAGAGGGCGTTGCCTTCCTCTTTGCTCCTCGGTCTGTTGGAACACTTCTTCTGGGTTACCAGCAAGATAGAAGTTCTGCAAACGCAGCAATGGAGATGAGTATATCATTGCTAATATGATATATCAATTAGACATTCTACCCATACATATGTTTGGAGTTTGATTACTTACCCTTGGATTGTTGTCAAGCTGGTTGTCGCTGTTGGATATGTCGAAGAGAGAAACGGCAACAACAGGTTCATTGCCGTCGTTATAGCACCAGTGAGATACTCCGGCGGGAATGGCCAGAACGTCGCCTTCACGGAAACGTCGGATTTTCTGATGCCGATCTTGGAACCTACTGCTGCCTTGTCCCTGTGACTGTTGAGACTCCTGGAAGGTTTCGGGACAACCAGGCAACAACATTCCAGTCATACCAGTACCTGCATTTATAATCATACCAGTAGAACTCCCAGTGAATTTCAGATTAACAAATGATCAAGTATTACAAGCTTTATTAAACATTACCTCGGACGATATAAATCAGTTGAGGAGAGTTGCTGTAGGAAGGCAATAAAAGGCCATTAGGCTGAATTAAGCGCCTGACAACGGCTACTCCGGAGCATCGGAACTGCTGGTGGTTGCTGGGATCCCAAGACTCGATGATACCAGCTTCGCACTCCACACGGTTATCAGGTTCGACGGCGTTGATGCGCTCCAGTTGGCACTCATTTTGCTGCTGATACTGCGTCCGAGCAAGGGAGCCTTGGAAGAGAACAAGAAGACAGAAACTCAGAGAAAGCATGAAACGCTTAGCCATAGCTACTACTACTATACTATAGACAATCAATTATATTAGTGGAGGGATTAATTTGTGACTGCAACTGAGCTTGGTACTTATACAAGAGAGAAGGGAGTGAAAGTGTGACACATAAGAGATGGTTCTCAAGCCATTCTTCACTTTGCATGGCTACTAGGCTTTAGTGCCTTACACCTCGCAGGGCTATGGAGGGCAGGTGTCTATAAATTGGACAGAAGAAAACAAGTCGCCTTGAGAAAGGAGAAAACAAGGAAGGATTCATCTAGCTTGCTTGTAATCTTAGATTCTTTTTCTGTTTTTTTCTTGTCAGCTTTTTGGCTGTACCTTACGATCACCATTAGCTAAACCTTGAGATTTCCTAAACATCTTACTCTCAAGATGATGAAGGGTAAGAATTCAATTACCTCTAGCAGCGTAAATACAACGTTTACAACAATAATAATACTAAAGAATCCCACAGCACTTTGATTGACGGCGGTGTAGAAATGTAGTGACCCAAAGGCGCTGAAAATTATATCCATCATGATTCTCTGAGAGCGTATTCAGTTTTCCGTTAATGTCTTCTTATGATTAATAGCGAGCACCAGCGAATTCTGTAAGTTGGGTAGGAAAATATAGTTATTAAACCACTTAGTTTTTCTTTTCTTATGATTTAGCTACATGGTAATATCCGAATTAATTTTGCCAATGTTTTGATTGATTAATCTATATATAATTTTGACAGATTACACCAAACCTAATTAACGATACTAACTTTTAGATTTTATTCCATAAATTTGCTATAAATTAAATTACATCCACACACAAACTAAATCAAAGCACATGATAAATAGACGAGTGATGAGTAAGGATGATAAATTAATTTCAACCTAATGATAAGATTCAATTTTGGGTATTGTTGGATTGAGTTTAAAATCAAGCTTAATAATTTTTAATTTTTGACAAGAAATTTTATTAAGAGTTGTAGGTTTGAATCTAGATTCAAAATATTGTTATTCAAATATCTAAAGCAATACTCACTACAAGAAAATAAGACAATTCGCGACATGTTATTGATAAAACGTGGCGGATTGTAAAGACTTTTCGTGATGTTTAAAAAATGTCACAAAAAGTTCACATTTTTACGACGTTTTATAAAAACATCGCAGATTTGTCATAACTTTCGCGACGTTTTATCAATAAAATATCGCAAAATAAAAATTGTGACGTTTTGTTGAATAAAACATCGCAAAAAGCGTTTCCCATTTGTTTAATTAAACATTTAGGTTCTCGCCCATTTTTCTCTCGTTTCTTCTTTCTGCCTTCTTCCCACCCAAAATTGGGTTTGGGATTTCTAATCGGACACGATTAGAAGACAACGTTCTCTGTAGAAAAGAAGAAGAAAAAGAAGAAGCTCCAAAACCCCCTTAAACTCTCGAGTGCTTAACGATCTGAGTTGAATTGAATCAAGCTTAGATCTGTTAACATGTTGGATTTTTAGGGATTTGATGAGTTGATCAAATCGATATCAGAGTCTTGTAATTGGGAATCGCTGATAGGGTAGACCATCCCGTTCTGCTACTCCTCACCGTCAACATGCTCAAGCAACGAATTCTCTCCGATTGGCCCAAAGGTAATATTTGTTTATCTTAGCTATGTCGTAAATACCTAGTTCCAATTTCAATCTGCAAAATTAGAAAATTTTGGTAATTTTTTTATTTAGTGAATTACTAAAAGATCAAATTGGGTTTTGGAGGTAACGCATGGAGGCAGAATTGCCAGTTTCTGCCTACATGCGTTACCTCCAAAACTCATCCTCTGCGCTGGTTAATTTGAAAGAGATGGTTACTTGGTGTTGTATATGAGGTTATCAAGAAAACATGTGAAATAGGAAACTCCAGACTTTCTTTTGTTGCTCTGTTGGATATCTTAGATCAGACGGTTAAATTTACTGAATTATAGATGGATGCTACTGATATTCTTGCTGTTTTTTGGTTGTCATTTACTTGTTTTTGTCAGTACGTCATCTCTGGGAGCCTTTTCACTAAGCTATTCTTACTTTACAATGTTTATTTGTTGCAGAACTTTTGCTGATCTGTTCAATACAGTATTTGACCTGTTGGTATCAGTTACAGTGTTTTTTGGTCATTTTGACATACGCATGATGCAAGTAATGATACTGCTATATGGTATTAGTTCATGTGTCATGTTGTCTTTTATGCTTCTTAAGATATGTTCTATCGGCATTCTCTCCATACAGGTAAATTTCAATAGGTCATATTGCTTATATGCTGAGTAAAGAGATATTGACTCTATAAATTCTGTTGTTGTTGTTGAGCTTCTGTTAGTGGCCTAGTTTTGGTTGTCACTACTAGAAGGGAAAACTGTTGGTTGACAGCAAATTGTTCCTTCAAATATCTAAAATGACCATTGTCAAATAAGATTATCGATGATCGTGGCTTTTTAACTGCTCTGCTTTATAATGTTAACACTAAAATGAATGGTGAATTTCAACTTTGGTTGGTCCGATACATCTTATGGTTACTTACTTTTTGGATACTGTTCAATATGATGACACCATCTATCTTCTCCATTTTGTTTCATCAGGTAGCGATGAACAAGGTGCAAGATGGAGCTCAAGGAGATACATTATATGACCGTTTTAATGAAAAGGAAAATATATGGTTTGACTTTATGGCTGATACCGGTGATGGATGTAGCACCCCTTTACCGTAGGGTACGCACCGGGACACCCGCAGGTCATTCCGGTATATATCCTATCATAAGGGAGAGCTACTTGCGATCAACTTCTTCCTCATTTCATTCCATCAAAATCAAAGGTTTGTACATCTATCATACTGTACTGTCTGTACATAAAT
>JAOTAY010000004.1:15362731-15374676 GCA_025629805.1 Erythroxylum baracoense
TTATACTTTGTGAAAAGTTGGAAATCAATTTCTCTGTTAATCAATTGTTGACTTAACATTTTATAAATAATATTGAATAAAATTGAAGAATTAAATAAACAAAATTTATAAATAATATTAAATAGTTATTAAACAAATAATATTTATAAAAATTTTATTTAAAAAAAATATTAAATCAAAATTATTTTCAAAAAATAAAAAAAATAATAATTAAAAGAAAAACGTCGCGGAATGTGACTTTCTGCGACATTTCAAAAAATCTCACGAAAAGTCTAATCTTTCAGTGACATTTTTAAAAATGTCGCAGAATGTCAGTATTTTTTGTGACTTTTTTTCGAAAACGTCGCAGAAACCTTTTGCCTACACCACATTCCGCAATGTTTTTTGTGACGTTTTTTAAAACGTCGCAAATAGTATTCTGTGACATTTTTTGAGATTTTGTGACATTTTTTAAACGTCACAGATTGTCTTATTTTCTTGTAGTGACTTGTCGAGATATTTGATAATTGCCCATGATGATATATATTAGGTCTAACTTTTGTTTTAAAGAATTGAAAATTAAGAATGCCAACAAGTTGGGTCCGAGTTTAGGTCATATTCAAACTCAAATCCACTCCAAAATTCAATTGAATTTGAGCTACTTATTTTAAGTTCGAGCTTCATCATTTAAAGCCTAAATGAATTGGTATAGACCTAAAATTAGAACTTTTTAAAAATTTATGTTTGAACTAAATGCTTTATTTATGTAATTACCTTTCTCCTCATTTTCTCACTTTCAATATGAGAATAAAAGTGTTGTAGGTTTGAATTTAGAGTTAAAAAATTTAGTTAAATATCTAAAGCAATATTTTTTGAGATGTTTAATAATTGTCTATAACAATATCAATAGGTCTAAGTTTTGTTTTGAAGAATTTATAATTACGAATGGTAAGCAATATGATCAAATTTAGGTCAGTTAAACTCCAATTTGATCCAAAATTTGATAAGTTTGAGTTACTTGATTCAAGTTCATGTCTGATCATAATTTAAATAGTATAAAGTTTAAACAAATTGGGTTAGGTCGAAAGCTCGACCCTTTTGAAAATTTATATTTGAGTCAAAAAATTTATTTATGCGATTATCTTTTTTCTCCTTGTTCCCATAAGGTTCCCATATTAAAAGTGAGAAGATAAGGAGATGGAATGTGATTATATAAATAAAGTATTTGGCTGAATCCTAAACCTTTAAAAGATTCGAGCTTTCGTGTCCAACATGTACTAAACGGGCTTTGGACTCCTCATCCTAGAGGTTCTCATTTATTATTAAAGAAATGTCGTATATCATTTTTGTTTATTAAATAAAATGATGTCATTTCATATATAGCTAGAGTTCCAACTTTGAGTTAGGTCAGAACATGAAGCTTAAGCCAAGTTTAGTTCAAAACCTAAAAAATTAAAAAATTAAAGCTCAATCTGAATCTCAATTAACTCAAATTAACTCTTTTGACTTCGTATCAGACTAGGATGAACCCAGACTCTCCTATTATCCCTATCGGAAACCTTTATTTTGGTTTAAGTCCTTTCAATAACTAAAAAATATAAAACATGTTTTGAAATCGGAGATTGTAATCATAAAAACCAAAACTATAGTTGAATGGATGAGTTTCCTATATAACTTCAGTTGTCTTAGAGCATTTGACATTTTTATTTAAAATTAACCATCATTGTACTTATTAACCATCAAATATATCTATTTATCACTATTTTTGAAATATTTATTGTGTCTTAAATAAAGAATTATTTTCTATAAAAGCAATAAAATTGCCATTCTGCTTTATTAAAAGAAAAATAGAAAAATTAAAGAAAAGGAACTATAAATTCCTAAATTTGAAAATGAAAGTTCAATGCTGGATTATAAAATGAAGAAGGTATTAGGCACCTTACTTTCTCAACTAAATAGTTACATAAGCTCTAAATGATTTTACAATTTTGAGGTGTTCGAATTCAGATGATTATAGGTGAGTGTATAAAGGTAAATCGACTAACATTTTTATTCTTCAATAACATGTTTAAACTTGGATTAAAAGATAATTTTATAAATTTTGAAAAAGGATAATTTTATAAATTTTGAACAAGGATAATGAGAGCATATGATGAAAATGTAATTAGAAAATTCTAATAAAATTATTTAAAAGACCAATCAAGGACATGATTAATAAATTTGATTTCTATGAATTAAAGAAACAGATGGAGGAGACTAAAGGATTATGACTATAAAATATATTGAAAGGAAAACAAATACGAATTAACAAGGTTCAAAGAATATATAACGAGTTCCAAAAAGAAAATGAATTAAGAAAGATAAATTTAATAAATTGTGTTTTTGATTAACAAAAGATCAACGTATGGAAGGATATTGAGCTAAACAAAATCTTAAAAACTAAAATAAAATTAATAAGCTTTTAACGTTGAAATAAATTTAACAATTAAAAATATCTTATTGGACTCATTATGTTCAAGACATGATAGCGACACACATATGCACTTTCTCGTCTTTCCTTAACATAAGGACTATATTTTCTACCCATCTTAGATAATGAACTATATTTACTAAGCCATCAAAATGTATTTTGACATCTTCTTTAATTTTCAAAAGCACATTGAATCTCATTATGAGCAATGTTTGCTTTACAAGTTAGTATTTAGGTTTTAATGGCATTATATGCTTTATTATTTAAGGATCTAGTCCCAATATACGTTGATAACTAAAATGAACACATATGGGTGCGCTTACAGAAGTTTTATTAAGATTTCTTAGTAATTTTGAAACCTATTTTACGTCTTTTTAATTATGTTCTATCCTAAGATTTAATAATTTCATATTATTATCATTAATTTTAATATGAGATACGTCAATTTTCACAATTTACTATATTTCCTCAAGAGGTTCATCGTTATAATCATATCCATCTCCTAAAATATTGCCACCACATACGATTAGATTCCTTTCAAAGTTAATAGATTAATTTTGAGACATCAAGACATCCTTATTGTCAAAATCAAAGGTCTTAAAATGGACAAAGAAAACAGAAATTGATATACATAGAGACAATAGATTCAAATTTTAGATTTTAATAAAAAATTGTATTGATTTTTTAATATGGAATTCAATAATGAATTAAGATAATACAAGGAATCAAACATTCAACAACATGAAGGAGGTTAGGGTAGATAGGTAATATAAAACAGTAAAATAAATATGTATGATTTCATCCATCACTCATATTAAAATCAATTATATAATATAACCTATTAATTTATGAAGTAAAATATTCATAAGGAAAGTTGTCAAAGCATCAATAATAACAAAACTTTTCAATATATATTTACAATGCTTGTGCCTTAGACTGAACAAACAATGATGCAAATGAAATTATTAAAAGAAAGATAAATTACTCAACAAAAATATTAGTAAAAGAGGTCTAAGTGTAGTTGTTAATAGCCTCTCCTTCAATTGAAAGAAGAACAAACTGATAATCTTTTTCATCACTATTGGCAACGTTAATAATGAGTAATGCTATCTCTTTTAGGTTATAGAGGTTGTTTCCATGCTGATACATCTCAACTTGAATATTAGGGACCATCAAAAAGAAAGGGCAATATGTGAAATGAAGATGTTATGATGTACAATCCTCTTTACTCTCCATATGACTCATCCTTTTCAATTTGGCCTCTTATAGAGATCTCTTATGATCATCCTTCATTGGCTTAATGTTATGTATGACCCGTATACATAGGTATACCATCTTAAATTTTTAATAAGAAAAATGGACATTTCTTAGAAGCTTTTAGGTGAACATAATCTAGCACATAATCATATGCTAGGTCATGTTCTTCTCTAATAATCAGAGGTGAAGACATAGGCTAGAATATGGGTATATTGGCATGATAAAGAAACTTTTAAAGAGGAAAATAGTCTTAGATAAGGGTATGTTAGAGCTTATGTCTATATACAAAAAGAAGTATTAAGATTCATAGCTTGGTATACGAGCTTATTAGAGCTTGTATGAACATTTTTTAAGTTGTGTCAATTACAAATAACCTATTCTAGAAATATTTTTTAATAGATTTTAGATTCTAAAAGGATTTTGGGACTTATTAGGATCATGTTTAAGTTAGATTGGGTATATGTTGATGATAAAACATATCTACTTGTTTTACGCTCAAAAATCGCAAGTGAACGGGTCGTGAGTTGTAGTAAAAAGAGTGGATATCGATCCCACAGGGATTGATGCCTAGGCACTGCTTAATTTAGGCATAACTTTGTTTAAGAAACTAAATTGTGAAATCCAAATAATATAGAAAATTAAATTAAAATTAAAATTAAAAGACTAATATAAATAATGAACGATACCGTAATTGCAGAAAATCTAAATTCAAGAATTTACGTGTTAGAGATTACTTTTTCCTTATTTTGTCTCCCTCCTATTTTATTGATTGAATTGTGTCTCACCCTAGATTTTCCAATGTACTAATTTCCCTCTCTCAAGGTGTAACTATTTTGCCCTAATCGAATTAACGGGAATCGATTGAACAATCTCTCAACCTACCCAATGACTCTATCGATTCAACTAGTTATTAAGTTATCCTACAGGTGATCAATTGACTAATTGACATCTCTCTTCTAATTCTTCAATTGACATAATGATTGCTAGTCTATAGGTCGCTAACTCTCATTGTACAATCCCATATGAATCTCATCTCACTCACTCTCTCGATTTGTTGCAAGATGACAAATAAAATCAACAATCATCAAAGACACTTCATTCAATCTAATAAAATATGAGTTTTGACAAAATAATGAAAAAACAATCCATAATATGAAATTTGCCTAACATGGTCTCCATAACATCATCAACAATCAAATAAACCATTTTTCCAAAGAAAGGAAGAAATCAAAGTGACAGAAAATTGAATAAAAGACTCCTTTTTTTTGTTGCAAAAATTTGGAATTTTGGTGTTGAAATGCTATTTTGCCCAATCTTGATGATGATCCTTGTCTTCAATCCCTCCTCAATGCTCCAAAGGTGTGTTCTCCACTCAAGGATGGTGTATCTACAGGTGGGTGTCGTCTCTCTCGAAGATGGAGGCTTAATGATGTTTTTATAGTCCAAAAATCTTAGGTTTAATGAAGCCTCACAGATTACCTCGGATTATAGACAGAACCACTATGCATTTTTGTTGTGATTTCCCACGTCCATGGGAATTTGTCTGTCTCCCATGAATGTGGGAATTTGTACTAGATGAACTCCTCTCGTTTTCTCTTCTTTAATCTCTTGTTCATCCTCCAAGTTGCTCCCCCATATTTCCTACACAAAAATAATCAATTCTTATCCTCAATTAGCATCAAACACACAAGAACAATATTAAAAATCAAACTTAATGAAAACATACAAAATGAATGCTAAACTAGAACAATAAACAACAATTATGCTAGAAAACACATGCCAATTGCCTATAAAAACATATCCTGATGCACACCTATCAGTAGTCCTAACTTTTCCAGATTTGAAAACACTTCATTAACACTGATCTTTAGCATGAATTCTTCATCAATTATACTTCAAATCCCAACTTAAATCATCCATATAACAACCCATAAACCACTATTGTCATGCATCCAAAAACATAATAGAAGAGTAACCAATTCATCCATCATTTTCCAGCATAACTTCGACATTAACACTACATTTAATCCATCCCCAATCAGTAATCAGAAAATTCTGCTAATACATGCCATAATAGATCAGTACTTCACTTACTTGTTCAGCTCAAATGCCACCTCAATGTTTTAAGCCTGCTTTGCGTCATATGCATGCAAGATCATCTTAGGAACAAGGTGGAGTACTATGGTTTCAGCAAAGACAAGAAGATAACTGCAAATACAACAATGTTCTGCTTCTATAACTATCATTATAAAGGATTTTTTTAATGCCCCAACATATACCCTGGAAGTATTATAGGATGTCTAGGGTGTATTAAGAAGTGAACATAATGAATTAAGTACATTTAAGTATAGTAACACATGTAATGGTACTTAATGTAAAAGTCAAGGGTAAATGGATAATTTGTTCGCTTCGACATGGACATACATACATAGACGTTAAATATGTATGGAAATTTTTTATATGTTTGCTTGGATTTATGAATGTGATGTGAGAGGAATTGATAAAATAAGTATTCCATAAGTAAATGGGACGTTTTTGCTAAATTGGAAGTGTTTTTGTGTCAATCTTGCATGATAAGACCGAAGTTAGTTGATTTGGGATGTGTACCTCGTTGAATGGATAGGTGCCACTGAACATAGTTATGTAATTTGGCCATATCTTGGCTTGTAGACCTCTAAATTGGATGATTTCAATTTCAGATTAAAATAGAAACATAGTTCTAAAAATGTTCTAAAGGAACATAATTTTTTTGCTCCCTCTAAGAGTTTTGAATTCTGCTTTAAATTTGGGTTCTAGTTATTGTACTTATTTTCGAACAACCTGTAGTTTTTTAGGTATAACTCTTGATATAATTAACCAAAATGTATGAAATTTGTGCCATTAGAAACTTAAGACATAGTGGAATGAAATAAATTGATAAGCTTATAGGCTAATATGGGAATTAAAGGAAGAAGAAGGACCAATATGCAATTTTCCTAATGTCAACTCATGGACCAATAAGATTAAAGCATATGTGTCCAATATAATTGTAACACAAGGTCCAATAGAATTGTAACACATGACCCAATAGAATTGTAACATATAGTCCAATAGAATTTTAACACCTGGCTCAATAGAATTGTAACACGTGATCCGATGGGATTGTAACATATGGTTTAATAGGATTGTGACAAATGGCCCAATGGGATTGAAACATATGTCTAGAAAATTTATGAAAAGGCATATGGAGAGGGAAGATGGATGAAACTTTGATGGCTTAACTTCATATTTTTCTCCTCTCCATTTCACCTTCTTCATCCCATCATTTTTCACTTGTTGATTCAAGCAAAGTCAAAGAGGAAGGGAAGGAAAAGCATTAGAAGAACTACGTTGCCAATTTTAAGGTTTGGGACTTCACTTAGTTGATTTCTGTATTTGTGTATGATTGAATGGATATAAAGATTAATTTGGATGTGGAATTGCTGCTGGGATGTTGCTTTAGTGTTATTTTGGTGTTACTTTCCACGAACTTTGTTGTATATGACAAGAGATTATCGTGTAGTGGAATTTTGTTTAGGGTTTGTTGAACCAGACACAATGTTTAGGTCATAACGTAGCCTAAAGACCTTCAAATTGTGTTATTTTAAATGCATATGAAATCGAAGACATAGATCTAAATATCTATAGTAGGGACTCTAACTTAATTCTAGCTCTATGACCTTGAAAATTGAGATTGAAAAGCGAGACTTGATGTCACCCCTGTTTTGAAGCAACTTATTATATTTTGCTTATATCTCATGATTTAGAAGTCCATATGGTCTACTTGTTAGTGATATAGAAACTATAGACATAGAGGAAAACATTTCTAGAAGACCTCGAAACCTAACTTTTTTTTATTCATATTAAGGAACAAGCAGTGATATGAATGGAGAGAGTGTCTGTCAAGATCGTGGCATTATTTTGTTTTCGATTTTTACCGAATCTTATCCAAATCTTTTTGAATATGTATGAAACCTTTCAAACACCTACAAATAAATGAAATAGGATGTATGAATTAGGTGATTGAACATTGAAATTTAAGATTGAGCATAATGCATTCTAAAGAAGATTTACTTGTACATAAATGATTGGTATGCATATTTATTGCTCATATATGTATAGTATGATTATAAAAGTGCGATTTTGACACCCTCCAAATTGTGATTAGTTATGACTTGTATGTAAGAACACAAATATAGATTTTATGACTTTAAATGTATATCATATGACTTGTCAATATATGAATTGTAAAATTGGAAAATGGATAAAGGAAATGTTATAGTGCCTGCTCTATTATCTTGGTGGTGGATTGATGGGCATGCCTATAAGGTTATAGTATAGGTGCTACAGTTTGACACTAACAGTGTCTACAGTTCGATACCTTTGGGTATTCATAGTTTGATACTTTCGAGGATCCATAGTTTGATACCTTCAAGTGTCTATAGTTCGATATCTTCGGATATCCACATCATCCATTATCCACACCTACAGAAAATGTGTAGCCTAATACAAAAAAATAAACTAAAGAGATATAAATAAGAAATATAGTATGAAAACATAAATAATCGGTATATGAATGAGAATTTACATTTATATTGATAATTTGTATCATTGAGTGTTGAATATCAATGTTCGAGTTTTGAAGGTGAATTTATGGTATATTAAAAAAATATATTGAAGTATGTTTGCATTATTTATTTAATTAAGTATGTTATCATAGTTTATATTAGTGTGATGTTCATGAATGTATGTGTTTGGCGAATGACTACTGTGAGTGGTCATCCAAACTAAGTGCTTCCCCACCAAGCTTTTAAGCGTAGCACGGGTGTTAATCAGTGTAGGTCCAAGTGATAAGAGTGAGGTACAAGGAACATCTATAGGGACAAAGGCCAATAGATAGAAGAAAAAAATACTTTTGGAATGTGTTTTTAGTTAAAGATGATTGTATATGTAATGGTTATAGGAAATTGTATGTTTTCTTTTAGATTATGTATTACTACTATTAGATGAAAATGTTAAACATTGGGGAGTTTTGTAATGTGTATATATATAGCATTGAATATAATTGTATACCTTGAATGCACGTATAAGAATTTGGTAGCTATATGTATGGATGGTTATAGGTTCCATATAGGGGGTGTTACAATTATTACATGGATTTTGGTGTGGCAATTGAACAGAATTTAGGCAGAAATGCAGAGATGTGAGGGAGAAGTAAGTTTTGGTAATGAGAGGAAGAAGAAGGAGAGAGTTTCAGCAAAAAACAACAAGTGAAGAGACTCTGCCGTATGTGTGTCATGTGGTGTGAGTGCAAGATGACTTTAAAGACACTTGTCAAGTTTCTAGGCCAACTACATGTCCTCTCTTTAGGTTGCCAAATGTCACTTAGTTCCTAGGACATTTGTCACTTAATTCTACTGCCATATGCCACTCAATTTATAGACTTAGTCATCCTAAATTTCCACATGTCAACTCATCTTGTTACTTGAAATTTTTTCTAGTCATATGAGTTCATCAATCTCTTAATTGTGACATATAACTCCAAATTACTAATTTTAATCCATCAATTCTTTTTATTGGTAAATCAAAATACAAGACATTAGAAATCACAATCATGTCACAATTATTTAGAAACTTTCATATGCCAGAATATGTTAATTGAGTGCAATTTTTCTCTAAATCAAAATTCATGTGTGTAAGCTCATATTATGCATGTGAATGAAATCATAAAATCATATCCTAAGTGTACCAAATTCATTCTATTATGATGCAAGTCATGTGAGTAAGTAATCTAACACTCTAACTCTCAGTAGTTTTAGGAACCGACTATTACAATTCTCTCCTCCTTAAGAAATTTGATCCTCGAAATTCTTACCTGATTGATCAAATAGATGGGAGTATTATTTCCTTATGTTCTCCTCAGTCTCTCATGTAGCTTCCTCTCTTGAATGATTCCTTTAAAGGACTTTAACCAAAGGAATTACTCGATTTTTTAGTTGCTTTGTCTGATATCCAACTATTTTAACCATTTCCTCTACATAACTCAAGTTAGTTACAATCTCAACCTCCTGTGCTGGTAATATATGTGTTGGATATGACCGATATCTCCTGAGCATACTAACATGAAATACATTATGAATCTAAGAAATTTCTAGCAGTAATGATAATTTGTAAGCTAATGGTCCAACTCTCTTAGTAATCTTATAAGGATCGATATATCTAGGGCTTAACTTTTCCTTTATACCTAACCTTAACACTTCTCTCCAGGGCAACACTCTCAAAAATACCTTGTCTCCTACTTGGTACTCCATATCTCTTCGGTGTTGATTTGCATAACTCTTTTGCCTGTCTTGAGCCACCTTAATCCTACTTCGGATCAATTTTACATTATCAATGGTATCTTGAATCAACTCTGGGCCTTCAACAATCCTTAGGCCTTCTTCATGCCAGTGTAAAAGTGCTTGACACCTTCTGCCATATAATGCCTCATATGGAGCCATACCAATACTACTATGATAATGATTATTGTATGCAAATTTAATGAGAGCTACATATTCATCCCATGCTCCTTGAAACTCCAAAACATAAGCCCTAAGCATATCCTCAATAATATAAATATTCATTTCACTTTGTCTGTCTGTTGGATGATGAAACGCTATACTAAAATCTAATTTTGTACCCAATGTTGTCTGTAGGTTGCCCTAAAATCTAGGATCTTGATTTGAGACAATCGACACTGGGACTCCATATAACCTCACTATCTCATTTACATATCTCTAAGCTAACTGATCTAGTTTGTTATTCTCTATAATAGGTAAAAAATGAGCTGATTTTGTTAATCTGTCAATAATGACCCATATGGCATCATACTGCCTCAGAGTTCTCAGCAAACCTATAATAAAATCCATTGTAATCCTCTCCTATTTCTACTCTGGAATAGGTAATGATTGCAATTTCCCAACTGGTGCCTATCGCTCTACCTTAACTTGTTGGCATGTCAAACACCTGACAATAAACTCAGCCATTTGCCTCTTCATTCCTGGCCATAAAAAATGTTGTTTTAGAGTACTATACATCTTGGTAGTACTAAGATGCATAGCCTAGGCTGCTATGTGTGCTTTCTCCAAAATTTCCTTTCTCAAACTATCAACATTTGGTACACATAATCTTTGATTCAACCACAATGTATTATTTCTTAATTCAAACTCAAAACTTAGATTCTGTTTTAACTTTTCTACAATCTTCATTACTTATGAGTCTTTGCTTTGAGCTATTATGATCCTTTCATATAATACTGGTCTAAGCTTCAACGTAGCTAACAATGCTTCGTTCTGTCCCAAACTTAGCTTAACATTCAGTGCTCTCAATTGAAATAGATTTGGTAAGCTTGATACTTGAATTTGTGCTATACTACTATTAGATTTCCTGCTTAATGCATCAGCTAAAACATTAGCCTTATCTAGATAATACTCTATCGTGCAATCATAATCCTTAAGCAACTCAATCCACCTCCTTTGTCTCATATTAAGTTCCTTTTGATTCAACAGATATCTCAAACTTTGATGATCTGTAAAAATTTGAAATGTTTCACCATATAAATAATGTCTCTAAATTTTCAAAGCAAACACTACTATAATAAGCTCTAAATTATGAACTGGATATTTAAACTCATGAGGCCTTAATTATCTCAAAGCATAAGCAATCACTCTACTATACTACATCAAAACACACCCTAACCCTTAGTGTGACGCATCACTGTATACAATATTTGTAACACAGCACTCTCATAAGGCATATTCCCGACAATATAATGTATCACACCACTCTCATAGGGCATATTCCTGAGCATATAGATGATATCCAAGAACATACTCTAAGAGGATGGCAAGTTAAAATAATCAGAACTACTCATTTCAAATTTTCTAGATTTGAAACACATTTTAAACAAACCAGTAATCATTTTGGCCCATTTCATTTGTGAACACATCTTAAGCAAATCAATATTCAATTTAGACCATTTCATTTACAAAACAAATCCAGTTATACATGTCATTACATTATAGAATTCACATATACATTGTACAGTAGTTGCGGAATACAATCCTTAATACAAAACAATTGAAAACATGCGTAGGTACAAACTGATTGTAACATCCCGTTTCCAGAGAACGGGTCGGACCAGAGAAACGGGTCCAGGTGTGGTAAATTACCACATCTCATG
>JAOTAY010000004.1:15387307-15402007 GCA_025629805.1 Erythroxylum baracoense
TTATTATTATTATTATTATTATTATTATTATTATTATTATTATTATTACTATTATTATTATTATTATTATTATTATTGTTACTATTACTATTACTATTACTACTACTACTTCTTTTTCTTCTTCTTCTTCTTCTTCTTCTTCTTCTTCTTCTTCTTCTTTTTATTGTTGTTATTATTGTTGTTGTTGTTGTTGTTGTTACTTTTACTTGACTATTGAGCCTTTATGAGATCAACTTGGTGCACTTCATCTTCTCTCTTTTTTATATTCATTTTTTAAAGTATTTTATCCACACTTAGCTCTTTTTTTCCTTTCTAGATATTGTCATCTAATAATTCATATTGACTTACAATTTTATTAAATTAGTGAATTGAAAATTATTATAATATTTTATAATAGGCATTTTTAATCTCTTTAAAAATGGTCATTTTTCTGTGACAAAAGGAGTTGTACTTTTACTGTGTTTGCTTGCCATCTCTTAACATACTACTTGAGGCTCTCAATAGCCTTCTTTTTTACCAATTATAAATATTCCCTTATTAATACGGTATTTTAGTTAAACCATTTTTTACTAAGGAAAGCAACTTAATCTCCCTAATTTCTTATGATATATTGATACAAGTTCATGAACTAATGGGAAATAAGATCCATTAAACTCTTTATAAACAAATTTACTAGAAACTCTTTCATTCTCAATTTGAGCTTCTATCTCGTTTTAGTAAATCCATAACTACCCTGTAAGATTTGTTCTTCCATTGTATTTCTTGAATGCTGACATTTTGAATTTATGGGAATATGGAAACCAAGAAAACAATCTTTTAGGTTTTTCACTCCTAATGTTATTGAAACATTCCTTATTTATGCCATTTGCTCCATTTACAGTTACAGCTCTTAGAACTCCTTTTAAGTTACCACCTCTCTCTTCTACTATTTATTCTTAGGATATTTAGATTGTTATTAGATCCACAAATTAAGGCTTAATCATGATTTCAACATGTATTAAAGGTATTTGTGTTAGATCCAAGGTAGGGTACATTAGAAAGGGAATTCTCATTATGAACATCGATAGTTTTAGTGGTACATAAATTACGTATTCTTACGTTTATTGTCTTAGAAAATGTTCTCTCATTAGAGATATTAGTTTCAGGGGAGAAATATTTATAGATGGATACTAAAAAACAATAGTAAAGATCATATAATTGTAAAGAAGATACAATAAGAGGTATTATAATATAAGAAGACTCTAGAAGATGTTCTCTTTCTTCCTTTTTCCTAGTTTTCTCGAAGATCTTGAGCTTTTTTGTGAGTGTTGCCATACTCTTCAAAACTCTTATAGTTCTAACTTTTTAGGTTGATTTCGATCCAACATCCTCACATTTGATCAAGTTAAATAAAAACTCCTTTTGATCATTTATCCTTTCCTTTTAGGAGCTATATATTTTCATTTATGTTAAATAATTAAAAATGAAAAGAATTTTGAATGAGTTTATTATTGAATTATTCTTATGTTAGTAAGTGAAAATGTGAAAAATATTTAAAGATTTAAGAGAGTTTTAACAACTAAACTTTTTCATACTCTCATTCATCTTTATAAAAAAGTGTTCTTGGTCAAAATTATGTTGTTAAGGATTTAAAAAAAGCATAAAAATAGACTTTTATTCATTTAATAATCAGAATACATCATCTTCTAAGCTAATACAAAGATGATTATTAAACCTAACCCTAATAGATGAGCTTAAGTTGCTTCTAGGTTGATAAACCACTCCAATATCTTTTTAACACTATAATAAGGCCTTTACATTCAAAGAGTCTCCTCATTTTTCATTGCCAATTATAAATTATTTTCCTTGTGTAACTTATTGATCACTTTTTATGACCAACTTGAAATTCAAGCCTACTAGGGAGGAATTCTCCTAAAAATGCACAAGACTTCAAAATAATGATATAAGATAACTTTGAAAAACTTATATAATATGATTATAAGATAGCAAGTTACTAAATGCTAAAGAGTGTTGAGGCTTAAAATTTAAGTTAAAAGGACAAGTACAAAGTGCAATGAAAGTTGAAACGATGATACGTTTTTCGTTTGAGTAGTGTGATGCCCTCTCTATTTTTTGATGCTAGTGTGTTTATAATCTCAAATTTAACCACCTCAAATTGTTTTTATGCAACCATTTAACCTCTAATTATCCTTTAATCTTGGCCACATCCTAACTAATTGTCTACCAATACACCATTATTTTTAAAGCATATATTAATCATGTTTCAACTATCTTAGCTCCCAAATCCCATAATTCCTAACCAATTCTCATGCCCAAGAATTTCTTAAACAATGTGGTTGACTTAAAAAAAATCTTAACAACTAGGCCTTTTCATCTTTGGCCCAAATGTGCTAAGTTTCACTTAATCTATGAACTCAACTATTCTTGGTTAGCTCATCTTGCCTTATTTCATCTTGACCTTCTCCATTTCATTTAATTCATAATTAACTCAATGAAAAGCTTATACTTTTCTTATTAAATCTTGCATTCTTTTACAGTATCTATTATAAATCTACTCAAGATCTTAATTTTTCTTTTTATCTTCCTTATATTTTGGCTATATCTATTTATTAATCCTTTCTAACTCTCAGAATCTCCTATTTTTTTCTTTATTTGATTGCCTTCAGTTTTGATTAGCTTCTTGAGGATATTGGATACCTAATTTGAGTTTCTTTATACCTCTTTTCTTTCTCTACTTCCAATTGCATTCATTATATTTGACCATATTTTGTCTCTAAATATTTCTCTAACCCCTCTTTATACTTGAATGATATGGCTTTGTCTTTTAATGATTGATCCACTTTGGATTTTTTATTTACAAGTGACCTTTTTTCATGAATTTCTTCATACATTTCTTTCTTCTTTTAAAAGACTTAAATTTGAATCTTATGTTTATAGCTTTCTTACTTTTTTAAAAGAAAGTCTTTTAGCTTTTCCTTTCCATCTTGATGTTTATTCTTTTAGTTTTTCTTTCTCATTCTCCTAATCCATATATTTCTTCTCATATCATATCTTAGTAAATATAAAGTAATCTTGTTTAGTGTTTCTAATGGGAGGTTCACAATTTCTTATAGGAACCAAGGAGCCTAAAAGCCTATTTCTTTCTAAGATTTCGAAGATCATATGTTGAGCTAGTGTTTTATGATTTTTTTAATGCTTTCTGTGAGAGATCATCTCTATTCGATAATTTGTGTCCATACTTTTCAATATTGTTTAAATAGTTCCCTTTGTTTATTACCTGAAAAAGATCTTTTGCCTCTTAGCTTTTTATAATTGGGGTTGGCTTAGACATAAGTTTTTTAAAACTTTATATAGTATTCCAATAGTCCATGTAATTATTGAATTTCTTACTAAATCGTATGAAATTGCTGGTCCATATATGCTAGAGCCAACTTATAAACTTAGTGATTCCTGATAAGGGAAACCAATTAAAATACTGATGCTTGAACACTACTTTGAGTTATCCATCGATTTATAAAACCATCAAGGCATTTTTGTAGCTATTAGCTTAAATATAAAGTCTAAACTTTCTCTCCTTCATTCTTTAATGTAAAGATTCATAACTTGTTTTTGAGGATCCAAATAGGTCGTATAAACATTTTTGTATTCATAAATTATAAGGCTTATAACCTAAACATACAATAGATAAATATAACATTTAAGTTTTCCCTTCCTAATCTTCCTACATTAGTCTACTTTCATGAAAGTCTTAACCAAGATCACCATTAGATTAAACTTTTATATGTAACTTATGAGAAAAGACTAGTCGCTCTTTCATCAATGAAATTTAGCAGATAAGAAAATAGAACCTCATCATAAATTTCTAAGGCTTAAAGTTACAAATGATTTCTTTTTCTAGATAAAATTTAAATACATACCTAGACCATACTTTTACATCACCATTTTCATGACTCTTTCACACTTATTCCCTCATATAAATTCAATGATTACTCCAATAAAATTTTGAATTGATTAGAATTTTTTTGTAAACAAAGTTGGTTTACTGATGAGTAAAGGACTTGTAGAAGCTTATGATATTCTTCCATTAAAGGCATTAAGTCACTTTGACTGAGAGTGAATAATTGATAGTTTGGATTTCAAATCTCTACTTAAGTGTCGATTATAGTCCACTGCACATTGATTTATAACAATTCATTTATTCTTCCAAACCTCTCTTTGAAACAATTTTTATTATATTATGATAAGGCATAAAAGTAACTTTTGGACCTCTTCAAGGTTACGGTGTTGTTCATCTAGCTTTACCATCTTTGGTAGTTTAAAATCCCCTTATTGACTCTCACTTACTTTCATGGCTTTCTCATAAAATATTGGCTTAAATCTCCTTCTTTTCTCCCAATGTCAGTCGTCAATTTGGTCTTTATAAATAAGCACTTCATCTTAGTTATGTCTGAGGATAAATCTTCTCACAAAATAGAAGAAAAATAAAATTTGTTAGCTTAAATGATTAAACAAAAAATGTGTAAATGATCAGTACTAGATCTTTGGATAGATGGTTTTTAAAATGTAGAACATGTTTCAAAGTAAAGAAATGATAAAATAAAACAAAATTTATGAATGAAAAGATAATGCATATACATAAAATCAAATTGAAAATGAAGTTCTCTAAAAATGAGACTTTCTATTTAAACTACCATATAATAATTAAAATAACTATGAAAATGATTTTTTAAAAATAAGAATCCTGTGAATTTAAGGATGTTGCATGATTTAAAAGAGATATATAAGAGAAAATGCCCCTTATTTAAAATTATGCATGATAAAAGAAAATAAGAAGCTGTAAGTTTTGGGAAAGATTAGTTTATTCCCTTCTATGCACTCTAAAGTTTAATGTTTCCTAAAGATTGGCAATATGACTGAGCTTTGATGTGGTTAATGCACTCAATTTGAAGTTAATGTTTTATTGCTAAAGATTGGATGAACCTTTAACAAGAGATAGGTCCAAAATATCCAATATGAAGTGGATTATTGCTCTCATCCTTTTAAAGTTTTGAATCCTAAAGGAGGAAGGAATAAATGCTTAGGAGATTAAGAAACTTAAAAGACAAACAATCTCCAAAATACACAAAACTCAAAACCTAACTTATGTTGATGTTAGGTAAGTTTTACATCTAATAAAACTTTTAATACCTGCAAGTATACGAATAGTATCTTGTAGTATCCAAGGGTATCATTCCTATGAGAAACTAGATAAAACGAATTGAACCTAACTTTGTCTAAAGTATTAAAATATGATTTGACTAAAAATAATAATAGAAATTAAAACAACTAAGCTGCCAAATTGAATTAAGATTGATCAAGGATGAATGTTCTTTCATTATTTTGTTCCCATAACTATTATTGATCCAATTATGTGTTGAACCTAGATTTCCTAAAGGATTGATTACTCTCTCTTAATACCTAATCAATTAACCCAAAATGAATCCAAAATTCCAGATTTTGCAACCTCTCAATTCACAAAACTTCCTAACGTTTTCAATTAGGTTTGAAGTTATCTATAAGATAATCAAGTTCTCACACATGATCCCTCTTTGAATGATCACCAATTTGATAATTTCATGACTTATTAAATCGCCAAGTCTCGTTACACAACCTAATCTGATTATTTTTTACTCACTCTCTCGATTTGATATCAAAGTATGAGCACGCACAGTTATCACAACATCAGAATTTTGTATTAAATCAATAAAGATCCAAGTCACAAAATAAATTCAAAATAAACCTTAGTCTAGAAATTAGAAACTCATGAATGTAATAAACATCTAGGAATTTAGTTTACACATAAAGTTTGATGAAAATAACAAGAAGAAAAGAAGGAAAACACAATTTGGAGCTTGATCTAAAAAACTAGAATTCTTGGTCAATCTCTTGATCTCCTACATTGGATCCACTTCTGTATAATGGATGCTACATTTTTTTGGCTTCTTAATGTTCTTAAATAGCGTCTTAGGGTCTTGGGGGTGTAACTAGGATTCTCCCCATTTGATCGGTTCTGAAAATGCCCTCGAACCCTAAAAAGATGGAAAAAGTCATGCCTAGGAAGCCTTTTCCACAATTGTGACTAGAAAATTGCCCTTTTTCACTATCGTGAGATGGGAGTCAAGATTTTGAATATAGGAAAACTCTTCTATCATGATTGTGATAAGGAAGCATAATCGTGACCCTGCCTATACAGCTTCATGCATTTCCAACTTCCTTATTCTTCATTTATATGATTTCTAACACTACCAAACACATCAAACACCTTAAGAAACATAAAATTAAGATTGAAAACATGCTCTAAACCACACAAAAACTTAGAATCACATTAACACAATTCTAAGCCTATACATGTGACAATCATGTAACAAACACCTATAAACATACTAAAACACCTATTAAAACCTAGTATAAACTACACTTATCAACATCCTCATACTTAAATTGCTTGTCCTCAAACAAAAACAAGTCACAAACTTAAACAACCCGAACATAAACTCATAAGAATGCATTCATGCAGTATGCAATAATGAAACAATGGCATCAAACTTTATGGAATCAATTTAACTGCAAACATCAATTAATCAAGTTGTGCCAACATACTAACCTGTATTTCATGGTTAAGCACTTTAAATGGAATATACATATTAATCAAAACATTAACATCATGTTCATTCACTTATAGCACTTTTTACATATACATTTATAATTGGTAATCAATCAAACTTGCAACTATCATTAAGTATCCCCTCATGAAAAAATTTCTATTTTTAAATATTAGTATGTTTTATTTATCGAAACACCACTTTTTTAATTTTTCTTTAATGTTAACCTAGTCTTTTGATGGGAAGGCAAATACCTCATCATGAATGTCCCCTGGTTACTCAACTAGGACACATTTTATTAATTAGCTTGGTCGGAATGTCATTATAGCCTTTTAATGGGAACACGAACATCTTGTCGTGAACATCCCCAGTTACTTAGCTATATCACATTTTTAATTGGCTACTAGCTCTATTCATAACCTAATATTTGTTTCAAAGGGCCAGCATAATAGTTATTTATTTAACACACTTTTTTATATTTATTTCACATAGCCTACCTAATTCCTTTTTACTCAATTCTCCTCATGAAAGGTTACTATTGATTCTAACTCATTCAATTGACTTATAATTATAAATTTATACAACAAATTTCCTAAGGTGAACAAAATGAACATCATATCCTAATTAATATGCATATTCAACCAAAGGAACTTAAAACATAAGATCCACAAATAAATATGCTTTTACAAATTAAATGACTATGTTCAAAACTAAACTGATTCTATCAAATTATTGTCATTGACACATTCGCACAATCATACATATGTAAAAAAATGTTCAAACAATTTCAATTAATAAAAAATAATATAATATGGTATGGAAAATTCACATACATATGATATGCAAAGCATATACATCCTTACACTTGAACAACACATTGTCCTCAATATGAGAAACAAAATAATACAAATAAAGAAGAATAGAAGAAATAAAATTTTAAAGCAAAAATACTTATAGTGCTTTGGTGGTGATGGTGTAGGTGATGGAATTTGGAGGCATTCTATGCAATAAAATTCTAGCATTCACTCCCTACAAAATAAACATAAAAATAAAAATAACAAAATACCAATAAAATAATATGAAAATAAAAATAAAAATAATTGAGTTGCCTCCCAAGTAGTGCTTAGTTAACATCATTAGCTTGACGTACTCTTCACGTTTATGCTCAACTTAAGTTATGATGAGTAGCTTGCTTCCACTCATGTTGCCCAATTTGGTTATATAGCCTGTAAATAAGCTACATATTGCAAGATAATCAGAAGGAAATAATTAATCAAATTAACAAAACCTAGTGATTTTAGTAATGTCTTTTTTTGTAACAAACTGTCAATAAAATAGGGAATAACAAAACTTCATGAATTGTCTATTGAATCTAACAATTTGTCTTGTGAGAGGGTGAATTGCTCTCTTTCTTTCTCAGTTTCCCTCATCTCCTTTTCTTCTTTCACTTTATAAACAGACTTCCTTAGCTATTTCAACCTTTATGACCTCTATCCTATGTTCTTCACTCTCTTATTCTTCCTTTCAAGATTTGACAACATCAATTATCATGAACGAGCAACCCTTGTTTGGATTCTTTAATAATATATTCATATTTAGTTTCACTTATTCATCACTAATCCAAAGTATGAGGTTGTCTTTATTGACATTTACCAAAGCTCATCCATTGTTCAAAAATGGTATACCGAGAGTTAGTGGACAATTTTGATCCTCTTCAAAGTCTAGCATGATAAATCCATAAGAATTATACATTTGTCCACTTTTGTAGGTGCATTTTTCGCCATACCAAACGATTTCTTTCTCAATTAGTCTGCCAACTGAATAAAAATAGAAGTTGGATTCATGTTGCATAGCCCCAATTGCCTAAAAATTGACAAAGGAATAAGGTTTATACCAACGTTTAAGTCACATAAACATTTAGAAAACTCTAAATTACCAACTACACAAGGTATAATAAAACTCCTTGGATTTGTCAATTGTGAGGGCATGTGGTTGGTAATTAAGGAGCTATAACTTTTTGTCATGGCAACTGTTTTATTGTCATCCCAAGTCCACTTGCTTGATAATATGTCTTTGAAAAACTTTACATATGAGGGTATGGTCTTCAAAGCTTCCATAAAGGGAAATATAATTTACAATTTCTTTAGCTTTTCTATGAATGTTATAAATTATATATCCAATTTTTTCTTCTGAAATCTTTGTGGGAATGGTATTTTTGGTGGGTAAGGTGGAGGAGGAACATAGGGAGGGTCCTCATTCTTCACTTCATCCATTTTCTTCTTCTCTTGGTCTTCTACAAGGTGGGATTTAGCTTATTTTTCCATTGGTTCTTCTAGCTCTTTCACACTCTTAAATGTGATAACCTTAAATTGCTCTCTTGGATTTACTTCCATACTGCTCAAAAGGGTTCCCAAAATTGTTAGAGAATTCATTAGCAAGCTGGCCTACTTGAATCTTTAGGATGTGAATAGAAGAGGCACTATCTTTCGTTACTTGCCTAAATTTCCCTTTTATACTTATGAGCTTATCCATGAGTTGTCTAACTTTGAATCCCATGAATTGGACTCGTCGTATTGAAATTTTGGTAGGCCTTGAGTTCCCATTTAAGTCCCTGCATTGTTAGAACAAAGGACATTTAAGTGGTTTTGCCACCCAAGATTGTACAGGTTCCAGTAAGGATCAGTACCTTCCTGACCAACTTATGCTCCCATGAAGTTGAATTGTTGAACGTTGTTGTTTTCCACTAGGAAGCAATCAGCTGTGATATAGCTCTCTTGTCTACATAGGTCACATTTGTGCTAAATTGCTTTGAATGGAGAGAAAGAGGTGGTTGTCAGGCTATTTAATTGCTTGGTGAGGTTATCGATCTTAGCCTGCAATGTTATCCCTAAATCTATAGCAATCATTCATTTTAGATATATGAAGGTTGACTAATGTCTACTTCGTTCTAACGTCTAAAGACAACTATTGTTTTCCATCTCTTCTAACAAATCATATGTCGTGTGCAATACTAGTCATGTAATTTCTTGATGATAGGCGTTGAACCTAGCCTTATGAAGTCCATAAGGGTCCTTTGCTATTTGTGATGTATTTGCTTCACCGCCGTCCTTTCTATCTCTTTTTAGCATTTAACTCTTCATGTTCCTCATTCTTGCCTTGTGATGTCTAGATTAATGTGTCTTCTACTTTTCGTCCAAACTCTCTTTCTCTTTTTTTTTTTTAATTTATCAGGATTGGGTACCTCAATCACACAA
This sequence comes from Erythroxylum baracoense, assembly GCA_025629805.1. Lineage (NCBI taxonomy): Eukaryota > Viridiplantae > Streptophyta > Magnoliopsida > Malpighiales > Erythroxylaceae > Erythroxylum > Erythroxylum baracoense. The sequence continues at coordinate 15,397,203 of JAOTAY010000004.1, forward strand.
GAAAGGGTAATAATTCCTTAAACCAAAGGAATTCAAATAATCTTAATGCTAAAATTTCCTAACAACGGCACCAAAAACTTGTTAACCAAGTTTATATCTAATAAAAATCTCAATACCTGCAAGTATATGGAATGTATCTTGTAGTATAGAAAGGTATCAATCCCATTATGAACTAGATAAAACAAATTGAATCTAACTTTTTCTAAAGTATTAGAATATGATTTGAGTGAAAATAAAAAAATAAATTAAAACAATTAAATAAACCAAGAAAATAAGTAAATAATAAGTGAGCTACAAAATTGAATTAAGATTGATCAAGGATGAATGTTTAGGATTTATTCTTTCATTATTTTGTTCCTTTAACTATTATTAATCCAATTATATGTTGATCCTAGATTTCCTAAGGGATTGATTACTCTCTCTCAAGACTTAATCAATTAATCCTAATTGAATATAAAATTATAAATTTTGCAACCTCTTGATTTACAAAACTTACTAATTTTTTCAATTAGATCTGAAGTTATCTACTGGATAATCAAGTTCTCACGCAAGAAGTCTCTTCAAATTATCATCAATTTGATGATTGCATGACTTATTAAATTGCCAACTCTTATTACACAACCTAATCTAATTACTTTTGACTCACTCTCTCGATTTGTTGTTAAAATATGACATGCACAATTATCACAACACCAAAATTTTATATTGAATCAATAAAGATCAAAGTCACAAAATAATTTCAGAATAAACCCTAATCTAGAAATTAGAAACTCCTTAATGTAATAAACATTTGGGAGTTCAATTTACACATCAAGTTTAATGAAAATAAGAAGAGGAAAAGAAGAAAAACTCAATTTGGAGCTTGATCTGAAAGACTAGAATTCCTAGATATTCTCTTGATCTCCTACGTTTGATCCAGTTCAATATGATGGCTGTTATTTTCTTTAGGCTTCTTAATGTTCTTAAATAGTGTCTTAGGGTTTTGGGGGTGTAACTAGGGTTTTCCTCCTTTGATTGGTTCCAAAAATGCCCCAAAACTAAAAATAGATGGAAAAAGTCGCGCCTGGGAAGCCTTTGTCATAAACACGATCGTGACTTTGGAAAAGTACTCTTTGTCACAGTCATGACATGGGAATCACAATCGTGTCTACGGGAAAAACTCTTCTGTTACGATCGTGACTTTATCCATGCAGTTCCATGCACGTCCAACTTCCTTGTTCTTCACTTATTTGATTTTCAACTTTAACAAACACTTTAAGAAACATAAAATTAAGATTGAAAAATGCTTTAAAGCACATGAACAATCAGAATATAAAAAAAAACATTCACATTAATACAATTCTAAGCCTATACATGAGACAATCATCTAATAAACACCTGTAAACATACTAAAACACCTTTCAAAACCTAGTATAAACTACACCTATCAGTTGACCCTTTAAGTCCCTAGTAAGGTTGCCTTAGCTATCATTGATATTTTTTATGATGATCTAAATAAAAGGAATATTTTTGTTAAAAATTAAATTCATCACTCTACCTTATTAAAGAAATATAGATAAGAACCTAAATAAAATAGAACTATATATTCCTCAATAATGAAAGTTCAAAGGTGGATTATATAATAGGAAAGGTGTGAGGAACCCACCTTACCAATCTAAATGGTCACTCAGGCTCTAATTGGCCGTGCAAATTTGAGATGTATGAATTGAGATGATTTCAAGAGTGAACGTAAGGGAAATTTGGGTAGATTCGTTTTTTTCTTAAATGAACCATATAAATTTGGACTAAAAGATAAATTTTAAAAGATTTAAACAAGAGCAATGCAAGCATGACGAAAATGTAACTTTTTAAAAAGAAAAATCTAAGAGAATTATTTAAGGGATGAATCAAGGACATGATTGATAAATTTGGTTTTTATGAATCGAAGACGCTAATAGAGGAGACTAAAGGATTGTGATTACAAAATATATTTACAAGGAGAAGGTAAAGAAATTTAAAAAATTCAAAGAACGATTCATTAAGATCTAAAAACTGTATGAGCTAAGAAATATGAATTTACTAAATTAAGCTTTGATAAAAAATATTTGAATAAAATTTATTAGGCTAAAAAATATTGAAAAACTTAAAGAAAGCTAACTAGTTTTTTAGGCCCGAACTAAAATTAATAAATAGGAGTATATTTTTTGGAAAATAATAAATAGGAATATGTTATTAGCTCTGCGTGTCTAAATGGATAATACTTCATAAAAGGTTTTAATAAAACTCCTGGAAAATAATCTAGGTCTCTTGATTAGTATATATAAAAAGAATAAGTGAAGGAGGGTCCAACTTATTTTCGTTTTTGCTTATTTTTCTGTTTAATAATTCACATTAAAATTTTTCAACAATCGGCATTACTTTAAACGTTAAATATTTGATCAAAATCCAAGATGAAATTAGTCAAAAAATTTTACTTGGTATTGTATTTGTCTAACTTATCTTTTATATCTTTTAAGATATTAAAAATGATGACAAAAAATATATGGGGATCTTAAAGAATGGGGAGAAAAATAAAAATTAATTTAAATTCAAAGCAAGTGTGATTAAGTGAATGATTTGTTTTGCAAAAGTGGGAACAAAGAGGGTGATGATCAAGAATCCCAAACCTATGTGTTCATAATATAAAACGCTTTAATAAATAAGGGTAAAGAAGGCCAAATGACATTGTATGAAATAGTAAGGGAGAAAATATTCAAAACAATGCATTAATTCATGTAAACAAAACGTAGGAAAAGGTACAAACAAACCAAGTAATGCATGAAAGAAAGGAACGAAAGCCAAAAAGACACCTTAGGAGAAGGGAGAATCGTGTAAAAACTTTCCTACCTATTTATGTCTTGTCAGTGTTCCTTTCCTTGAACGCAGATCAGATCTAAGAGGATCTAAGAGAGAATGTGTTTCTTACCGAAGGAAAATTTATGCCCCTATATGTCACGCTCTAATTGAGTTTACGCGAATTGCCAACACACAAGTCATTGATTTTTCACATATGTGGCACTATCCTAGAATTATTTTAAACTAATTAAAAATATCCTAAAGTTCAAGTAATTTCCCACATTGTAGCTGTTAATCTTAAGTTATTTAAATCCCAACCATTTGATCTCAACTGTTTATAGTAAAGAATGAACGATCAAGATGAAACAAATATGTTTTTTATTTTTCGGAGAAAAATGAGTGATTCCTGACTCCTCCTTTCTATCCAATAAAGAATTGTCACATTCACCCTAAGAAGCTCCAGAAATTGATCCCTCAATCACCACAGGAAACAATATTCCACGAGAACGAGTTAGTATAATTTGCCCTTATCAGGCAAACGACATCTTTTCAATATTCACTAAATCCTATTGTGTGCCGCATGCTCCTCTTATCCTTCAGTAGCATAATTGTAAAACAAAATCTCCAAACTTCTTCAGTCCCATCTATTCCCCAGAGAAGGCACTAGCGACAACTCTCAAAGAGCACAACATGGATGAGCATCTGGTTACTATGACTGAAAAATGGAAGAAAGGAATCAACTGAGCAAGATAAGAATCCAAAGACAAGGAAAGAGATTTTAGCTTTTGGTGTCTAGCTCAAATAGAAGAATAATGTTGCTGGCCTTGTAAGGATAATCAGGAAAAGAACTACATCTACTAACATAGTTATGTTGGTGTATGCCCTTGCCGCTAATTTATGCTGGTTGTAAATTTATTTGTATTACAATTTGTTAATCAATAAAGGCATTCTTTGTCTTTGTCTATTTATTAATTATTTAATTATTAATCATAAAGATAAGATCCATGGAATAATTATTATGCAATTAGAAATTATAATGTGATTATAATTATGAGATTTGAATTGAATTTTTTTTATTATTCCTAAAATGTTCCTAGTCATAGTTTCATCAAGATGGGGTATTGATGAAATGGTTAGACTAGAACATGTTTGTTTCTTTCTTATGAAGAAAGTAATTGATCTCATAGATTAAAGTGTGGAGACACTTAAACAAACATGTCGATGCTTATTAGAGAATAAGTTCACTGAACTGACCCAATTATGAGAATCCCGAATGGAACATTACTTGTGCGTTTGTGGATTATCTCATTATGATGGTTGTATAATTAATCCCTAAACTTGAGATTACCAAAGTTATCTCATGTAGGAATTACTATATTTTGATGCTACTTATGTTTTACTCTTTGAGTTGTTCAATTCGGTAGTTATTAGATATAGTATGAACTATATGGAGATAGTTGAGTAAATTAATAAAGAATTCGTTGTCCTAAAGTAATTAGGAAGAATGTTCTGTTGTTCTTGATTAGTAATAAATTTGGGAATCTCTGGCTAGAGTAAATTGAAATTTGGAAAAGTTGTTTCTAAATATCAATTATAAATTATTTACTAATTAGAAAGAATGAACATGATTGAATTATTTAGAGTAGACACGAATTCCATACTCTAAGTCCAATTGGAACATTAGATGACGAAAAGATTAGTTTATACATCATAGCCATGCATAGACAGGTTAAGTCAAACCACTTTGATAGTCCTAATATTTGGGTGGTTATGACATATTGCTAGACGTCAATCATGATCTGTGATTATAAATTGTTGAATTAGGGAATTAAAGATAAATTAAAAGAAGTTTTAATTTATCTAATTATAATTATGAATTAGAATTATAATTTATAATCATGACCAACATATTATGAACCTAATGGGTCACACATAAAAGGTCTATAAAGGAGAAATTGAAATTTGAATTAAGTTGGACTTAATTGAGAAGT
>JAOTAY010000004.1:15419535-15434132 GCA_025629805.1 Erythroxylum baracoense
TTCTTCTTTCTTATTCAAGACTACATTTTGTCTTGATTTTCCAATTTTACCCTTCATTTGTCTTGTTCTTCCAATTTTTCCCCTCTTTTAATGTAATGTCCCTTCTTTTGTCTCTTATGACATTACACTAATTTAAGTTTAACATCTCTAATTAATAACCCTAATTTCTATTTATGCTTGCTAAACTAATGACTAAATTCTAAAAAAATAAATAAGTAAATAAATAGATAAATAAATAAAATAAAAGAAAAAATAATAAAAAATTGGGGTCCAATATTTCTCGTCGCCTTAAAGAATTTCGTCCTCAAAATTCTTACCTGAGTCTAAAATGAGGTGTGGATAGTTCTTCTGTATGACTTCCTAAGGCTCCCATGTTGCCTCCTCTCTTGCATGATTCTTCCATAAGACTTTAACCAACTTCACAGTCTTCTTTCTCAAGTCCTTTTCCTTTGAATCTAGGATCTTTACTAGTTGTTCTTCATAAGTTAAATCATCACTTAATTGAACCTCTGAAGGTTGGAATATATGTGAAGGATCTGATCGATATTTCCTCAACAATGATATATGAAAGACACTGTGAATCTTAGATAATTCTGGTGGTAAGGCTAACTTATAGGCTAAAGGCCCAATCTTCTCAATGATCTCATAAGGTCCTATGTATCTTGGACTGAGTTTGCCCTTCTTACCAAATCTCAAGACTCCCTTCCATAGAGAGGCTCTAAGAAATACTTTATCTCCTACTTCAGATTCCATCTCTTTTCTATGTGCATCCGTATAACTCTTCATCATGTCTTCAGCTGCTTTGAGTCTTTGTTTCACCAATTTAATCTTGTCAACTATAGCTTGTACCAACTCAAGTCCTAAAAGTCTCCTTTCACCTTCCTCATCCCAACAAATAGGAGTTCTGCACCTCCTACCATACAAGGCTTCATAAGGTGCCATTTGAATTCTTGAGTGATAGGAATTATTGTAAGCAAATTCAATTAAAGGCAAATGATCATCCCATCAGCTTTTGAAGTCCATAATGCAAGCTCTTAACATAGCCTCCAATGTCTGTATTGTCCTCTCTGATTGGCCGTTAGTCTGTGGATGGAAAGTCGTGCTAAAATGCAATTTGGTTCTTAAAGCCTCTTGTAAACTTTCCCAGAATCTAGAGATGAATCTGGGATCTCTTTCTGAGACTATAGAACTTGGAATCCCATGAAGTCTAATTATTTCATCTACGTATTTCTTGACTAAAGCATTCAAAGAATCTGCTTGTCTAACTAGTAGGAAATGTGCTGACTTGGTTAGCCTATCAATAATCACCCATATAGCGTTATTTTCCTGCTATTCCTTAGCAATCCCATCAAGAAATCCATTGTAATCTTCTCCCACTTCTATTCAGGAATAGACAAAGGTTTAAGCTTATCAATAGGTGCCTGATATTCTGCTTTAACTTGCTGGCACACTAAGCATTTTCTAGCATACTCTGCCATATCTTTCTTCATTCCTCTCCACCAAAAGTGCTCCTTAAATCTCTATACATCCTTGTACTTCCCGGGTGTATTGTGTATGGAGCATTGTATGCTTTATCTAAAATTTCATCCTTTAATTCTTACATGTCTGGAACACACAGTCTACTTCCTACCACCATCAATCCATCTTCTCTTATCTCTATTTCAGAGGGTTTACCATTTTTAATTTCTTCTCTGAGCTTGCTTAAGTACTCATTTTGTTCCTGTAATTCGTTAATCTTCTTATTCATCACTGGCCTCACTCTAAAATTAGCCAATATACAATCAGATTCAGCTTGCCTCAATGTCACCTTAAGTCTGGCTAATTCCTCCAACAAAGGAAGATATACCGTCTCCACATGTGCCATGGTAGATTTTCTATTCAATGTATCCGCTACTACCTTGGCTTTCCCCGGGTGGTAATCTATCATCAAGTCAAAATCCTTTAGTAGTTCTAACCACCTTCTTTGCCTTAGATTTAACTCTTTTTGACTCATCAAATATTTAAGACTCTTACACCCTGATGCTGGCTCCATATAAGTAATGTCTCCATATTTTCAACGCAAAAACTATAGCAGCTAACTCCAAGTCATACATAGGATAATTCATCTCATAAGGTTTTAATTGCTAGAAGTATAGGCAATCACTTTATCTCCTCGCATCAACACACACCCCAATCCCTTCCTTGAGGCATCACTATATACTATATATCTATCACTACCAGAAGACAAGGTCAAAATTGGTGCAGTTGTGAGCTTATTCTTTAATTCCTCAAAACTTTTCTAACATTCCTTTGTCCACATAAATTTCTGATTCTTCCTTGTCAACTTGGCAAATGGGGCCATTATCATGAAAAAGTCCTTTACAAATCTTCTGTAATGCCCAACTAAACCCAAGAAACTCCTCATTTCTGCTATATTCTTAGGTACTCCCCAGTTGACTACAGCTTTTACATTCCTCAGATCCACATGTACTTCTTGTTCTGAAATTACATGTCCAAAAAACACCACTTTCCTTAACCAAAATTCGCATTTATTGAATTTGGCATACAACTTTTTCTTCCTCAGTATCTCCAAGGCAATCCTCAAATGTTCCTCATGCTCCTTGTCACTCTTGGAATAAACTAATATATTGTCAATAAAGATTATGATAAATTGGTCTAAGAAAGGCTTGATTACTCTATTCATTAAGTCTATGAAGGCTTCAGGGGCATTTGTTAACCCAAAGGGCATCACTAAGAACTCAAAATGCCCATACTGTGTTCTAAAAGCAGTCTTTGACACATTGGACTCCTTTATTCTCAACTGGTGGTAACCCGGTCTCAAGTCTATCTTAGAGAAGACTTTCACCCATTACAATTGATCAAGCAAATCAGCTATACGTGGAAGAGGATATCTATTCTTGATAGTGATATGATTGAGCTTCTTGTAGTCCACTCACATTCTCAATGGTCCATCTTTCTTCTTCACAAAAAGAACCAGAGCTCCCTAAGGTGAAGAACTAGGCCTAATATACCCTTTCTCCAACAATTGTTCTAACTGCCATTTAAGTTCCTTCAATTCTACCGGAGCCATTCTATAAGGTGGAATTGATATCAGTGCAGTACCTGGAAGAAGCTCGATGGGAAACTCAATTTCTCTAGGTGGTGGTGGTCCTGGTAATTCCTCCGAAAAGACATCTGGGAATTCCATGACCACAGGAATATCTTCTAACTTCCCTCCATCTACCTTCATGTCTAATGCATATGCTAAAAATGCTTCACATCCTTTCCTCATCATTTTCTCTGCTATCAGAGCTGAAATAATTCTAGGCAGACTTACTTTCCTGTCCCCCATAAACAACACTTTTTTACCTTCATCCAACACAAACTTTACTATCTGCTGTTTGTAATCTAAATTGGCATTATACTTTTCTAACGTATCCATGCCTAATATCACATCTAATGTCCCCATCTTCAATGGCATTAAATCTACCACTAATTGTTCTCTACCAATATACACTTCACAATCTCTATAAACTTGACTAATAATAATATATTGGCTAGTTGGGGTAATAACCATCAAAGGACCATCTAATGGGCTTAAATTTCTACCATGCACAGTTTTACTTAACGAAACAAATGAATGGGTAGACCCTGGATCAATCAAAACAATAATATCATCATCAAATAATTTAACTGTACCAGTCACAATCTCCGAAGCTGTCTCTGCATCCTCCCTTTTCATTGCAAACACTCTAACTGGTGCTTGCCCCCTCGGTCTTCCTGGATGATTCACTGTCTTAGCTTCCTTAGAACTTCCCACTTCAGTTGCAGTTTTGTATCCCATTGTCTCAGCTCTTTTTGAAGCTTGCATCTGAGTTCTCTCTTGTCTTGCATACTACGGGCACTTCTTAGCCATGTGCCCTTTTTCCCCACAGTTGAAACAAGCTCTAGACAATCTATAGCACTCCCCCTTATGGAATTTACCACAATGCTCACAATTGGGAATGGGTGGCTTATCCCCCTCTCCCCTTCTACTGCCTCCCATTGTTGAGGCTTGATGAGAAACGATTCTCACATGTCTAGACCTGCTTGTACCACTGCTCCTCTCCTCAGACTACACAGGGAAAGTCCTAGTACTCCTCTTTGACATAGGAGTACCACCTCCCCTCCTAAACTATTCTCTCCCTTTCCTCTTTCTGTTTATAGCGCTCTTTATGTTCTCCACATTCTCAACTCTTAATGTTGCTTCAACTAGCTGTTAAAAATCACAAAAATTCTGCCCCACTACTTTTTCCCTGATGGCTAAATGAAATCTTAATTCAAACTTACAGCTTAGCCGCCTCACTCATCATCATCTCAGCTGCATATCGAGACAGTTGAGTAAATCTACGCTCATATTCACTCATTGTCATCTCCCTCTAGGTGAGACTTAGAAATTTCCTCTGCTTCTGCTGAACATACATCTCAGACAAATTCTTCTTCTTATAAACAGCTAGGAAGTCTTTCTATGTCAATACTGGCAGTTTCATCTTACTCCCTGGCACACTTTCCCACCAATGCAGAGCATCTCCCTGTAGCAAGCTTGCAGCATATTCGACTTTTTCATCATCCTCACAGTCCATTTGATCCAACACCCTTTCTGTCTTACTCAACCATGTTTCAGCTTCTTCTGGAGCAGTGGACAGTGGCCCCATAAAAGTCCACTGCTCCATACTTCTTGAGCTTACCAAATTGCTTTCCTTTCTTAGCTGGGGCTGGAGCAGAAGTCTGCGGCATCTGACCCATGGCTAGGATAAAAGCCTGAGCAAAGGTTTAGAATAACCTAGGATCTAAGGGAGTAGGCACTTGCTCCTGCAAAAGAGGAGACTCATGCGTCTGCAATCGAGAGGGCTCACTACCTTGCCCTACTGAAGCCTCAGCATTTCCTAGGGCTCTAGACTCATCGGTGCCCTCCTCTCTTGCTGGAGGGCCAGATGCAACAGATCCTTGCAAAACTCCTCGTGTTCTTCTACGAGGTGGCATCTTACTCCTTTAATTAAAACAATAATCGTTTAGCTTACACTTGGTTTTAATTTCAATTCCTACATGTATGCATGATATGCATGTCACTCAATGCAAACAATTTATCTCGCATCATAGTTATTTATACCACTATGCATTCTAAGCCTAGGAATCCTAAAACGCCTAAGCTCTGATACCAGAAAAATGTTGGCGCATGAGTCTCGGTACTTATTACAAAGCTACTTTACGAGAGGATCAGATAAGGATCATGTGCAAGGACCAATCAGGAAAGTTCGCCGCGGCAAATTTTGAAGATCAAGCAAAAAGATCTCTCGAGAAGAGTTCGTCAGGGCAAAGTCACAAAATCAAGCGAGAGTGCCTCTCGGGAAAGGTTCACAATGGTAAACTTTTGGCTTCGCCACGGTGAAACCTTCAGATAAACCCGAACCGTCCAACACTAAATGTACATACATCCTTTCAACACAACACAAATTCCATCACTATCAACGATTAACAATCTCAACCAAGAAGATAGACGTGTACATGTACGACAGAAACTTCTTCAAATCTTAATCTCATTACTAAATCAAAATAGAGTTTGAATATAGTTTTAGTTACATATCAAAAATTTCATCAATAACTTAATACAAAATACAATGGATGCTCATGTTTAATATGCTTATAAAGCTACCCAAAAAAATAGTCGAACTAACTTAGTTGCAAAAGAACTATCTTGGAGTTTTCCAAATGCCTTGCAAGGATCGCTAACCTTCTTGTTCTGCACCTGAGGAGTAAAATAATAGGTTGAGCTATACAGCTCAGTGGCTAATATGTTTATGGCCATTGGTAATGAGCCACACAAAATTCAAGCACACATATATGTATATACCTATATCTCATTTTTTCTAGCAATTCAATCATCAACCATTCTAGCTTAAAACTCATAGTTAAGGAAGTTATCACATAACACATAACATGTATAATTAACCGTCAAACATAATCACTCAAAATGCGTATCATACTTGACAAATCAAATGGAATGCACAAACAAATGGCTTGAGAGTCCCATAGGTCGAAATTGAGAAACCAAAGTTAAATTGAGAAACCAAAGTTTACACTATATACAAAATGAGTCCGTTTCTTAAGATCTCATATGCCACAAGTAGGCAGCCAGGAGAAGGTTTAAGGTCAACGTGCACATGACAAACAAAATAGTTTCTCTCTTGCCTAAACACAAGAAAATTCTTATGCTTAATTTATCTCATCACATGTTCATACTTTCATGCATTTTATGCTTTTTTCTCTTTTTCGATTATGCAAAATGTCATAGTATCTTTCAAGGTATGACGTGAGAATACATCATAATACATTTTCCCTCATTCACAATAAGTCAAATTCAAGCAATTAAACATACATACACACAAGTAAGCAATTTGCTCATCTCAACAATAACAATAAACATATTACCCACCTAATTCGTTTGGAAAATCCAACTCAATTGTGCCTTTCCTCTTGCTCTTGGATAGGGTTTTCTTGGTTTCCTAAAACAAGCCAATTTCTTATTCAATCCACATTTAAATGGAAATACATAAAGCTTCAATAATCAAGAATAAATAAAAATCGAGCCTAGACTTAACTTACCCATAATATATCTAGGCTAGAAAACTAAAACCTAGTTTAGAAATCCATAAAAAAATCGAATGGTTTTCTCTTCTTCTCTTCTTTCTTCCAACACTAATCCCTTTTGTTTTCTACCCAAACAAGAAGGAAAGATGAAGCTTACCTAAAACAAGTTGGTTTCTCTTCCTTCTTCTTCTTTCTCCTAGCTTCCACGATTCTTCTTCTTCTTTTCTCTTCTTTCCCACGTTTTTCTCTCTTCTTTATCTCTTCTCACAATTTTCTTCTTCTTCTTTCTTATTCAAGACTACATTTTGTCTTGATTTTCTATCCTTCATTTGTCTTGTTCTTCCAGTTTTGCCCTTCTTTTAATGTAATGGCCCTTCTTTTGTCTCTTATGACCATTACACTAATTTAATTCTAACATCTCTAATTAATAACCCTAATTTCTATTCATGCTTACAAAATTAATGACTAAATTCTAAGAAAATAAATAAAATAAATCAATGAATAAATAGATAAATAAAGAAAAGAAAAGAAAAGAATAAATAAATAAAAATTGGGGTTTAACAATTTTGGTGTTATCTTGCATAGAATTGGTTGTAAATGACAAGAGAATATCGTGTAATGGAATTCTGTCTAGGGTTTACCGAACCAATCACATTGTTTGGGTCATACCTTAACCTACAAGACTCTAAATTTGGTTATTTCAGTTGAATATGAAAACTAAGACATATAACTAGAAATCTCAAGAAAAGACTCTGACTTAATTCTGAATTTATGATATTGGAAATTGAGATTGAAAATGGTGACCTGATGTTATCCCTATTTTAGAGCAGCTTGTGATATTTGGTCTATATATCGTGATTGGGAAGTCCAAATGGTCTGATTGTTAGTTTTATGGAAACTAGAGACATAGGGTAACAAATGCCTAGAAGACCTCAAAACCTAATTCGAACATTTTCTATATGGATATTAAGGAACAAGTGGAGTCTGTCATGTGATTTGCTTCTAGACTGATTGTTTACCTATTTTTAGACCTACTGTGGGCTTAGCCCAAATTGCACTATTTTGAGTTTGTTTTCATTTCCGATTTTTACCAAATCTTATCTGAACTTTTTTGAATATATATGAAACTTTTAAAGCACCTAGAAATAAATGAAATAGGACTTCCCTTATATGAATTGGATGATTGAACATTGGAATTTAAGATTGAGCATAATGCATTCCAAAGAAAACTTACATATACATAAATTATTTGTATGCATATTTATTGCTCATATATATATAGTATATTTGTATGCATATTTATTGCTCCTATATGTATAGTATGATTATATAAATGTGATTTTGACACCCTTCTAATAGTGGTAAGTTATGACTTGTATGTATGAACACAGGTATAGATTTTATGACTTGAAATGTACATCATATGACCTGTCAATATATGAATTATGAAATTTTCAAATGGTTAAAGGAAATGTTACAGTGCCTGCTCTATTGTCTTGGTGGTGGATGGATAGGTATGCTTATAGGGATATAACGCAGCTGCTACAGTTTGATACCAATGGTGTCTACATTTCGAGACTATAATGTTTCCACATTCTAATGCCTTCGGGTATCTACAGTCTGATACCTTTAGGTATCCACAGTTTGATACCATCAAGTATCCATATTTTGATACTTTTGAGTGTGCACAGTTTTGATATCTTCATATATCCACAGCTCTATTATTCACACCCACGAAAATGTGCAGACCTAACACAGAAAGTAAAGTAAAATGTTATGGATAAGAAATACAGCACGACAATATAAATAATTGGTATTGATGAGCATTTGCATTTATACTGATAATTTGTATCAATAAGCGTTGAATATCAATATTTGGCTTATAAATGTGCATTTTTAGTATATGGATAATATGTTAAAGAATATTTGCATTATATGCTTAGCTTAGGTATGCCGTCATCATTTACATGAGCGTTGAATATTAATGTTTGGTTCATGAATGTGAATTTATGTTATGTGAGTTGTGATTTTTCTGAATGTGTGTGCTTGGTGGATAACTGTTGTGAGTGGTCATCTAAACTAAGTGTTTTCCCCACTAAGCTTTCAAGCTTAGCATGAGTGTTAATCTATGTAGCTTCAGGTCATAGGAGTGAGGTATGGGGAACATCTGCAAGAACCAAGATCAATAGTTAGGAATAAAAGTACCTTTGGATGTGTCTTTTGATTAAAGAATGGTTGTATATGCAAAAAAGGAAACTGTATGTTTTCCTTTTGGATTAATGTATAAATATAAAGATGTAATACTAATTTTCAATGATAATGTTAAATGATATGAAATTTTGTAATATGTATATGTGTAACATTGAATAGAAAAATATGTAATGACAGTCCCTATAAATGAATAGAAATGTATGCCTTGACTGTTTGTACAGGAATTTGGTTGCCATGTATATGGGTGGTTGTAGGTTCCGTATAGGGATTGTTACACTCTCAACATAAAATTCAATTTAGTGGTGTTGGCAATTAAAGAATCGTAGGACATAGAGTCTATGAACATCAACGAGTTAAATAGATCATTGTTAGCTTATGAAGAAAGAATGAAGAAGACCCAACAAAAACCCATAGAGTAAGTTTTGCAAGCAAAATTTTCCTTTAATTATAAGGGGAAGGATAGTGGAGGAAGAGGTCGAGGTCATGGTCACAGTCAAGGAAAAGGCAAGCAAAATTCATTTTATGAAGGTGGAAGCAGGAGTTCTCAAAAGGCGATGGACGAGAAAGAAATAATAATTGGAGAAAGGATAAAAGAGATTGTTGGAGTTATGAAGAAGTCAAGTTTAAACAGCTTTTTTTGTTGATAAACCAAATGTGTATTTAAAGTTTATTAAGCTAGTTTTAAATAGCGCAAGTTTGAGGTTCATTCGACTTCTCTAAAGAAAGTTATAGCTATCTTATTAAAGGCTGCTTAGATATAAAGCCTATTGTTTATAATTCTATTATGTATGTTTTCTTATTAATAACTGGTATTTAGGCCTATAAAAGATTTGTAATTAATTGTTATAAGTTAAAGTAAGAAGTGGAAATATAAAAATACATTTTTTTCAATTAACCTTTTCATTTCTTTTTTTCTCAATTGTGTTAAGGATCTATATTTGTAACTCACTGTATCTTCCCACAAGCCATTGACGGTGCTTCAAAAGTTAAGAGAAGTTAAAGGTCTATCAAGATTTTAACACTTCTTTTCATTGTTCATCATTGAAAGAAACCTTTATTCGATGTCGCCTTGGGGTTAATTCAAAATTTAACTAGGGATTGCATATAGTGCAACCTCGGGTCGTTCTCTTTGAGGAGCCAAAAATGAAATTAAATTCCTAAGTAATTAAATGCAATGCAACCTAAACTATAAAATGGGGTTTGATTTGATTAACTATCACTAAAATTGCAATGAATTAAAATAAACATAAAGGACTTGTTTTTTGGTATTTTAAATTTAAAATGAGTGATATGAAATGATAGTGAGTGAATGGACTGAAAAAAACATAAGTGATTAACAATGATAAAAGCAACCCTCCAATTTAATAGCACAGGCAATCATCACTTAAACAGATATGGGAGTTAAAAACAACGAACCAAGAGTTATAATCAAGCTTTTAATCCAACAACCGAGCCACCTCGAATTGTCATAAAATTATTGTCCAAGGTCCCAATTTACTAACTGCCTTATTACTCAATAATTAATAAAACATAATTAAATCCAAAAACAAATATAACGATCCAATAATTCAAGCCACCTTGAATAATCACCAAATATTCACTAAAATCTCAATAAAAAGTCTTGACCCAAGACAAAGTAATGAAATTAAGCCATAATCAGCACAATATCAGTTACTAAACAATAATCTAGGCACATAAATCTTCCAATATCAAGATATAATCAATACATAACTCTAAATAATTAAATAGTTATCCTAAGACCTAGTATGGATCTAACATAATCTCATACTACGCCTGCTTCCTTCACAACTAAAAGTATCCTAATTTATATAAACAACTACCAACATTGGTCCCTAATAAAATTCCATGTTATACCTATGTTGGATTATATTTATTTAATTATACAAGCGAGTTTTCATCTTTATAACATAAGTTTAAAGGCTACGTACACTGGTCCATGTTTAGGCTATGTTTGTTTATGTTACAAGTTCTTTAAGAAAATAGAATGCATTAATAACATACACAAGGCAGAATATAGAACAATTTTTGACATATATTTTGAACATAAGTCTGTGTTCCATTTATCTTAATCCTAATTCATGCCAAAAATTTTTCAATTTGGCTCTAACTTTCCCAAATTCATTCCTTATTTATTTTGGGAGCTAAAAAAAGGCTTAAAAACAAATTATAACACATTTTTTAAAGTTAAATAAAATTGAAGAATAAACACGTTGAAAAGCCTTACAAAAGTGTAAACTTACAAGCTTGTAAGCTGACAAAAATACAATATTAAGCAACTAAGAAATTTACTCAGGAGTTGCTAGCAAGAGTAATAACTTAAATCATAAAAACCATCCCCTCCTTACATTACTACTAACTTGAGTGTTGCAGTTGTTGGATGTGAGGATTTCCCTAATGATTGAGCCTAAGTTTATTATCTAAATTAGCAACACTTTCATGGCCTTTACTATACTTTCTGACTCCTAATTCTTGATTTTGTGCTTAAATTAATCCTTGAGTGTGCATTTTTATTTTATGCAATTTGATAGTAAAAATTGTCACAATTTGTATTAATTGCATTTATTAAATTTTCTAAGAACAATCGATATTGTAAATTGCTATTTTTGATTGTAGGATCCTCAAGGAGAAGGGAGTCAACGTGCTGAATTGAAGTCAACAGGAGGTCATAGCCTTCAGGAAAAATTTGCCACGGCGAGTCCACCTGTCGCCGTGATGAGAAATGATAAATCTAGGCTAAACTTTCAGGAGAAGTTCACTATAGCGAAGGAACCAGCGAAGAACAAATCCTTTCGGGTAAAGTTTGCCGCGGCAAGCCTTCACAAACTTGGACCATATTTGGGAAAATCTCTCACTGTTCCGACCCGACCTGCAACCCAGCATTTAAAAATATGCCAAATTAAGTTATGCGGGGAGAATTTGACAGAGACTCACTCTTCATCTCTCACTCTCGGCATTCATCCATCACCGTTTTTCACTTCTCATCATCATAATCTGTTGCTACCATGGATGCTGTCGGTGTACCCACAGTTGTAAGTGCTTCTGGAGGGATGCTTGGCTAAGCATCATTTTCTTTTGAAGATGTAGGGATGGCTTGAGTTCATTGGGCTTCAAAGGGGAGTAGTTCGTTCATGTCTTTCTACATTGTTACGAACTCCTGAGTTAGGATTTATGCTTTGTAGTTAGATTTATCTTTATTAAAGTTTAATCAAGAGTTGAACAATTGTGTTATTGGGTTTGTTGATGTAGAACATGGATGCTCAATATATGAAGATTCATATATGTCTTTTTGGTGATTGTGTTAATCCTCTTTTATCTGCCTAGTTGTGTTTGACATTGAGATTATGCTTGATCCAAATTGACTTGCATTGACCTGCCCTCTACACACACTAAGATGCATTCAACAAGGTTTTAAGAAATGGAGTTCATTGATTAAAATCTTGGACTTAAAGAGTTCTTTAAGGTTATTCATTTTGAAAACTTAGTGAATTTCGCTCCCAAAAGATTTGTTTGGAACCATGATAGCCAAAGCTCATTTTCAAGAGAATTTTTTCTCATTTGATCATTGTTTGAATTTTCATATTTCATTTCCCAAAAAATCCAAAAGCACCTTTTAATACATTTTTCTTTCATTTAGTTCAATTCATTTAGTTAAATCAAAACATCCCAAAACTCCACTCTCAACTAATTTAGTTTGCATTTCATGACAATTAGGCTAGCTTAGATCATTTGCTCTAGGTTCCGATTAAGTGAGATGTTGCACTCTATATTGCAATCCTTGGAATTAAATTTTTGATTCGGTTTCCAATGGAGTAATCAAAAGATTCAACCACACAGCGGATCACCCACGTACACCTCCTTTATAGCCAATGTGTCAGCTAATTATAAACCATTAACATATGATGATGCTATTAGAGATCCTTTATGGATATAACCTATGGAATCCGAATTGGAAGCACTGGAGTTAAATTAAACATGGATTCCATGTAACCTGCCAAACAATATAAGAGAATTGTCCACAAAGTGGATATTCAAGATAAAACATAACCCAGACGACTCAATTGAAAGGCGAAAGGCATGACTTGTGGTTAAGGGTTTTAATCAAAGAGCATGAGTAGACTATTCATATGAGTTTTCATCAATAGTCAAACTCACCTCTGTTCGAATACTGCTCACCATTGCCGCTACAAAAGATTGGCCAATACATCATTGTGACATTAACAATGCGTACCTTTATGGTCATATTGAAGAGGACATATATCTGCTTCCCCCTCCAGGCAACCAAACTGAACCTGGGCAAGTGCTGAAACTCCAAAAATTGTTGTATGGTTTAAAGCAAGCGGGCCGCCTGTGGAACAAAGAAATCACAAATAAATTAAAGGAATTTGGTTTTATCCAGTCCTTATCTGACGCATGCCTATCTATGAATGGTACAAGAAACTCTTTCCTTACCTTATTGATTTATGTAGATCATGTCCTGCTTACTGGTCCCTGTGAACAATCCATATCTGCTACTAAGGATCTGTTGCATAATAAGTTCACAATTAAGAACATAGGATATGTCAAGTATTTTATTGGGGTAGAAGTTGCTCGATCGGTTGACAGGATGTTATTATTATAGCGGAAATATTTTCATGATATTATTCGAGATATTGGTTTGGAGGACATCAAACAGACATCTATTCCACTCTCATTGGGCATGAAACTAACTAATGTGAACCCAATATCTCATCACTAACCATAGAGGATGGAGCCTTATTAACAAATCCGAAGAAATACCACAAACTCATCAGACAATTGCTATACCTGAACCTTACCAGACCAGATATAGCATTTTCAGTTTAGCAACTAACTCAATTCACCAACGCGCCACGCCAACCTCACTGGAATGCCCTGGTTCATATTCTCCGTTATCTCAAAGGGACAACATCAAAATGCCTACTATATCCTGTCCAACATAACCCTCATGTTCATGCCTTCTCTAATGTGGATTAGGCAGGATACACTTTTTCCCGACACTTTCTAACAAGGTACTGCATATTCTATGACGCTGCTTTAATCTCTTAGAAAACAAAAAAGTAAACCACCGTAAGTTGGTCTTCCATAGAAGTAAAATACAGAAGCATAGCAAGTACATTATGCGAACTACGGTGGATTTCTTATATCTTCTGAGACCTGCAGCTACCACTCGACCTTCCTATACCATTGCACTGTGACAACACCGCTGCAATCCACATCTCTTCCAACCCTGTTTTCCACAAAAGAACCAAACACTTAGACATTGATTGCACCTCGTTCGTGACTCCATCAAACAAGGTTTCCTTAATACCACACATCTCCAATCAAAGCTTCAGTTGGTGGATTTCTTCACCAAACCTCTACCTGCTCATGCTTTCTCAAACATCACTGTCAAGTTGGCACTACAACAAAAATGACATATGGTAACAGGTGATAAGTGTTATTAAACATGAATGGTAACACTAATGAGTATACTATGACAGCCCATGTTACTAAAGATATGATGCTTTAATAACAGTTTTAACATGTTATTGTCGAGTTTAATATGACATTTATTGATAGCTATAAATGATTTTATATTATATTTTATAAATGTTATTAATTAACTATTTGTAACATTTTTACACTATTATATATTAACTTTTTGCAATATCATTAACATGCAGAAGATATGAATTTTGTAACATTTTAAAAATGTTATAGATAAGTTTTCCATGACATTGATAGAATGTTGTTGTTGAGTT
>JAOTAY010000004.1:15452073-15477280 GCA_025629805.1 Erythroxylum baracoense
AAGGACTTTTTGTATTTTATGTGTCTAAAGCTCTAATAATTATAAAACATGATAAATAGACCATAGATATCATAAAATACATGCAAGATACTAAATATAAGGTACTAAAAATATATACAAATATGATTGCGTCAAATACTCACGATATCCTTAACCTGACTATGCAAGGCTAATTGAATATCTTTAAAAACTACAAGACAATCAAGAGTTAATTTACAAAATTTTTAAAGCATATCAACATAATCATGAGCCACTATACAACAAAAGTATAAAACAGAGATTACCACGGTGATAATACCCCGAAAATGTCAAAAGACTGCACGATCTACTCAAAACTTCAAACTCACCAAATTAACCTACATGGTTAGAAAGCGGAGAGGGTGAGTACACTATGTACTTAGTGAGCAGGAAAAAGCATATCATAAATAGAACCCGGTACACACTAAAGCGGTTTAAATAACCTAAGGACAGTTTTACGCATCTAACATGCACATAACCACCTATGAAGTGAATATGCATGATATAGAAACATATAGACCTAGTCTATGACTCATGCTATACTAATTACGAACCACCTAAGCCTAGCCTATTAATCACTCATTCAGTAAACATAAGTTCTAGTTCCAGTACACATGTGCAGAAAATCATCATATGTAAAAATCAAATCTCGTCAGGAAGTTAAATCTCAAGAATAAGCTAAAATAATTATATGTGTCACCACTAGTTGGCCAAATTAGTGTGCACACCCACCGAATCCCGGTGTTAGCTTGACTTTCATCTATGGTGAGTCCAGACTACGGTCAATAAGAGCGACATGACCTTAGGTGATGACCTCGTCGATGACCGGACCTCTAAGTGTGCAATCACCTTCGAGTCCTGTAGAATGGTGTCGTTACAAGGACTCGACTTTTATGTACCAGCGTTAAGGGTACGGAGATCACTTAATTTGTTGTGCCTAGCACAAGATTGGCTAATTGTTTCCTTACCAATCACAAAAGTAATATATAAATATTAAGTACAAAAAAATCAAGTAAGGTACCATGCCTTTATTTATCGGTCCAACTGATAACATGGAACCTTGCTATGGCTCTAAGCCAAAGAGAACACATACATGCAGCATACATGACTCGATTATGCATATGTAAGTTCCAAAACATTATTTCATGTGGTAAAAGTCATCTTTTGCACTCCAAGTGCAAAGTTATTCAAAAATGTAGATTCAGAAAATAAAACATTGTCTTTTGCACTTCAAGTGTAGGTTTGTTGAAAACAATATCATTCCTCAAAATTCGAATAATCAGTTTACAAGAAAATTGAAATTTTTATAATAATATAACTATAATATTCCAATCATAAAGCTTATGGTAAAACATTTTCTATAACAATTTATTCGTGCATCATCAAATCTAGTAATAATATAACATTTCGTAAAACACAATTTTAAATTTTCTTAAATACTATTTTGAAATGCTTTTAGAAATTAAACTCATAATATAAAGTTTCCATTTCTCATTTTCCTTAATCAATAAACAATGGTGATAATAAGTTTTCTGAAAACTTCAATACTGAAAAATAAATCGTCCACTAGAATTGGTATTATATGGTACCTCTCAAATCACTTTTAAAATAAATGGTGGCGGCATTATTATTACATGACTTTTCTTACTCAACATAGCCCACCACTAGTTTCTTTATCATACGATACAGTAGGCCTAAAGTCACAAAGTTAGTTCTGCATTGCTTACCCGCAACTGGTTACCAGTAATTACAGAGCTGGTTCTACATTGCTTACCCGTAATATGTTAACCACTATATACTAGTAGTTACGGAGTTGGTTTTGCATCGCTTATTTGTAACAAGTCATGGAGCTGGTTCTACATCGTTTACCCGTGATTGGTTAACCACTATTTATGGATCTAGTTCTATATCGCTTACCCGTAATAGGTAAAACGCTATAAATATACCGGTATAATAACATTATAAAACCTAGCAATGTACTATAAGCAAAAACAACTCTTACATTTACAACTCGTCTAATTTTCTAAATTAAGTATAGGAGGATTTATATCTAAATTATTTCAATGTGACTCCCAATCATATAAAATTAAACTTTCAATTTAAAACTCATATATTGCCGTAACATACACTTATTCTGGCAATATTCACTTGTAAAATATCAATTGCATAAAACTCAATATAAATATTCATTTCATGATCAAATGAAAACCATTTGCATAAACTCAATTTAAAGAACAATCATATGTCATCAATTCTTTAACAAAGAATTAAGTCATAAAAAATAATTAAAATGTACTCACATGTTATTAATTCTTTTGTAAAGAATTTAGTCATATAAAACAAATAAAATATACTCACATGTCATCAATTCTTTTATAAAGAATTTAGTCATATAAAATAAATAAAATACACTCACAACTTGCTAGTTTCCTTTTCACCACTTCGAAACCCTTCAGTTGACTTCGTTTTATGATCCAAAAACCTAATACCAATACATTCAACTCCTTAATACATTTTTCAATTAAATATATCATAAACAATGTCAACTTCATTACTTTCCACATACAGCACATCCTTAATCACATTCACATGGTTATTACTTCATAACCATATTTTAATACTAAAAATGCCCTTAAGGTTAAACTTAACATATTACACCTTAAACTTTTCCAATTCAATTTCATTTGATTTCTAATACTTAAAACCAATCCAAATTCACTCCCATGACATTTTAATACACATATTTAAGCCATAAACTTTCATTAACAATTTTTTGACAAAATCAAACACTCTAGGCCGAATCTCATCCAAAACCAATTCCAATTCAATTATTTTTCGTTTCTTTACTTCCTTAGCATCAAAATAAGCCATGAACATCATAAAACATCAAAATAGAATTTTGGATCATAACACATTAAAAACCCTAACCTTGGTCGAAAACTCATCTAATCATTTCCATATTTTTTCTTTCGTTCTTTCATCATTAAACTAGCTTCCTAATGTCATTCATTACTCATAAATCATCAAATAACAACATAAGATACTTTAGGCAATAGATCTCACCTTTGACCAAGTTTGACAAAGTTTGACCAGGGTTCCATACACTTGATTAGCGTGATTTTCTTCTCCCAATTGCTTCCAATGCGAGAAAACCTTGATATTACATGAAAATGGTGTAAATCACACCATCAAAACCAAATCTAATCTATAACCTTACAAATCAGATTTTTTAACAAGATTAGTAAGCTTAACAACCCATTTTCTTCTTCTTCTTCGCTTGAATGACCATGGAACTTTATTGGAGGTAGAAGAGCATGAAAAATGGTTTGGATCACTTTACTTTTTCTTAACCGTAGGTCTCTCTCTTTTCTTTTCTTTTTTCTCTCTTTCTCTATAATTCTCTCATCTATGGCCAGCCACCAATGGTTAAAGAAGATGAAGTCTTTGTTGAATTACAATTTTGCTTCCATTTCCATTATAATTACACCTTTATCCTTAGTAACATCTTATAATTACAACTTTACCAAAATGTCTCATATTTACACTTTTACCAATTCCACTTGTCTCCAATTAATTAGTTCTCTTCTAATGACTCATCATTCCACTAACTACTTGTAAATATATCAAATTGTCCTCTAATAAATACAAAAAGACCAAATTGCCCTTTAATGCATTTAATTCACTAACTAACCGAATTAAATTTCAAAAATATTCCATAACTGTCTTATCATCAAATGTACCATAAATTACTCAAATAAGGGTCAATATTTATTAATTGGATGCTTTAAAATAGTTTCAAATGGGTTTAAAATCCTCAATGCCCATTATTTTCCAAAAAGAGCTTTTTAACCTTAAACTTTCGAAACTTTCGAAATTCATCCGATCGGACTTATTTTAAAACCACTTTAGAATCATTAAACTCTAGTATCTATTCTGGGTATGTTTCAAATTTTCGGGGTTGGGTCCACAAAATCATTATTCAAGCGAATTCACTATTCATCCAAAAATACTATTCACCCAGATTCACTATTGATCTAGAAATCATCCGGATATCATTGAAAAGTATCATCTAAATCCTCAAAGTACATTTTGAGGCTTTTAAAGCTCATTCAGAATCATTCCGTAACTTTTCAGAGTTTTCGAAAATTTTCTAAGGAATTTTCGATCGAGTCCAGAACCATCTCTAATCTATCCATGATCTCTGTGATAACCTCAATAATACAGTTAAACACTTACATTACTCTAGTACACCCTAAATAGAGCATACTTTATAAATGCATATACAACACATTACATAGTACAATTATCAAACTAGCTTATTACAAATGGTGGATACTATTGGGAAATCGTGATCCGATCTGCTCCCAACTACAGTGAATAATTATAAAATCTTTTTATATTTTGGTTTTTCGAAAACCAAGATCTCTTTAATTCTTTAAAATGATCAACGCATAAATCATAATAAAGTGGAATCTTAATTCATACCTTATTCTAAATTTTGATTTGTATCTTGTTGTATTCCTCGAATCGTTTATAAAACCGGTCCATGTCAACTGCCATAGCCACACAAGTGTTTGGGCTCTAACGATATCTACAAAATAAGTTAAGAGAACTTTGTAACTCCTACAATAACAGTTAAGCAAGAAGTACTAACTCTATCAGAGCTTAAGCTTATTTATAATAGATTTTGGACATTTTAGTAATTTAATTGAAATTAAATTTTAGTTTCAATTAAACTTTAAATATATTACAAATAATTCTAATTAAATACCAATTATGCCCAAATAAGATCTAATATCTCATATTGATCTTTATTTATTAAATATTTCATATTTAATAATAAAGTTTCTCAAACTTTGCAATGAAGTCTAACTTGATTAAAATATCTTTGCTCTCTTTAACATATTCTATATGTGAGACCTATCGGGTTCCCAAATATGTTGGCAATGATTATAAATTAAAATTCTAATTCATAATCATAATCAGATAAATTAAAACTCCTTTTACTTTATGTTTAATTCTCCAATTAAAGAATTTATAGTCATAGATCAAGATTAGTGTCTAACAACACATCATGACCACCCAAATATTTAGGAATGTCAAAGTAGTTTTGAGTAACCTTTCTAAGCATGATTTTTTTGTATCATTCAATCATTTCATCATATAATGTTTTGATTAGACATAAAGCATGGAATTAATGTCTACTCTTTTTTAGTCCAATCACATTAGTTCTCCACCATTAGCTATCGATTCAATTAATGACATTTATAAATTATTTACAAAGTGTCATTGCACCTTGTCTAAGCATTTCCCGAATCAATACTAGTCGAGAATAATGAAACATTCTCCCTACTTACTTTAGGGTGATAAATTCTATCTTGATCACACAACTACCTTCATATAGTTTATGCTATATCCAACAACTATCGATTGAATGACCCATGATTAAATAGGTCATAAGTAGTATCAAAACATAATAATCCCTATACAAGATAACTTTGAAGACCTCAAGTCAAAGGATCACTTATACAATTATCACAATGAGAATTTCATATCCATACAAGTAATGTTCCAAATGGATTTTTCATATCAGGTTTATTTAGTGAACTTGTTCTCTAACAAGGAACCACATGCTTGTTTAAGTATCTTCATACTTTAGCCTATGAGATTGACTACTTCCTTCATAAGAAAAAATATAACATGTGATGATCTTTTTATGTTTTATTAATGTCTAGTCTTAATTAAACAATACCTAAAAGTAATTTAGGGATAATACATAAATGCAATATGAATTTTATAATTATAATCTCATCATAATTTTATTTGCAAGTATCTGTAAATGTTTGAACAAGTTGTCTACTAAGAGATATTTTTTTCTCAGTATGAACTATGAGTAAATGAATATTATGATAGGTAATCCAAACAGGCATAATGAAATAAATTATGATATTTAAAATACACATAAACATAAATCAGATAGATTAATGCTAAGTAAAAGGATGAGAAAACTTGAAACATGATTACTATTCATACCTTTAGTGTTGTTCCTCTGTGTTTTTTCTTTTTCAACGCCAATTCTCTTAGGCTATAAAGAAAAGTTGTAAAGGAGAGACAAAAGATAAGCAATAAGAGTGTTTTATTTTCTCATGCCCCTGAAGGCTTGGTGCTTCTTACATTATATAGAACCGGAAAAGGTTCAAACCAGATAAAAAGAAAAAGTAAAAGCTAAAAAAGTAGATTCCTTATGAAAAGGAGTCAACTTTTGAAAATGAAAAAAAAAAGATGTCGGCCACATGATCGACAATGAGTACACAACTTTAATGATTACATTGTTAATAATTACAACCGACAATACTTTTCAGTCTTCAATAATTACATCGTCAGATGAGCTATCATCTTTGACATTTAATGTGGAAGGACAATGAGGACACTTATGAGCTAGATAGTGCTGTAATTGCTTACAAATGGATTGTTTCCAATCGTTGGATAAAACATTGAAGACTTCAGAATTATATGAAAATTGAGCTTCAACTTGTTTGATTAGCCGTAGAGAGTCAGCAGCTATTGGGGTCTTATAAGAGGATGTCATAAGAAGATGGGTCTACGATAATTGAGTTTAATTATTGATTCAGAAGTAATTTTCAAGCACTGTTGATAAACTCCTTCGATGCAGTGGAGATTGAATTGGTTGATTAAATCCCAAGTAACTTCATACTTTGGAAGTTCGTCTATTGGTGGGTACATTCCATTACAAATTCTAATATGAACATAGGCCAGTCTGGATAGTTGTATATATGAATCCTTGAAGTTGTCTGCTTTGGTGAAGATAGGATAAGTACTAAAAACTTTTATAAAAATTTCTCTTTCCTTGGAAAATCTGTCTTTATAATTTTTTGCTGTAAGAGTAAATCCAGCTGGGAATTCAGCTAAGCTATATAAATTGGTTAAGTAAATTGTGTCTACTAAACCACTCTGGAAAAAGAGATAAGTGGTGAGTGGATCAGCTTTTAGGAAAATAATGGCTTTTGGTCCACACCTTCCTCGATTTTGTGGATAATATTGAAAATTTTTTCTTTAGTCCATCCATTAAAGGCTTGAAAACAATCTAAAAAAATGTCTGAAGTGATTCCCTTCATTTCGTCCTTAAGAGCTTTTGTGGGTATAGCATTGATTCTTTCCATATTTATGGGTTTACCCAATCTTTTCATTCTAGATTTTGAAGGTTGTTTTTCCAAGGCCTGTTTGTATTGAGGTTTAAGTACAAGATTTTTGAATTTTGTTAGGGCCTTTTCTGCTTCTGACCTAGTGGAATAACTTTTATAGATATTATAATCTCATCATAATTTCATGAGTGCTTATGTCTTTTTTTTTGGAAAATGAAAATTGGATTAAATATAGACAAAACTATGTCAATATTACAGTGAGTTTAAGTCAAACACTATACAAACAAGTATATTACAAAATAGGTCAACTATAAAACACAGAAATCTACATTAAACAAACCACCGTCGTCTCTCATATCTGAGGAGAGAGAAACATGTAAATTTTTTGCAATTACTTCCTATCTAATCCAATTGAGAATCTTGTCCGCTAAAAGATATGGTACCTCCTCCAAGCTAGAAAATTGTCTACAATTGCATTCCTCCATAGGAAGTAGATAGTAGAGGAGAATGCAACTTTATAGAGAATTGCATTAGGCATACCTTTTGCAGAGTTCCAAATGGCCTAAGTCAATGTATGTTCCCAAGTATAAGTATAGCCAGTACCTGGCAATATGTGCAAAATCCTGCTCCAGATTACTTTCGAGTAAAGACATAGAAAAAAGACATGTTCTTTATCTTCAATAGTCAATTTACTTAACAAACAAGTTGAATCCACAGACTTGTGCCATTGACTTTTAGTCTAAATTCTTTTTTTGATCGCAAGCAAAGCTATAAAGGAGACTTTAGGGTGAGTGGAATTGGTCCATAAGGGAGAAGACCAAGTTACTTCTGTTAACCCTTGAACAAGGATCTTATGGCATGATTTATTGGAGAATTTTCCATTCAAATTTGGGGGCCAAACAATGGAGTCATTCATCTGCACATTATTTATGAAAGGGAGATGTTGAGCTAAATGGTTAAAGCCTCTAAAATTCCCAATCCATTGATCATTGAAAATCAAAGAAGATACTTTAAGAGCAAGAGGTATTCTTTTTCTCAAGTATTGTACTTGTGGGTTGAGAAAAATGGGGCTCAAATCATGAGTGCTTATGTTTATTTTGCTTTACTACATATTTCTTAAGGACAGAAAGAAACAAAGGACTATAGATGGGAGAAATTTGGGAAAAAAGAAAATTAGATTAGGTTGTATTTTGATTTTTCTTTAATATTAATTAAATTAATATCTATTTTGAAAAACTATCTATAATTGATATTTACGTAGAATTTGTAACAACTAGCATGATTTCTCTCGTCATCATCATTAACAAAAAGTCCAAAGTTAGGTCATTTTTACAAAAAATTGAAAATTTGGACAATAGTAAAATTAGAGATTTTTTAATAATTAACCATAAAGTTTACATATAAATTTTCTTTTATAAACTTGCTTTTATTATAAAAATTGTAACCACTATTAATTGGATAGTAAAAAAACAATCCTTAGGACGTGGGCATGCCAATATTAACCCAATCTTGATAAAAATCATTTTATGTTTTTATTTAATTTCTTTATTGATATTAGTTCTCAATAATTAGTAATAATTAGCTATGCATAATTAAATAAAAATGAAAAACTTAGGCCCTGTTTAGTTCTGTTTCTTTTTTTTGTTTTTCGTTGTGATTTTTATGAAAAAATAAACAACTCATTAAAACCTGTTTGGACGAGTATTGTTGTCGTTTGTAATATTTTTAGAATCAGTTTTGGCACTGCGTCGAATCTTCTGCATCTTTAAGCCCTGCTACAATTTTCTGACGATTGCTCCAGGTTTGTGTTTGCTTTTTTTGCTTGTTACTCTGTTATTACGTTCCTACGATTTCTCCATATATTTATTATCTGTGCTTGCTTTCAATCTCTCCACTACTGTGTTATCTGTGCTTGCTTTCATATCTCTCTACAATTATTTTGTTTTTGTGATTTCTCCACTGCTGCGTCACTGCATTACTTCACTACTGCATAACGCGTTACTTGCGTTACTTCACTACTACATTACTTGAGGGTGTTGATACTGAGACAAATTGTTAAAGCTTACGCATGGGTATGACAGGCTTCATGTAGCAAGGATGTTCATGAACAGTAAGATATGGCGGCAATGATGTTATACTTGTTTGATTTATTTTTTGTTTTTATTTTTGGTTTTTTAAGCTTCGTATATAATCTCATGATGGAGCTACTACTCTTATGTAATCTACTTTTTAGTTTCCTTTCCACTCTTAAAGTTCGTATCTTTCTTTAAGCTGGAGAAGAAAGGTCGTGTTTTTTTTTCTGGGATTTTGATGGAGATATACAAGTGTAAGTTTTGTATGAAGAGGTTCTCTAATGGAAGAGCTTTGGGTGTTCATATGAGCTTTGTGTTTCTCCCAAAGCATAAGCACAAGTGCAAGGGAAAATTTGTTTCTCAAACACCTCCAACATATATGATTTATTAGCAGATATTCAGTGGTGTATCCATCTTCTAGTTATTCTTACAAGTTGTTTTAAAACGAACAATGAAATCTTGTCACTGTAACGTAACTATAGGCATGACAGGACCACATACCTATAAATTACTTCTCAAGTTCTTGTTATGGTCGTTCTTCTAGTGAGAGGTAACAGGATTATAGTGTAAAAATGGTGATGAAACGATGCTGGTAAGGAAGATAAACTGGGAAAATGATGAAGAAATTTTATTTCTTATAACTCTGAAAAGCTATATATGAGGTTTTATATATACACGATTACCTATATATACAAAGCTAAAAGAATATCTCTAACAAACTTTGACAGCAAACATTTTTGTGGTGAGCTGTAAAGGATGTATAATTGATTATGTTTTATTTGCAGACAAAAGAACGCAGGGAGTGTGGGTGAGGATGATGTGGTGTGTGTTGGATGCAGAGGGCATGAATCACTGGACTAACAACCCCTCTCAAGTTGGTACTGAAGAGAGGATGCCCAACTTGAAGATAGCATTGCGGAATGTGGCAACGTGGAGAGCCTTCGTAAAATAGTCAGCTAGTTGCATTTTAGAAAGCACGTGTGATGTGGAGATAAAACCTTCAAGGACAGAATTTCGGACGAGGTGGCAATCGATTTCAAAGTTCTTTGTCCTCTCATGAAAGATCGGAATGGCAGCAATATATATAGCGGTCATGTTGCCAAAATGAAGTGTGATAGGTAGAGGGGTGGTGACTTGCAAATCATTCAAAACGTAGTAAATCCATCGAAGTTCACAAATAGATATGGCCATGCTTCTGTACTCAAATTCTGCTGAGGAGCGACTAATAACCCTTTGTTTTTTAGTTTTCCAAGAAATCAGTGCGTTTCTAAGAAATACACAATAGCTTGTGATGGACTTTCTAGAAAAAGAACAGCCTACCCATTCAGAGTCAGCATAGGCGTGTAAAACAGGTGATGCTTGCACTAGGAAGAAAAGTTTCAGATCTGCAGAGCTGTGTAAGTACCTGATGACGTGTGTCAAGGTGTTCCAATGTGGCATCTGGAGGGCTGTGTTAAATTGACTGAACTGTTAAATTGAAAAAGCCAAGTCTGGTCTTGTAAAAGTAAGGTAGAGTAACTGGCCTACGAGCCTGCGATACTTAGCAGGATCGTGAAATAAAGTTCCGGAATCTAAACCGAGTTTAGTTCCTTGAGGGAGGGGAACAGATGCAGGTTTGGGATCTGGGATGTTTGCTTTGGTAATAATGTCTTGTATGTATTTGTGTTGAGACAAAACCATTTCGAAAGTAGAACAGGCAATTTCTACGCCAATGAAATATCGCGTATAGCTAAGATCCTTAATCGAAAATTGAGTATCCAAATAAGCTTTGACATCCAAGAACAGATTCTCACTGGGTCCCATCACAAGAACATCATCTTTATAAATCAGTAGTGAAGTGAAAGAGGGGCAAGTACCTTTAGTGAAGAGACAGGAATCAGAAGTTGATTATGAGAACCTAAAAACCTGAAGTTTTGTTGTGATTTCCTTGTTCCATTGTCGACCCACTTGCTTGAGGCCGTATAGAGATTTTTCTAATTTGCAGACTTGACTAGGTAGAGCTCGGGTATACCCTTAAGGGGGGTGGATGTATATATCTTCATCAACAAAATCGTGGAGATATGGGTTATTAATGTCATAGTGATAGATTGGCCAGTTGTTTGCAGCAGCAAGAGCTAACATGATGCGAACGGTTGTCAATTTTGCCACTGGGGAAAAAACATTAGCATAGTCAATCTCTACTCGTTGGTTAAAACCTTTTAACACCAATCATGCTTTTCTACGGTCGAGTGAACCATTGGGTCTTCTTTTGATTTTAAAAATCCATTTTGTCTTAAGAGCTTTTTTCCTTTAGGTAAATTAGTGATAGACCAAGGACAGTTGCGTTCCAGAGCCTCAAGCTCATCATTCATCGATGTCACCCATAATAGATTATCTTTAGCAGAAGAGTATGATAATGGTTCACTTTTAGCAGAAACAGTTGTACAAAACGCAATATATGGTGGATTAAAAAAATGTTAGAATGAGAGATGAAAGAAGTCATCGGGGTACTGACCTGGGATGAGAATGTTGTGGCTAAGCAAGCAGTGTCGAAAGAGGTGATGTAATCATCTGGCTAAGCAAGCAGTGTCAAAAGAGGTGATATAATCATCAAGGTATTTGGGTTTGAGTTTATTTCGAGTACTAGCTCTGGGTTAGAAGAGGGCTGTGCGATTTGGGGTTGGGAGAGGCTGAGATTCATCAGTGGGGTTTAAAAATGGAGGATTTATGGTGGATTCTATGTTGGAACTGTCGGTGGAAGTATTTAGTAGGTCAGATAGGTTAAATGGTGGTCGATCAATTGTATTGGGTATGTGAGCTTGGTGGGTGTTAGTTGGTTGTTAGGAATTTTGGTGTGATGAAGGTGGGGTCATCGTAGGCTAGGTTTCAGGTGAAAAGATAGGATTATTTTGGAATAGTGTATGTGACATGATTTTATGGAGGGGCAATAGATGTGGTATAAGATGGTTGTATGGAAATTGTTATGCCTGAAAGTTGACGTCTCTCGAGATAAAAAAATTTTGGGACGTTAAATCCATCAATTCGTAGCCTTTTTGTCCGGACACGTATCCTAGGAACAAACATCAGGTAGCTCGTGGTTCTAATTTTTCTTTTATGGATTTGGTGTTTGTGGAGAAGTAAAGACACCCAAAAGTTTTAAGTTCTACGTAGGATGGGATTTTCCCGTATAATTTTTCAAATGGTGTTTTCAACTTAATGACTTTTGAGGGTAATCGGTTGATGATATACACTGAGGTAAGGAGGGCTTCACCCCAAAGTTCTTTTAGTAGGTTTGCTTAAAAAAGAAGGGCGCATGTGATTTAAAGTAGGTGTTTGTGTTTTCTTTCCACGGTACCGTTTTGTTATGGAGTGTAGGGACAAGTTCGGTGGTGTATGATCTCTCGTGAGAGGAATATTTGTTGGCAAAATTGATTTACAAATTCGGAGTTGTTATCGGTCCTTATGCAAAGTACGGGTATTTGGAATTACGTATGTATCATTTCAATATACGCTTGTAAGGTTAAGGGGACTTGGGATTTGTTGTTTAGTAAGTAGGTCCAAGTGGCTCTAGAGAATCCATCGATGGTGGTCAAAAAGTATGATGATCCATCGATGTTTGATATGATATATGGGTCCCATAGGTCCATATGGAGGAGTTCGAAAGATTTAGTGTCTATGATTTTGTGTTTGGGGAAGGGCTGTCTCTCTTGTTTTACAATGGGGTATATCTCACACAAATACTTATCAGGAGCTTTTAATAATCTATTTGGTAAATGCATTAGTTTGTTCATTGATACGTGCCCGAAAAGATTGTGCCATAAATCGAAATTATCCACTACATGATTTGCAATATAGTTATTTAAGTATAACTCCAAGGAAGGACCTTTTAGGCTTTTTGGTGGCAATATGTGCTCGATTTTGAGGTTGTAAACACTGCCCTGAGCTTCGCATGCAGCCACAACATAATCATCATGTAGGTCCTGCAAAAACAAGTAATTTCCAACAAATATGGCAGCAACTTTCTTTTGTGTGGCTAATTTATTTATGGATAATAAGTTGTGAAAAAAGGAAGGTATGTGCAAGACATTATCAAGGGTCACATTTGGTGTTAACGGAACTTTTCTGATTTGTTTTGTGGTTCTTATTGAACCATCAGGCAAGGTTACAGGACTTATTCTTTTGGGTTCAGTGATTTCAGAAAATACGGAAGGGTTAGGGCTCATATGTGTAGAGGCACCTGAGTCCACTATCTATGACTCATTATCATACTGATTCTCGTTAAAAATAACGAGTTTAGTGAGTTTACTTGCAAAGCTATTATATGCTACGTAGTTTGCTTTGATGGAAGATTTACCCTTGACCATTTTCATGAATTCCTGAACCTATTTTGCCAGACTTATGATATTCATATCAGTATCATTCTGCTTCGTCTCTCCTTTAGGCTCAGTCTTAAATTCATCAATTGGGGTCTCCGTTGTTTTTGTAGCAAAATTATGTTTGCCTTTCTTCTTCTGCAGTTCCTTATACCACTCTGGGACGCTATGTAGCAAGAAACACGTGTCTTTTGTGTGTTCACAGTCCTTGCAATGTTCATAGTACTTTTCTTCTTTTCTTAATCCGAACCTTTTTCCACTGCCTTCCCTATTCATAGTTCTCCTAACACTTCCAGTATTTGCAATCAACATAATAGACATTTGTCTTACACTATTAGAATTCATAGCTTTCTATTTTTCAATTGTCAGCGCCATGGAATAAGCCTTGTTAACTTGAGGTAGAGGATCGATTAGCATTATTTGACTAACAACGTGCCCATATTCTTCTCTTAGACCAAGCAAAAACTTCATTAGTCTATTGTTATTTACCATACATATATTGTATTTTGCAGTTTCACAAGCACACGTTTTGAATGGCATCAAGAAATCTATATCATTCCATAGGCTTTTCAGCTTCATAAAGTACGTAGTAACAGAGTTATTACCTTGATGTAAATTGTTTACCTCCTGTGCGAGTTGATACAGGTGAGGCCTGCTGCTCTCACCATAATGAATCTTCAATTCATCCCATAAATCCTTTGCTGTAGTCACTACAGTGAATGAGTCAGCTATCTCTTTAATTAGTGAGTTTAGCAGCCAAGCAATCACAAGATTATCCACTGTTGCCCATTTTTTCGCTAGGGTTTCGTCGTCGTCTAGTTTACAAATCTCACCATTTACAAACCTGAGCTTGTTTTTCGATTTGAGTGCTATTACCATAGATCTTCTCCACGACAGATAGTTGTTCTCGTTGAGCGGAGTTAACCATCAAACATCCTGGTGTATTCGCTGCGATGGTCGCGTAAGCTTCAGTTTCTATTTCCTTGTCAACGTTTATGAGTGAGTTGCTGGTTTGGCTTTGATTTGTATCAATCTTAACCATTTCAAGTGTTTGTTTTATTTTGGGTAGTTGGGATTGAATATAAAATGGGAAAATAATGAAAATTTTTTATTTCTCATAACTCTGAAAAGCTATACAAGAGGTTTTATATATACACGATTGCCTACGTATACAAAGCTAAAAGAATATCTCTAACAAAATCTGACAGAAAACGTTTTTGTGGTGAGTTTTAAAGGATGTATAACTGATTCTATTTTATTTACAGACAAAAGAATGCAGGGAGTGTGGCTGAAGATGGTGTGGTGTGTGTTGGATGCAAAGGGCGTGAATCACTAGACTAACAAATGAAAACTAACTAGTTGGGAAGGTATGCAAACGAATATGTGGAATGTCTTTTGCCAGCAAAATGTGTACTATTCTCTTGTATACTTTGTTTATAATCTGAGTGGGTTAGTTGATTATTAAGCCTCTAATTGGAAGGAGAAAAAGGAGGAGCATAATTGAGATCAGTTTTCATGACAGGGTGGGCTTGTGCACAACATAATGTAAGGTTGTCAAACAAGTTATTATTTTTGGTAGGGCTGAAAGGGAAAGAAGGTTGTATGATGGGAAACTAGGGAAGAGTTTTGTTTCTTTGTTATGGTTGCTAGTGATGGAGAGTACTCATACTCACTCAGATGTTAGAATTTTCTTTTTCCTATTATTTTTACTGGGAGTTAAATTCCATTTTCTAGAACGACCAAATACAGTTTTTTTTCTTCTATCAAGAATATGAAAATCATATATGCACTCTGTCAAATATGAGAGTTGATGTTGAACTCTTCTGTTTTCCCCCATTTGCACCTGTTCCTTCGTCTCATCAAAATATCTTTTTATCAATTTTTATATCGACAGCTGAACAGTTAGTTGATGAGTTCTTAGTAAATGTAATTGTTGGTTTCTTTAATCCTCCACCACCTTCCTACCAATTTTAGATAGGTCACACGAAGTGGGTATCGTAAAAAGTTTGTTAAGACAGACGGTGGAGGAGCCCATTCCATGCCAT
This sequence comes from Erythroxylum baracoense, assembly GCA_025629805.1. Taxonomy (NCBI): domain Eukaryota; kingdom Viridiplantae; phylum Streptophyta; class Magnoliopsida; order Malpighiales; family Erythroxylaceae; genus Erythroxylum; species Erythroxylum baracoense. The sequence continues at coordinate 15,467,724 of JAOTAY010000004.1, forward strand.
TGCCACTTTCCTCTAATGTAAACAAACTAGTTAGATAATGGAGAGTAATTTTGGTGTTTTTGAATTGCATAAACATCACGTCATACCTTAGGAAAAAACTAGATCTTTATCATGGAAAACTTTTATGAAATGCAAGATTGTTACTGGTGTACAGTCTATGGAGAAAGCTGAGCCGCCGATTGGAATATGTAACTTCAAGCCCCTTTTTAGTTAAGAAGGTCATAAAGCTCTGAGCTCCTTTCTTATGTGAAAAAGGGCCAAACTATTGATAGAAGCTTATAATGGTTTTGGTATGAGAAAAGAAGAAAGAGAGAACGTGAAAAACGTATAGAGAGAAATAGTTGCAGAAAACATACATATCTAGAAGAAAGTACTGCAACAGTGACATAGACAACCTTTCCAAGTAGTTTCAAAGAGACAATGAATGTGAGTAGGGGCCAGCGATCAATCAGCAGTTGACCAATCAAGTATGTGACAACTCCTTGTGCGCAGAAGTGTACAGGCTACGTAAGAACCTGAAGGGTCTTGAAGTTTCAGATTTACATCCTCTAAAATTTTTAGAGTGTGGTCTTAAAAGCTTAGGATTAGTTCGACTAAGCTGAGATACCTAATGTAATAAAAAAAAAACAACTCTTAAGAATATTTCTTAGATAAAAACTATGAAACCACTTTGGAAATTGGATTCGTGAAGTTGCAACAAACGAACCAAACCCTAAAACAAAGCGGCCCGAATTTAGTTCCTGTTCTATCCCTACTAAGGTACGGAATACCAAGAAAGTCCCTTATCAATGGCTATAAATTTTTTTGACGACCCAGAGCCAGAAGTAGAGGAACCTCCATAAGATGCAAAAGCTAAACTGAGCTGAGCTGAGCTTCTTACCCCCAGAGTTTGCAATGTCTCAAACAGTTCATCTAACGGCAAATAACTTTCCTGGTATTTTCAAATCTTTTTTGCCTTCCTTTTTTTTTCTCGACTTGAAATTGGACCTCTCTTTCTTTCGGTTTAAATTTGTTTGGTTGGTGGGAAAACGGAGAGAATACGAGGAGAAGTTGGTGACTTGTTTGAGGTTGTGAGACCCAAGTGGGTGTCTGAAATTTGTTTATGATGCTGTTTGTATTTGCTGTATGCTTACCTAGTAAACCATTTTCCTTTGGAGCGAGGTTGTTCTTATTTTGGTCGTGATAGTTTACTTTCGGTCTTTTCTTTGTTTTCCTTCTTTTTTCTTTTCGAGAGGATTAAAGTCCTTTCAGTCGTATTTTCATGTTGGGCCATCTTTCGTTGATTTATCATCACAATTTAACTGATTGAACAATAGTTTCACTCGTTTTGTTCATCATTGTCTTGTTCTTATATATTCACTCAGATTAAGCTGATGTTGTTGAGCCTTTGCGGCAAAAGAAATGGAGTTTTTTATTGTTGGTGATAGAGAAGACTCTTCATGCACTTAATTATGTTATTAATCTATGAAATTGAAATTTTGCTTGTGCCATTGTTCTTTTAGTAATTATATGTGAAGATCCTTAGAAGAAAAACTGAAAGGGCTATCAATGTAGGATAATTGGATAATCTAAAAATACGGTTCACCTGGAGTTGAAGAATATGCCTCCATCTACACATAGTATTAGTTTCTGGTCTCTGTAATCTGTTTTTAATTGATTCTTTCCAAGTGAGAATCCTGTGACTTTAGGATTGATTTGTTCATTTGTTTCTTGGTTATATTCTAGGTTATGGAGCATCAGAAGGTAGGCTTTTTTCCGATTCAAGATTTCCTGGGAGAGTTTTGGCCATGTGCCCATCTCATAGTGATCTAAGAATTTGTTCACGAATCAATATTGGATTGATGAAATGCGCTACCAGAGCAGTTCCTTTCTCATGCAAAGCAAGTTCCAGTGGCCATAGGAGAAACCCAGATTTTCCAAGGCAAAACAAACAGGGCTTCTCCCGAAACAGGAACAGACAAAATGACCAGCGGGACAGCTTTGAAAACCTTGATGAGTCAGATTTATTATCATCTAAGAATGGACCATTACTCTCCCTTTCCAGCAACCCAAGGTCTCAAGCTACTGCAGCCCCAGGGCCGAGAGAGAAGGAAATTGTTGAGTTATTTAGGAAAGTACAAGCCCAGCTCCGAGAAAGAGCTGCAGTCAAGGAGGACAAGAAGGTTGAGTCCTCTAATGGAAAAGTTAAACAGAGTGAGACCATGGATTCACTCCTTAAACTACTTAGGAAACACTCATCGGAACGAGGTAAGAAAAAAGCTAGCAGTGGTAGCAGCAGTCAAGACGTTGATGTGGACCAGCCAGAACATGATGAGCCATATTCTGAACATAAGAGCACAAATTTCAGTAATCTGAATAAAAGAAGAGGGAACGATTTTGTGGGAACAAATGCTACTTCTGTTACCAGACCACCATCAAATTTTAGGCGCAGATCTCCTGTACCTCAAATAAAATATCGGCCTATTAATCCAAATGAAGATCCTGTCAGTCCCAGGTCTTTGGTGAATGTAAATGGTGAAAGAAAACAGCAATTTGAGACACAACCGAACTCTGCTGAACAGTTGAAATCAGTGCCAGAACTAGAGATGGAAGAGGATGTTGAAATTGATTCAGAGCTGGAGCTGGATCCACATTCCTCCTTTCATGATGATGATGTGTTTGATGAATTATCAGATGGTGAATCATCTGAAGTTGTTAACTCTAATGAGGATGGTGCAGGGGAACTGACGAATGAGCCAGAGGATGTGAGCTCATTGAAGCTCACAGAGCTAAGGGCGCTTGCAAAGTCTCGCGGTATTAAAGGTGTTTCAAAAATGAAAAAAGGAGAGCTGGTAGAGTTGCTGAATAGTAGCTCAATCTGATCAGGAATATGGAATGTGCAAAGAGAGGAACGGTACATCCCCGAGATAGTTTTGGAGACCATCCTTTTCTGTTCCTGTTATTTGTTTCTGTTGTTGAGGTCCACTGAGTGGTTTAATAGTAGACCTTCAAGTTTTCAAGGATACCGAGTGGTTTAGGTTCTCTAGACTAGCATGTAGAGTTGAGATGGCATGGATGCTTTTAATATGCATTATAAAAACTTCGTTGGAAATTTTGTTTTTATCGTGCAAGTCCGATTCTTTAGTTGAAACAGATTCTTGGTTAACAAAGTTCCTTTTAATTTAATAGCCGCGACTTCCCCCTTTTACTTGAGACATTATTTCAGTGTCACTAGGCAAATTCTTGTTTCGTGAGGTATCTGGTAGATAAGGAATCAGAACTATTCAAACAATAAAGTCCTCCTCGAAGTTTATGAAATAAATATATATTATCAATTAAGTAATAATTGTGAGATTCATATTAAGTGATTTAGTACAGCTTTTTTCATAGTTGTCCAATTTATCAAATTTTATGGTCATTTGGAGGATAAGAAGATGAGTAACAACCTTTTATGATATTTTTTAGTCATTTAGAAGACAAGAAGATGAATAACAAGTTTGTAAAAGACTTTGAAAATTGGGTCTGACTTAAAGAGGGCAAATTAGAGAAGTAGGAGAAGAGCATCATAGGCACAAGACCTCAGAGCATAATAGACCTTTGTCTTTTGCAAACGTCTTAGGAGTTGAGGTATAGTACGAGACCAACTTTTGACATGACGTATAACTAGCACTAAACTTGTCACTAATTTATAGAGAAATATTGCAAAACTGTTGCTAGTTAAGAAGCATATTAGGCGCTGATTATATAGTAAATATTATGGAGTGAAATTCCATAACAAGATTAACGCTAGTCTTCGATTTATAACGGGCGTCAATTCTCAGGGATAAATGTGAGGGTGCAAGATGGAAAAATGTGAGGGTGCATGATTCTTCAAGTTTAAGTCATTTAAAACTCTAATTTTGTAAGTTTATCTATAGATAGTTATATTAAAATTAATTTAGGAGACTTTTAACATATTTCTATTAGACTTTTGTTACATGTCTCTTAGATATAGAGCTAATGTTAATAAATTTTTAGGGACTATTTTTAGATTTTTTAGAGATTTCTCTTGAACTTCTTTATAGTTACTTTTATTTTTTTAAAAATTTTGTGTTCTTTGCATCAAGGAAGAAGATTTGGAGCAAGGATTAAAAGGCTTAATGATAACTTCTCTAAACTCTTTCTTATAATTTTTTTTTAGAAAAGAAGAATTGAACTAAGCTATAAAAGGCATAATAGGTGAACAAGTTCAATAACAAGGGTAAAGAGCATTAGGAATTAGGGGGAATTACAATTCTTTAAACTTAAAGAAGAAAGATCTAAACATTCCAATTGGATATAAGAAATTGCACTTCCTAGACTCTATGCTTGTGAATGTTTATTTGATATTTGATGAGCTGCATGAGTTTATTATAAAATTGCACTTTAGAGAGGCATTTATCCTAGAAAATGCGATAGTTTCTCTCTCCCATGCGGCAGTGACCAAGCAAGATAAGGATATAAAAAAAACACCATTTTACAACTTCGTTAGGATGGTTGATAGTTGAGCACCAGGTTTTGATGTTGTTCAAGTCATTTGAAGCATCAAAAATCAAGCATCTTCTTAGTAGTATTTTACGAATGTCACAATTAAACCTGCATTTGAAGAATAAATGATATATATTTTCTTTAACATTTATGCAGAGTGAACATCAATTAGTGAGATTCAGAACCCTGACAAGTTTATCAATAGTTGGTAGCTTGTTCTTCATGGCAAGCCATAAAAGTGATGGAAGCTCATGGAAAAAGATGGCTGAACCACACCACCTGAATACTAGATCACTGAATAGTACCTTTTTTACATGATTGGTTGGTTAAAGTGACATTATAGTTGTGTTTCTAAATGAATCTATCTTCATTTGTGCTGAGTGTAGTTTAATATTCTCATTTTTAAAGAGCTGGTAATGGGAACTTGTTTGAAGATCTCCTTGTTCAATAAAGCAGATGCTACTATTGTTTTCTGCTGAATCACAAACTTGAGAGTTGAGGCTTAAGCCATATTATCCAAAGGACCCACAGATAACCAATTGTCTTGCCAAAAACTGATAGATTCTCCATTTCCTAATAGTGCAATGAAGTCAGGTTTGAACCTTTATCTCGTCTTCAGTGTTGCTTTCAAAATAGAAGAAGTGCTTCACATCTAGGCCCCATATACTCTTGCTTTTTATGTAATAGTTGTGTATCCACTTGCACTAGAGGGACTATTTGTTAGAAATGAGTCTCCACAATCTTTTAGTGAGTATGAATGTATTTATGGTCTTAGGAGAGCATATAACAAGACTCCCTTTATTTTTGTGGATGCAAACTTCACCCAATTTCATTTTGACCCTATTGGATCTTTCAATGCTTTCAAACCAAAGAAATTTATTGAAGATCAATCTAACAATGTTGATTGTTAGAGCTATATGAGCAGTATAATATACATTGATGGAGTTTAGTATGGAGACAATAAGTTTGGTTCTTCTAGTTATGGACAGGTGTTTAGTGCTCCAAACAAAGATTCTGGTGTTGCTTTTATCAAATAGGTAGCTGAAATCTCTGTTACCTACTCTATAAGAAGTGATTAGAATGCCAAGGTACCTTATTGGAAAGGTTTGTTGTTTAAAGCCTGTTATGGTAGTCAACATTGAATTTTGGTCTGTAGCACTCTTAGAGAGGACAAAACTACTCTTAGAGCAGTTCACCTATAGACCAGACATTCTGTTAAAGACATTAAAAGCTGAGATAGATGTGCCATTTGCTTTGGAGAGTAAGATAAGGTCATCAAAAAAATTGAGATTGGTGATCTAAAGTTTTTTACATTTAGAGTGATATTTGAATCCCTTAGTTCTTTCAACAATTCTAACAAGTAGTATGTTGAAAGATTCTATGACAAGTGCAAAGAGGTAAGGAGAGATGGGATCACTTTAACGAATTCCTTTACAACTTTTGAGAAGCTTGGTATGTTGACCATTTACAAGAATGCTATATGAGGGAGACATGGTACATCACTTAATCCATTGAATAACACAAGTTGGAAACTCCATAGCAGCAGGTATGTTGATTATGAACTTGTAGTCAACACTATCATAGGCCTTTTAAGGGCAATTTTGTTGCAACAATTAGGATTACCCTTCTTCCTGGAACAAGCTTTAATCAACTGTTAAAGAATCAAAATATTGTCACCAATTACTCTACTAGGAATATATGCACCTTGAATAGGACCAATTTGGTTAGGAAGTATCCCTTTCAAACTACGAGCAAGAATTTTTGAAATTATCTTGTAAATATAGTTGCAACACACAATAGGGTGAAAGTTTAAGAATTGATTAAGCTTATCACTTTTAGGAACAAGGGTAATGTAGGTTTTATTGATTTTTGCAAGTAAGGAACCCTTATTGAAGAAGTCTAGAACAACTTCAAATGCAAAGTTTCTTGTGAGAGGATAATTTTTGTTAATGATATTGAAATTGAATCCATCAAGGTCTAGAGCTTTATGGGGTTTAATATATCTCAAATTATCCTTACTTTCCTAGAGAGTAACTGGATTGCACAATAATTCAGTGTCCTGTGTTAACATATAAATCAAATAGGTAGGTAAACTTTCAGTTGATTGTAATCTTAATTTCCCTTGAGATATTTCTTTAAGTTCTGGACTACTCCCACTTGGATAAAGTCCCCCTTCATGATTCCCCAATATAATCATTCTAAGCAAGAGTTTCATATAGAAATAGGTCTTTTCCTATATCACCTTGATTTGGAAAGTCATCTTCTAAAAATGTAACATCTAGTGATCTAAATTTAGTTACACCTTCATTACCTTGTTTACCTATGAACACATATTTAAGTGTTCAAAGTATCCAATAAAGATACTTTTCTTTCCTCCTAGGCCTAATTTCTCATATTTATAAGAGAGATCATGAATGTAGGCAGCATACATCCATAGTCTTAGATGTTCCATGTTGGCTTTCGTCCTGTCCATAAATCATATGGAGTGTTCTTAACTAATTTAGTAGGCAATTAATTAAGCACATAAATGGTTGTAAGCAATGCATCACTGCGACAGGTGACTGTAGATTTAATAGTGCCATCATGGACCTAACCATTTTTAGTAGCGTTCTACAACATCTTTCCACAATTTTTTATGGGGCTGTGGAATAGTTAATCGTCTTTTTAATTCTTTTTTATTACAAAACATCTTGAACTTACAAAAGTATTCTTATCCTCGATCAGTTGTTAATGATTTTAATTTTCTTCTCTAATGGATTCTCTATTAAATTTATATACTTTATCAAACAATTTAATGCTTTCAATTTGTGAGAAATCAAATAAACATGACCATAACAAGTATAGTCATACATAAAATTGATGAAGTACACAGCCCCATATTGTGCCCTTACATTCATTGGACCACAGATATCTTAATGAATCAATTGTATAGAACAGAAGCTTGTGTTCCCTTTCTAAAGGGATTTTTCATCATTTTTCCATTTAGATAATGTTCACAAATAGGTAAATTTACTTTATGTAAACAACTTGAAAGACCTTCTTAGCTAATCAACTTATTTGATTTTGACCAATATGACATAGACAAAATTGCATCAATATTGGAATTTCTAGATGATGTAAACAAAGAATAACTTTTACTATTATTTGAATGAATAACATTTGGAACAATAAAAACATCTAACATAAATCCATGATCATAAATCCATTCTACCATTGTGAAAATTTACATCAAAACCAATACTAACTAAAACCAACATTAAGATAAGATTCCCTCAAATCTTTTGAACATACAATAATTTATGTAGGATTAGGGATCAACCACCATGCATATATAATTTACAGGCTCTAATCCCTTATATATCAATCTTTGAGTTGTTTCTTATATAAATCCATGGAGTTTCTTATGGGATTTTCTAGAATTATATGAAGGCATCTCTATCTTTCGTTATATGGTTGTTTGCTCTTAAATTTGTAATCCACAAAGGATTACAAATTTAGTTAAAACATAGAATAGGAGACATTTACAAAACAAATGTATGTATAATAATATTGTACCTTTTTGGGCTTGCTACATTTGTTAGCTAAATGACCCTTATTGCCATTATTAAAGCACTTGACACTTTAATGTTCAATTTTTTAAAAGGATGTTTTCCTTTTTGTATTGATTCCACTTTGCCTTTTTGAAGCCTTAGGTATAGTGGGTATTTCTCTTACCCTTTTTTCATTTGGGCCCATCATAATGCTTACACTTTTGGTTCATAACTTCATGTGAGCTAAAACTAATTGTATATACCTCAGAGGATATCTTGAAGGCTCCAAGACATTTTTCTTCTAGTACCAAATGTCTCGTAACATCACCAATCATCTTAATGCTCTCATTATGAGTTATGCATCTTCACTTGTTCCTAACTTCGAGGTAATAAATGGTTCACAACTTGCGCTGGCTGCTTATATGATAATTTGTGAATAACATCACGCAACTCTCTTAGTTTGACATATGCCTCAAATGTTTTGAATTGTATGATTTGGTCATTTCTTGTATATGTCAAACATGATGTTGAGTGACATTAATTTGGTTACTGAGGTGCCTCCAAAATTTTTTGCTAATGTGAATCACATGTCCTTAGCAGTTTTATACTTGCAAAACTCACAAATGATATCATTATCCACGATGCTTAACAATGTAATACATATTTGCACGGTCCCTTTTATGTTGGACCATATTGCTTTCCTCAAGAATGTCTGTGGTTATGTTTAATGGTTCGATAGTCTCTTGCTTCTCCAATACATATTGGATTTTCATATTCCAATTCTCATAATTGTCACCATTTAATTTCTCACCTTTGTTAAGTTCAGCAATAATCTTCTTTGATGCAGTAGTCATAATTTAATCATAAAGCTTTTACAGAAAGAAGTAGTATAAATTGATGTTAATGCCATGTATTCATATATATTTTATGAATGATTGGTTTTTAATTATTCAAAAGAGCACATATGTAACAACCACTACCACAGGGCACATGCCCGAACATCCAGAAGACATTCAGGAGCATACCCTATGAAAGCGGCATATTAGAGCAATCATATTCACTTATATGGCATCATACATATAACACAAGTATTAAAAAGATCAACTCCCCATTTTCATTTATAAAACATAATTTACATTGTACCATTTCACTATATAATCCATAAATATACAACATCAAAAACATATGAGAGTTTACTACTCTTTACAATATGTTCTACATAGAATGAGGAACTAAACAAAAATATTCTATCTAACTCCTCAGTGTCAGTTGACCAGACCTTTGAGCCATTCGTGAATTCCAAAATTAACAAAACTAGCCTTCTACTAGGTTGTTTTATGAGCTAAGTCATTCTCATACTTAAAAATCAACAATTGCAATTTTGATGAGTTTTGTAAACTTAGTGAGTGTAACATCCCGGTCCCACATAACGGGTCGGATCAGGGAACCGGGTCTATGAGAAGATCAATGAGAGAAGTAATGACAGACATACCTCATGCTCATGCATTTGTGAAAATGTGAATTATTGTGTATGAAAATATT
>JAOTAY010000004.1:15477380-15489488 GCA_025629805.1 Erythroxylum baracoense
ACGCCACCCTCGCGGGGCCCGGATTCGGGTATCACGATCGATATCGGGTTCGGGTTCGGCGGGAGTGGGGTGTTACAGTGAGTGAACCATCCTCGATGTGCTCACTCATATCAAAAGACATACATCACATATCAAAACCAAATTCACAATATACCTCATCTCAAATATACATCATGAATATCACACATTTCATATACTCATTTCATAATAATCCGATCATTTTCTCAATCATTCATAACATCACAATTTAGTAAATTCATGTAATCTTTCACATAATACATGTATATGTATAAATACAAATGAACATGTGAATTTTTTACTGTCCTGTATCTGTTGTAGATACCAGGCTCATTAAATACTAAGTCTGTGGCTCTTTATGTGCATATCTAAGCTTTAAGCTCTTTTTCATTGGTCACTCCGGTCACAACTCCTTTATCTGATCGTGCATATCAATGTGATGAAATGCATCAATTCACATATAAAACTTTCAATAACTTTCATTCATTACAAACCCAATCATTTACACATCTCAATCATTCATAACATCACAATTCAGTAAATTCATGTAATCTTTCATATAATACATGTATATGTATAAATACAAATGAACATGTTACTTTTTACTGTCTCGTATCTGTTGTGGATACAAGGCTTATTAAATACTAAGTTGTGGCTCTTTATGCGCATTTTTTAGCTTTAAGCTCTTTTTCACTGGTCACTCCAGCCACAACTCCGTTATCTAATCATGTATATCAATGTGATGAAGTGCATTAATTCACATATAACACTTTCAATAACTTTCATTCATTACAGATCCAGTCATTTACACATCTCAATCATTCATAACATCACAATTCAGAAAATTCATGTAATCTTTCATATAATACATGTATATGTATAAATATAAATGCACATGTTACTTTTTACTGTCTCGTATTTGTTGTGGATACCAGGCTCATTAAATACTAGGTCGTGGCTCTTTATGCACATTTTTGAGCATTAAGCTCTTTTTCACTGGTCACTTTGGTCACATCTCATTTATCTGATAATGCATATCAATGTGATGAAATGCATCAATTCATATATAACACTTTCAATAACTTTCATTCATTACAGACCCAGTCATTTACACATATTCATCGGATCTAAGTCTGGCATTAAACATTTCATTAAGTACACATATTTTTCCCAATTCGCACTAAATTAGGAACACTCTCAATACAATCTCAATTATCAAACTCCTCAGAATATAATTGCCCAAAATTATCAAAAACATAACAAAAACAATTCAAAAACTAAATTTAAATAGAACAATCAATTACGGTGAGAGAATATCTAGGTTGACTCAAAGTAAGCTCTAGATAAGCTATTGCCTCGATGAACCAGCAATGTCTGGATGCTGGCATTCGACTTAAGCGTCTAATATCATGCAATACACATATTGTACACACATTACTAATTTGATCATTCATATAAGTATTCAATCACACACACACACATGTCATGATTAATGCATGCTCAATTGACTTTTCCCAAGTATGTATCCTTAAACAGTCATGATCATTCAAACATTATAACTTGTATATATTTAGTTTGCACTTAGGTTCATACCTCAAGTAAACTTGATTATTCTAAATTCATCAATCACATATTCATCAATCCTTTTCTAGCATAATAAAATTACACAAAATCCCGATTCTCATTCATTCGTACTTAATACACCTTACTCATTCCTTTGGATCTCAATTACATTCCTAAGAACACCTTCATTCTTATATCATTCATAAATTTATAGATTTTAAACTCATTGATATCAACAATCATTTCCTTAAGTTAAAACCTCAATTAATAATCTAAACTTATCAAACACTTTAACCAACTAATCAAGCATCAAATTAGGTTCAATTTAAGCCTCAATTAAGACTAATTGCACCAAGGTAAAGTAACTTATCATTAGTTGATCCAACACTTACATAAAAGAAAATTTCCCAGCTAATTCCTTTATTATTTCACTTTCCATACAATTCCCATGATCATGGAGGCATTCCCACGATCGTTAGATGTGTCATCTGAAAATATCATCACCCCTTTCCTTCAAAATTTTCCAGAATTTAACCCTTACTTACTACATCAAACATATCTTCATCATAGTTCATCATTTAGACTTCATTTCCTCATCACTTTCACCTTAATTCCATCTCAATATCATCCATAAATACAATCCATAAACTATGGTTTGTCATCCATACAAAAACAGAATATCAATATATCCATTCATCATCAATGTTCCAGCACACCTCACATACCATTAACACCATCAATCTATCCTTAACCTAACATCATAATTGTTATGCTACATATCACAAGAAGTCAATGATTCACTTATTTGTTTAACTCCAAAGCTTCTTCAAATCATCAAATAAACCTAACTCTCCAAACTTACACAATCAACACCATTTTAAGGAAGAAAAGGTTAGGGTTTTCATCATCAAGAAGCAAACAAAAAAAGCTTGAAAAGGAAAAGTGTAAGATTTTAACACAAAACTTAACGTGGTAGGGTTGGTGAAAGTGTCATGATTTGAGAGAAGAAAGAAGAAATAGCATATAACAAAATGAAATAGAAATGGAAGATGGTCTTAAATGTTTGAGTGTATTATGAGATAGATGTATGGCAAGTGTGGTGACACTTGTTACTTGCCATATGTCATCTCCCTATGGTTCCAATTGTCTCTTAATAACTAGTTCATTTGTCTCTTAGTTTCCATCCCATTTGTCATCCAATTATCTAAGCCATTTGTCATTAAATGCTAATGCGACGCGTCATTTATTTCTATTACCATTTGTCAATTATTTCTACTGCCATCTGTCAAAGTGTCTTGCCACTTTACATTTTTCCTAGTCCAAAAATACACATAAATTTATAAATCTCTCATTTGTAACAAGTAAATTCCAAATCAATAATTGATAACCATCAAACCAAAATTCAAGACATAATAATTCACATTTCACATCATAACTATTTTAAATCTTTCATACCCCAGAATATGTCAATTAAGTGCATAAACAGTCTTTGAAACATGTACCAAAAATATATTTCATGTGTGTATGCTAATAATATCCATGTGAATGAAATGCATTTATTAATTTCTTAATACTATTACTCATGTACAGGTATAGGGTCCTATGTCCTAACCCTCAATATGAAAAAACGAGTTATTACAATTCTCTCCCCCTTAAAAGATTTCATCCTCGAAATTCTTAGCTGATTGATCAAACATATGGAGGTATTGTTTCCTCATATTATCCTCCGTTTCCCATATAGCTTCTTCTCTTGAATGATTCTTCTATAGGACTTTAACCAATGAGATCACTCAGTTTCTCACTATCTTAATCGGTTCCTCAACATAGCTCAAATTACTTGCAATTTTAACTTCCTGTGCTGGTAACATATGAGTAAAATCTGACCAATATCTTCTAAGCATACTAACATGAAACACATTGTGAATTTGAGACATCTCTGCTGGTAAGGCTAACTTGTAAGCCAATGGTTCAACTCTCTCAGTAATCTTATATGGATCATTGTATTTAGGGCTTAACTTACCCTTTTTACCAAACCTCAGCACTCCTTGCCAAGGTGATAATCTCATAAACACTTTATCTCCCACTTGGTACTCTATATCTCTCCATCACTGATCCACATAACTCTTTTGCTTATCTTGTGTTGCTTTAATTCTATTACGGACCAGTTTAACTTTATTAACAATATCTTGAATTAGTTATGGGCCTTCAACAATCCTTAGCCCCTCTTCATCCCAATATAAAGACGAACGACACTTTCTACCAAATAACACCTCATATGGAGTCATACCGATACTACTGTGATAATGATTATTGTATGCAAATTTAATCAGAGCTATATATCGATCACATGCTCCTTAGAACTCCAAAACACAAGCTCTAAGCATATCCTCAACAGTCTTAATTGTACTCTCACTTAGGCTGTCTGTCTGAGGATGCAAAGTTATACTAAAGTTTAACCTTGTATCTAAAGTTGTCTGTAAACTATCCCAAAATCTTGAAGTAAATATGGGGTCTCGATCTAATACAATGGACACTGGGACCTCATGTAATCTCACTATCTCATTTATATACTTCCGAACTAACCCAGTATGATATTCTCTCTCACAGGTAAGAAATGGGATGACTTTGTCAATCTATCAACGATGACCCATATGGCATCATGTTGCCTCGAAGCCCTCGGCAAACTCATAATAAAATCCATAATAATTCTCTCACATTTCCACTCCGGAAGAGGAAATGACTGTAACTTCCCAACCTGAGGCTGATGCTTTACCTTTATCTGCTGGCATGTCAAACATTTAGCAATATACTCAGCCACTTACTTCTTCATCCCTAGCCACCAAAAATTTTGTTTCAGTGTATTTTACATTTTAATAGTACCATGATGCATAGCATAAATGGCTATATGTGCTTCCTCCAAAATCTCTTTTCTCAGATCGTCCACATCAGGTACACACAATCTCTGCTTCAACCACAGTGCATCATTTCTCAATTCAAACTCAGAATTCAGATTTTGTTTCAACTTCTCAATAAGCTTCACTAATTTTTGATCCTTTCTTTGATTTTCTGATTCTTTAATGTAACATCGGTCTAAGTTTCAACGTAGCTAACAATGCCTTATTCTGCCCCAAATTTAGTTCAACATTAAATACTCTCAATTATACTAGGTTAGGTGATCTCGATATTTGAATTTGAGCCACACTACTATTGGATTTCCTACTTAATGAATCAGCTACCACATTAGCTTTATCAGGATGGTACTCAATTGTACAATCATAATCCTTCAGTAACTCAATCTACCGCCTTTATCTCATATTCAGCTCCTAACTCAACAAATATCTTAAACTTTTATGATCAATGAATATCTGAAATGTTTCACCATACGGATAATGTCTCCACATTTTCAAAGCAAAGATCACTACAACAAGTTATAGATCATGAACTGAATAATTAAACTCAAGAGACCTTAACTATCTTAATGCATATGCAATCACTCTACCATACTGCATCAAAACACATCGTAATCCCTAGTGTGAAGCATCACTATATTCTACATATCCTCTAGAACCATATGGAATAGCTAACACCAGTGATGTTGTTAACTGATGCTTTAGTTCCTCAAAACTCATTTGACATTCATCAGTCCATCTGAAAGGTACATTCTTCCTTAGAAGCTTTGTCAAAGGAGTTGAGATCAATGAAAACCCCTCGACAAATCTCCTGCAGTATCCTGCTAGTCCAAGAAAACTCTGAACTGCTTCAACTTTCTTTTGGTCTACTTGTATGCCCTGTTTAGATACCATATGACCCAAGAATATCACTTGATCAAGCCAAAATTCACACTTACTAAACTTGGCATACAATTGCTTCTCTCTCATTATCAGTAAGACTAGCCTCAAATGCTCAGAATATTCCTCTCTACTCTTTGAATACACCAAGATATCATCTATGAATACAATCACAAAATGATCTAAATAAGGTTGAAATACCTTATTCATCAATACCATAAAAGTTGTCGGGGCATTTGTCAACTCAAAAGGCATCACTAAAAACTCAAAGTGCATATACCTAGTTTTGAATGCACTTTTTGACATCCACTTCTGCTATCTTCAACTGATAGTATCCTGATCTCAAATCCAATTTAGTAAACACCTGAGCTCCTTGTAACTAATCAAGTAAATCATCTATTCTCGGTAATAGATACTTATTCTTCACTGTCACCTAATTCAACTGCCTATAATCAATATATAACCTCAATGTCCCATCTTTCTTCTTTATAAACAAAACGGAGCTCCCCATGGTGGCACAATGGGTCTGATAAAACCCTTATCCAACAATTCCTATAGCTGAGCCTTAAGTTCCTTAAGTTCTACAGGTGTCATCCTATATTAAGGAATAAATATAGGAGCAGTACCTAGAACTAGGTCAATAGTGAACTAGGTCAATAGTGAACTTCGTCTCCTTGTTTGGGGGTAAACCAGATAATTCAATAGGAAACTCATCTAGGAAATTCTTAACAATAGGAATATTCTGCACTGTTTGCTCAGTCCGAGTATCAATCATATAGGCTAGATAAACCTCACATCCTCTTCGAATTAGTCTTAAAGCACTCATTGATGAAATCAATCTGGCTGTCATTGCTTGGCTAACACCTCAAAACATTACCCTCGATAGATTAAGAAATTCAAGAATCACCTCCTTAGTATATTAGTTCATCATAACCTTATAAGTAGTAAGTCAATCCATACCTAAGATGAGGTCTATCTCTTTCAATTGTAATACTATCAAATTAACTTCCATCTCTACCTGATCAACTCAAATCATACAACATTAGCACATTTCTCCTATCACTACAGTACTACCTATTGAGATACTCACTTCTAAGCCATATTCCAATATCTCTCCATCACAATGCAATTTAGATGTCAGATGTGGTGTGATAAATGGATGTGTAGATCTTGGATCTAACAATGCAAATACTTCAAATTGAAAGACATTTAACACACCTGCTATAATATCTGGAGAGTTCTGGGTCTCCTGTCTGGTAATAGCATATATTCTGGCCTGAGACTGTTGTTGATTACTCCGCACCTCAGTCCTTACAGTAAGACCTGCTGAACTTATTCTGCCTCTACCACTACCTCTCTATCCTAATCCACTAGCTCTACTCTACTGGACAGTAGTCTCAATTATCGATCCCCCTCTCACTCCATACTATACTCCAAAAGTTACAGGACAGTCTCTAATCTGGTGCTCGAAAGAGTCACTATGAAGGCAAGCTCCTGATATCTTCCAACATTCTCCACCATGCTTCTTTCCACAGTGCTCACAACTGGGCATTTGTTGCATCTATTTAGATACTAAACCTCTACTATCACCAGCCTGTGCAAAACTACCTCTTAATCTAAACCCTGACTGTCTCGATCTAGTTGCTAGTCGAAAAGATCTATTCTGGCATTTACTAAATCTTCTACCAAAATTAACTTAAAACTTACCCTATTTTTTCATTCTGAATTCCTGTCTATACTCTCATTGTCCATCTTTTAGTAATTGTTCAATTCGAATCAAGGTGGCTTATAGTTCTGTAAAACTACCCAAATTAGTAATGGCCAACCTCGTCCATATTTAGCCCATCCCCAAGCTGTCTACATTTGTCCTCCTCAGTTGGAATCAAGGCAGCAGCATACCTTACTAACTCATTAAATCGTATCTCATACTCAGCTGCAGAGAGACGTCCTTGCTTCAAATCTAGAAACTCCTTCATCTTCCTATCCAGATAGATCTTCGACATATAATTCTCCTTAAAGACTCTCAGGAAGTCTTCCCACGTTAATCTACAAGCTCCGGTAGTACTGCCGGGAACAGTCTTTCACCACTAATAAGCTGGACCTTGCAGTAGCAAAACTATTTAGTCAAACCTTTCATCTAGCTCATAGCCCATCTAATCAAATACCCTTTTTGTTCTCTTTAACCATCCTTTTGCCTCAGCAGGGTTTATACTTCCATAGAAGTCTACAGCCCCCTGCTTCCTAAGTTTATCATATCTACTTTCTCTCCTCTCAGGAATTCTCCAAGGCATTTGGTCCGATCGAGGTACTGGAGACTCTATATTAGCTCATATAGAATCTAAGTCAGCTGACTCCACGACTTGATCACCTATAGCAGATAACCTATAATAAACAATAATGATGATTACTATCCGAGTCTCTCACTATATATCATATCTAAATGTTCTTATATGTCTTTATAGATGCCAAACCATGCTTTGATACCAAAAATTGTAACTCGCCACTACGACAGGTCATATGCCCGAACATCCAAAGGACATTCAAGAACATACCCTACGAAAGTGGCATGTTAGAGCAATCATGTTCACTTATATGGCATCATACATATAACACAAATATTCAAAAGATCAACTTCCTATTTCCATTTATAAAACATAATTTACATTGTAGCATTTCACTAAATAATGCATAAATATACAACATCAAAAATATATGAGAGTTTACTACTCTTTACAACATGTTCTACGTGGAATGAGAAGCTAAACAAAAATATTCTATCTAGCTCCTCAGTGTCAGCTGACTAGACTTTTGAGTCATTCGTGACTTCCAAAATTGACAGAACTAGCCTTCTACTCGTTTGCCTTAGGAGCTAAGTCGTCCTCGTACTTGAAAATCAACATTTGCAATTTTAATGAGCTTCATGACTCAGTGAGTGAACCATCCTTGATGTACTCACTCATATGAAAACACATACATCATGTATCAAAACCAAATTCACAGTATACGTCATCTCAAATATACATCATGAACATCACACATTTCATATACCTATGTCATAATAATCCGATCATTTTCTCAATCATTCATAGCATTACAATTAAGTAAATTCATGTAATCTTTCACATAATACATGTATGTGTATAAATACAAATGCACACGTGAATCACTTTCATTGTTACTTTGTTGTGACCGAGCGATTTTTGATTGTCCCGTATCCATTTTAGATATTGGGCTCATTAATAACTATCTCGTACCTATTGTGGATACCGGGCTCATTAAATACTAAGTATGTGTGTCTTTATGCGCATTTTTTAGGTTTAAGCACTTTTTCACTAGTTACTTTGCACACAACTCTTTTATCTGATCATGCATATCAATGTGATGAAATGCATCAATTCACATATAACACTTTCAATAACTATCATTCATTAGAGACCCAGTCATTTACATGTATTCATCGGATCTAAATCTGACATTCAATATTTCGTTGAGTACACATATTTTTCTCGATTCACATTCAATTAGGAACACTCCCAATACCATCTCAATTATCAAACTCCTTGGACCATAATTATTCAAAATTATCAAAATCATAACAATAACAATTCAATAATTGAATTTAAATAGAACAATCAATTATGGTGTGAGAACATCTAGGTTGACTCACAGTAAGCTCTAGATAAGTTATTGCCTCGACGAACTAGCAATGTCTAGATTTTGGCATTTGACTTGAGTGTCTGATATCATGCAATACACACATTGTACACACATTACTAATTTGATCATTCATACAAGTGTGTTTATATATATATATATATATATGTATATATATATGTCATGATCAATGCATGCTCAATTGACTTTTCCCAGGTATCTATCCTTATCCTTAAACGCAAATCATGATCATTCAAACATTATAACTTGTTTGCACTTAGGTTTATACCTCAAGTAAACTTGATTATTCTAAATCCATCAATCACACATTCATCAATCTTGACTCATTCCTTCACAAAAAAATCCAGATTCTCATTCATTCATACTTAATACTCCTTACTCATTCCTTTGGATCTCAATTACATTCCTATGAACACCTTCATTCTTTTATCATTCATAAATTTCCAGATTTTAAACTCAATGATATCAACAATCATTTTCTTAAGTTAAAACCTTAATTAACAATCTAAACTTATCAAATACTTTAACCAACTAATCAAGAATCAAACTAGGTTCATTTTAAGCCTCAATTAAGTCCAATTGCACCAAGGTAAAGTAACTTATCATTAGTTGATCCAACACTCACATAAAAGATAACATTTCATTTTTAATGCCTTTCCCACGATCGTGGCATAGCTGATCCGTGAATTTCCCAGCCAATTCCTTCAATAATTCACTTTCCATGCAATTCTCACGATCGTGGAGGCATTTCCACGATCGTGGGATGTGTCATCCGAAAATATCATCACCCTTTTCCTTTAAAATTTTCCAGATTTTAACTCTTACTTACTACATCAAACGTATCTTCTTCATAGTTCATCATTTAGACTTCATTTCCCCATTATTTTCACCTCAATTCCATCTCATATCATCCATAAAATAGTCCATAAACTATGGTTTATTATCTATATAAAAATATAACATCAATATATCCATTCATCATTAATGTTCAAGCACACCTCACACACCATTAACACCATCAATCTATCCTTAAACTATCATCATAATTGTTATACTACATATATCATAAGAATTCAATGATTCACTTGTTTAACTCCAAAGCTTCTTCAAATCATCAAATAAACCTAACTCTCCAAGCTTACACAATCATAACCATTTTAAGGAGGAAAAGGATAGGTTTTTCATCATTAAGAAGGAGACAACAAACGCTTGAAATGGCAAAGTGTAGGATTTTGACAAAAACTCAATGTGGTAGGGTTGATGAGAGTGTAGTGGGTTGAGAAAAGAAAGAAGAAAGAGCATGCGACAAAATGAAAGAGAAATCAAAGATGGTCTTAAATGTTTGAGTGTATCGTGAGATAAATGTGTGGCAAGTGTGGTGACACTTGTCACTTGCCACATGTCATCTCCCTATGGTTCCAATTGTCTCTTAATAACTAGTCCATTTATCTCTCAATCTTCATGCCATTTGTCACCCAATTATCTAAGTCATTTGTCATTAAATCCTAATGCCACGTGTCATTTATTTCTATTACCATTTTTCAATTATTTCTACTACCATTTGTCAACGTGTCTTACCACTTGGCATTTTTCTTATTCTAAAAATTCATGAAAATTTATAAATCTCTAATTGTAACAAATAAATTCTAAATCAATAATTGATAACCATCAGACCAAAATTTAAGACATAATAATTTACATTTCACATCATAACCATCTTAAATCTTTCATACCCCAGAAATATCAATTAAGTGCATAAACAATATTTGAAACGTGTACCAAAAATATATTTCATGTGTGTATGCTAACGATATGCATTTGAATGAAATGTATTTCCTAATTTCTCAATATTTTTACTCATGTACAACCATTTAGGATCCTATGTCCTAACTCTCAGCATAAAAAAACAAGTTATTACAACATATGTAATACCAATTATTGCACTCAAGACGAATTGTCAAATAATATTTATGTAATATGCGTAGTGACAATTCAAACATAATAGCTATAATTTTATATGAATTATGTTTATTTATGTATATCAAGTTTGGTAATTTGAATTAGAAATACATTTCTAATTATTATGGAACTAACCAAATCAAATTATGAATTAGAAATTAATTTCTAATTCTTATACTAATAATTTCAATTTAATTATCAACTTATTTCTAATTAAATGTTTTAATTTAATTTAATTAGAAACTTATTTCTAATATAATAATAAATGCATCATCATTTTTAATTTAATTAGGAACTTATTTCTTGTTATATATATCGAATGAATCAATATTCGAGTAATAATAATTATTTTCAATTCAATTAGAAACTTATTTCTAATTTTTTTGTTGAACTTATGAACTTAGTAATTTAAATTAAATTAGAATTTTATTTCTAAGATTGATCCATTCAATTATTAATCACTTAGAAACTTATTTGTAATTATTATTAAATTCATTCACATGCATAATGCATATAAATTAAATATATGTAAATTTAGAAACTTATTTCTAAATAAATTAGGTCATGTAAACTACAAGTCTAAATTTGTTTTCTAACTCATTAAATCATTCAAACCCATATTTAATTTCATTTAAATCCAAATTATTTTAGCCCACTTATCTTATACTATTGGACAGCCCAAAATTGTTAAAAGATTAGGCCTATATTTTGTCATTGTAATTGGCCCATATGTTGCCTTATTGATCCATTTAAATGAGTACAAGTACCAGTCTAAATACTAGCCCATAGTTTATTTATGGCTCACGATTATGGGCTCATACTTTTCGTACACGTGTAACCATATACACTTCTTGTCGTCTCCTATCCTTCCTATTTTTCACCCGACAGAAAAAGAATTTCACAGGTTGACAGGGAGAGAATGCGTCGACGGTGGAAGGGAGAACTTATACCGCCTCCCTCAACCTTTTCGTCTGATAAAAATTACCACAGGCGACAGTGAGTTAGTGTCGACAGTAACGATGGTAACCATGTTGGTTTATGCCCTACAGCCAATCACTTTGGTTGTAGTTTAGTGACAAATTATTTAAAGGCATTATTTATCTTG
>JAOTAY010000004.1:15489588-15525153 GCA_025629805.1 Erythroxylum baracoense
ACGAATTAAATTTCGCTTTATTATGATTCGTGTTAATCATTTTATAGAATTAAATAGATCTTGGTTTTCGGGAAATCGAAAAGTCACGAAAAAGTTTCGTGATTATTCCGCTGCGATTCGGATCAGATTTCCCAACAAACCATAGGATAAAGCAGTGCCAGCAAGGATGGGGAACCCATAATGCCATTCATCCTCTGCACTGCTGCTCACCGGTGCTTGGCCTGCCATTAGAGGCGGCTTCCAAACTAGCATCACCACTGGAAGAAGCGGCGGTGGAGGTAGAAGATGAGAACAGTATCCGCCCCTTGAATTTGACATTTCCTTAGGCCTATGTTTCGGGTTTGTTTTGTCTTGTTGTCAATTTTTTGTTTTGCTCCTGTCCTTCCTCAGAATTTTGGTAGACCTTTTTTTTTATCCAGATATGGAGTTTGAATGTTTTAAGGATTTCTAGGATCGAAACAAAACGCCTTCCAAATATTCCTGGATTTCTCTATGTTTTCTACAGCATTTTTGTCCATTTTAAAGCAAATAGAGACGCTGCGGATTCGTGTGGTATTACTCCTTGTCTCTTTATACGTATTGGCTGTTTCTAGATTCTGGAATATTCTTCGGATGTTATATGAAATAGTTTTGACAATATATATCATGTAATTTGAACGTTGTCCGTATTAGATGTATATGCATTTATTGTAAAATCAGATCACGTTTTTAGTTCATAATAAACAACATAGTTCCATCCACAATGGAACTCTACAAATAGGCTATTGAATTTGACATTGGATAAAGACTAATCTGTTGATTAAACACAATCATGACATGCACGTATACAAGAATTAATACAACACAATTGGAAGAATATAATTATGATGCATATTCCGAATGCAAATTTATAATATTTATTCCAATTTGTTCATAAGTATCACTTTAAAATTCAAACAATTATCTAATACTTTATCAATGAGATTAATACAAATTTTCAATAGATACCAAAACAATTCTACAAAATTTAAAACAGAGAAACTATTCATACAACATTGAAACTTACCACTTACGTGGACGTTTGTCTTATTTCTACAAGTTAAAGCATTTCTTGAATAAACTTTTCTTCCAAGATTTTTTTTGTATATTTATGTGATTCAAATACTCTTTTTAAGTGAACATTAACTTATATTTATAGAAAATGTCAAGATGTTAACTAATTATTATGAGTGAACAATTGAAAGTTCACACCTAAACTCATCAGATGTGTCCTTTCATCGTTACAGTTGGAACTTACAATCTCAATGCTTGTAGTGGAATAGATAGTTAGTGTCAAAGATGGATTTAGGAGGAACGATCTCAATAAGGAGAATTCAAGGGATTTCATATTTGAATTTAAGGAGGCTGGCAACTTTGAGCTCCCATCTCATGGACTCTCTTATACTCAGAGGAAGAGTGCCACTGCCAGTATTAGTATATGTCACTAGCATCAATAGAGATCTCAAAAATTTTCGTTAAACACAAAAGTTTTGATTGTATCCGACTGTATTGATGTGCTTCCTTTAAATAATGAAGCTGAAGATCTTCCTTAATTGTCAGGAATATCCCTTCCATCTTCTCATGGTCTAACCATAAGTTCTCATGACCATAACCTAATGAAGGCCTTAAAATCCAATCAAATGATGTGAATACTTGAGATGCTGCAAATTACTTGCTCTTGCACCACATAGGGAATCGTGTAATTGTTGGCCATTGTTTTTTTTTTTTAATTATCACTTTCATACCCAAATATGTAGAGCTAAACCAGGGCCATACTCTCACAGCCTCTTCAAGTTATGAATTAGTGAAGAGATTAAGGTCGCAATTGCTAAAGCAGGATCAATAGAGCCACAGCTTTAAGTTTTAAAGTTCAGAAGTGATGGACTATAGGATATTTCAATAGGAACTCTACTTTAGAAGAATTTTAGGTAAAAGTCCATTCTGATAAAGTTAAAATGCTTGGTCGATCTTCTAGGCTCTCGATTTCCTGAAAGTAAAAAAAAAGTATATTGCAACTTCTTTATTTGATCTTTCACTTCGCCATAAACATCTAAACTAGAAGTTGTCAAGTACCTTGTTTGGTTATTGGATCCTCTCATATAGTTGTTGTAAAGCCCAAAAAACTTGACCTTTTATAAAAACTCAATCCGGCGTATAAAAATAAAATGAGATTAGTAGATGTGTGTGTGTGTATGGGTGTATAAAGAGATTAGAGAGGAAATTATGGAGATTAACAATCCAAAACTCTATGGGAAAGGTATAGAACTTCAAATAGGTATGAAGGGAAATTTTTTAGCTAAATTACATCCCTTTAATTAGTGATTTTCATTCATCCTAAATTAGTTTCTAGCCATGTTATGATTATTTGTGATAACAATTACGATGAAATTGGAAAATTTTGGAGATAAAGTGGCTAGGAAACGAGAAAAGGAGGAGGTTAGGAGAAGAGGAGAGGGTGATGACGAGGTAAAGAAGAAGAAGACAATTTTAGGAATTTTAAGATTTATTAAGGGGTAAAATAGGAAATGTGAATATTTAAGGGTGAAATTGAAATTTAATTCCTAGAATGGTGTTTTTTAATAATAAGAGAATGTATAGGTAAAATAAGAATTTATAATAATTAAGGGTATTTTAAAAATTATGGTGGCAAGATAAAGTAAGGATATTTTTAATAATTAAGAATAAAATAGTAAAAAGGGGGCAATTATTAGGTGTAATTGGGTTTGAAAATTTTTATTAACTAAAGTTTAATAGAATTTTGTAAAAGTCTAGGTCTGGAGGACAGATTGGGGAGCATATTGGACTAATCAAAATAGTTAAGTATGAAAATCAGGTAAATATAACATTAAATTGTACCCTTACAATTATGTACAGTTTATAAAATTGTGAATTTTGCTATTAATAAATTATTTTATGGTGAATCATATTTTGAATTAAAAATTAATTAAATTAATTATTAATAATTAAATATGTAGATTTTTTATGAATTTTTAAGGATTTATTTATTAACTAAATAATTAACAAGATACAAAATATTAAGTGTTTATATTTTGTTACCTGTTATGGTGTGTATCGTTTGATAATTCAAAGAAAAATATGACAATTAAAATTTTCAGTTGTGCATGTGTATAATTAAGAATATTAGGGTACAAGATAATTCATGTTTATTAAATTAGATAGAAATTAGTTTATAATGGTTTACGAATAGATTGTGAAAGTTGTATATTTGCGAGTTGCCTAAGATAGGTTATATTTAATGGTCATTGATTGATAGGTTATTGAGATATGAGCAATAGACGGCCAGGTACCTATTTATAAAGTAGGTACCAGGGTATCCTAAGTCTCAGGAATGCCTTTTATAAATGGCTACGTACTGAAGTATTTTAAATCTTAGGGATATCATGTATTAATGGCTAAGTACCGAAGTAGTACCAAGGTACTAGATTAGAATGAGGGATTGAGGTACCTTGTGCTGATATTTACACATCTAATTATGTTTTCACTCAATAAGTAATTATGATGAGTAGAAATAAGTCGGTAGACTATTGATGTAAGTCTACTAGGTTAAGTAGTGCCCAGTTAATTTAATTAATAAAAATAAAACATACAACAAGTAATAATAAATATAACATTAGTATTAATAATTAATAATAATAAGATTCTAAACATTTATTGAGTGTTTGGGCAGGTTGAGTATTGCTTTTGTAGTTTAGTACTATATGTACATTTTATCATTTGATTATTTTTACTATATATTGAGTTATTTGATTTTAACGGTACAGTTAAGTTACTTTTACTAAGTAGTCAACTCATCTCTTTCTATTATATTGCTTTAGGAGATAGAAAGATTGTCGATAACCTTAGTGTACGTGATTAATAGTGTAGAGTCTAGGTAGGGTCAACATATCAAATTAAGTATAGTGGTTTTATTGCATATACTTTTGAATGTTATAGTTTGGGATAAATATACTTGTACAAATAATTTTTGTGACTGATGAACATCATTCCTAAAACTAATGAGATTTTTAGTAAATTAATGATGTGATTAAGGAGAAATTTGGCTAAATTATGGTTTAAGAATTCTGGAAGTGAATTAGAAAAAAAAACTAATAATATATTTGTAACATCCACATACCCTCTGGAAGGATATACAGATGGTACACAAAACAGAACTAAAACATACCAAACAATCCCTTACATGCATTTCTACAAACTCAAGCAAACAAGTATTACAATCCATTAGGAAATATTGCATAATCAAAACATATCAAACATATTGTACTAAAAAATGCCATACATTTAAAAATCAACTTGTATTAAGGTCAATACAAACCATCAAACAAAACATAAAATACAATATGTCTCATTACATTGAAATACAACTTAAACTAAAAACAAATATACATCTTCCAAAAATAAAAACACATGCTTTTTTGACCACTGTGTTTGTCTTTGTCCCAGTCTTTAAACCTTCTTATCAGAACCTACACAGAGGAAAAACTACCGTGCTAAGCATAAAGCTTTGTGGGGAATAACTAAACAAGATAAAATTTAGCAACTATTTCTGGCAAGTCGTCTAACATTCAAATGTACCGAATCAGGTCATATCGTAAGCAAACTTAAATTGTTTATATAAAAGAACATTCCAAACAAGATGTATCTTATAACAGAATATACCAAAATAGGATATATTGGCTTCAGAACAAAGCTTACAATTATCATAACAGAATACCATGATATCATAACAGAACTTTACAGTACTAGAATAGAACTTGTCTATGTCAAAGACATTATCTAATTATGTCAGAACATAACGTAATTATTTCAGAACAACGTTTGATTATAACAGAACTGAGCATGTAATAGAGTATAAAACAAATTAGCCTTCTAATCCTTTTTACATAAGTAGGTAAAGGGATTAGAACAGAAGATACCCATGTTTGGTATTTGAAACATAAGAGACTTAAGTCTCTGAAATAGAAGACACATAAGTGTCTAAAATAAGAAGACATCAGAGTGTCTAGCACAGAAGACACCTTAATGTTTGGTTACAGAAGACAACTTAGTGTCTGGTTAGAGAAGTAGCTGCTGACTCTTCTAGGCGTGCCTATTTACCCATGACTAGGACTTGGTAGTTTTAAAATAAACTATTTTAGATTTCACAATCTCATTTGTCTTTATTCCATTTTTCTCAAATTGAATATATACATGCACATCCAAACAAAATTAACATACCTTATGAGCATAAACATTTGCAATAATGTATCATTAAATACATAATGCATTTTACTCTTTGCATATAATTACAAAAATTTCCACTTCATAATCAATCATATTCAGTTCACATCATTAAAACCCTTTGAAACACACTTGTGTTCATAAGGACACATACATCCTTGAACACACCATAAACGTCATCATTAGACACATTATTTACTAACCACATATTCCTTAAGTAATTACCTTAACTAACAATCCATAATTAAATTAATTTTTACTCAATTCATCTAGGCTCATTTTCAACCTCAATTAAGCTCAATTAAACCATTCTTAAGCACCTTAAGCTTTTATAGTCCAACAATTGTCTAAAACTAACATTTTCCCTTCCTAGATACTGTCTACGATCGTGACAAAAGCTAATCTCTCATTTTTCTGCAATTTTCCAGCTTTTCTCAGGATAGATTTTTGTATAGGCATTCTGATATAGAAACTGAAGTTTTTGGACAATATGTTCTTCTAAACAATGTTCCTCTATGGCTTTAGTTTCTAATGAACTAAAATTCATACAATTTGGTTCATTATTCCTAAAGTTATCCCCAAAATACTATAGACTGTTCCTAAAAAGTGACAGAATCCTAAACTCAACAAATTTCATAACCCTTTGGGACAGGAAAAATTCCATTCCTTCATGAAAGTTGTAGGCATATGTGTGTAGTTTAATCTACAATTAAAATCACCCCATTTGGATATCTACAGATGATGTTATAGCCAAAATACCGATGGTTGTTCAGCGAAACCAGTACAATTCATTCACATCTTACACCTTCAACACCCCTACTCCAAAGTTCATCCTTTTCACTACAATTACACCTTATTCATGCCTCAATTACACATCAATTTCATGTCTAGAACCAATTCGCAAGTCATTCATAACGCAGCTCACAATCCATGATCTTTAATACATAAAAATATAAAACAAAAGTTGTCAAACAATTATCATGTTCCAGACCTCAATTCATCATCAAGTAAATACATATTCTATCCAATTCAAGCATACAATAATTCATATAATAACATGCAATAAAGATTAGTATTCCCATACCTTCTTTAACTCAATTTCCTACTTCAATGAGCACGCCACTCTAGCCTTTCAACCAAGCAAACACAGTTCCAAGATCAAGATGACCAAGAAGACGACAATATAAAAGATAACAGGATCTAGCTTCCTTGATGTAGTATCATGCAAGTACTTCAAGTGACGATGATGATCCAAAAAGCAAGCAAAAATTCTAGGAGGTATGAGTGAGAGAGTTTCATTAGAGAGAGTGTAAGATGGTGAAGAATAAGCAAAACAGAAAACTCCCACAGAAACTTGTCTCCTCCAATGCTAGGTGTCAACAAATTGTAACAGCATGTGTCATCATGCATGTTCCTTAATTGTCCCAATTAGAAGCTGCCATTAATCCACGCAAAATGCTGCCATTTGTCACCAACTAATTAGTCCACATGTCACATAATAATTGTTCCACTTGGCACTTACTTCACTATGCCAAATGTCACTCAATTATATGTTTAATAACTTTAATTTTTCATGTACCAACTTATCTTGCCACCTGACAATTTTCCTAGTCCAAATGTACATATTAATACATTAATTCTCTAATGGTGATAATTAATTCCAATTCACTAAGTATGATCCATTATACCAAAATTCAAGTCATATGCAATCCTCACTCTTATCACAAATGTTTTTAACACCTATCTTACATGTTCAATATAACATTCCAACTAGGGTAAATTTGGGGCCTTACAATTTTCTCCCCCTTAAAAGAATTTCATCCTCAAAATCCATACCTAATCAAAATAATTGAGGATACTGAGCCCTTATGGTCTCTTCCGGTTCTCATATTTCTTCCTCGAGTCCATGGTGTTGCTAGAGTAGTTTCACCAACGGTATTTGCTTATTCTTGAGTTATCAGACTTCTCTGGCTAAAATAGACAAAGGCCTTTCTTCATACGTTAAATCTAGTTGTATTTGAATTTCTTGCACAAGAATCTTATGTGTATCATCAGACCGATATCTTCTTAAAATCGAAACATGAAACACATCATG
Source organism: Erythroxylum baracoense (assembly GCA_025629805.1). Classification (NCBI taxonomy): domain Eukaryota; kingdom Viridiplantae; phylum Streptophyta; class Magnoliopsida; order Malpighiales; family Erythroxylaceae; genus Erythroxylum; species Erythroxylum baracoense. Next base: position 15,496,940 of record JAOTAY010000004.1, read on the forward strand.
TAACTTGGCCAACTCTCCAGGAAGAGCTAATTGATAAGCTACTGGTCTGACTCTATTAAAAATCTTATAAGGATCAATATAATGTGGACTGAGCTTACCTTTTTTCCAAACTGAAGTATGTGTTTCGATGGCGATACTTTCAAAAATACCTTATCACCTACCTGATACTCAATATCTCTTCTTTTTAAATCAGGATAAGACTTTCTCCTATCACTGGCAACTTTTGATCTTTGTTAGATAACTTGAACTTTCTCTTCAGTATCTTTCATAATATTAGGCCCAATCATCTTGTTTTCACATAATTCAATCTAACATATCGGCGATCTACACTTCTGACCATATAGAGCTTCATAAGGTTCCATGCCAATGCTAGTCTGATAATTGTTGTTGTAAAAAAAAGTCCATTAGAGAAAGATAGTTATCCCAACTTCCCAGGAATTCTAACACACAACCTCGAAGCATATCTTCTAATATCTAAATAACCCATTCAGATTGTCCATCTGTCTGGGGATGGAAAGCGGTCTTAAACTTGACTTAAATACCCAAAGCCTTTTGTAAAATTTTCCAGAATCTCGAAGTAAATTGAGGATCACGATAAAAAATAATAGATAATGGCACCCTATGTAACCTCACTATCTCATTTACATAGAGGTCAACAAGCCTATCCAATGAATAATTAGGAAGAACAGGCAGAAAGTGAGCAGACTTGATGAACTTATCAAGATTCACCCATACAACATCTTGCTTCCTTTGAGTGAGAAGAAGTCCAGTGACAAAATCCATGATAATGTTATCCCATTTCCATTGAGGAATAGAAATAGGATGTAATAAACCAGATGGAACCTATGCTCAGCTTTAACTTGCTGACATGTCAAACATTTAGATACATAATCTACTACATCATGTTTCATAGCTGACCACCAGTAATGCAGCTTCAGATCTTGATACATCTTATTTCCACCAGGATGCATATTAAAGACAATATTATGGGCCTCAAACAATAACTTCCTCTTCAGTTCATCATTTGCTAGCACACACAATCGATCTTTATAATACAAATCACCCTCTCCTTTTACAGAAAAATCAGGTTGTTTGCCTTCCCGAGCATCCAAGATAAGTCATTGCAACTTATCATCAACTCTCTGAGCATCACAAATTTCTTGCCTCAAGGTAGGCCTAGCTTCCAACTGAGGTATTAAAGCTCCATCAGATACAAGTCCCCATTCACCCTACTGCACTGAGAAAGCCGAAAGGTTCTTTCGACTTAAGGCATCAGTCATGACATTAGCCTTACCAAGATGGTAATCCATAATATAGTCATAGTCTTTAAACAATTCCAACTAACGTTGTTATCTCAAATTAAGTTCCTTCTGAGTAAGCAGATACTTCAAACTTTTATGATCAGCGAAGAGCCTACACTTTTCACCATACAAGTAGTGTCACCAAATCTTTAAAGCAAACACTACCGCTATAAGCTCAAGATCATGTATAGGGTAGTTCTGTTCGTGAGGCTTTAGTTTCCTAGAGTCATATGCAACAACCTTTCCTTCCTGCATCAAGACATAACCCAAACCATTTATAGATGCATCACTAAACATGACATATTCCTTACCAGATGTGGGTTGAGCCAATACAGGAGCTTCAGTAAGCATTCCTTTTAGTTGATCAAAACTAGTTTGACATTTATCAAACCATTCATACTTATCTCCTTTTTTTAGCAGTGTTGTCAAAGGGATGCTATCACTAAGAATCCCTTCACAAACCGATGATAGTAACCTACAAAACCTAGAAAACTTCTCACTTCCATCACATTCCATGGCGGCTTCTAGTTAATAATTTCTTCAATCTTACTATGATCAACTATTATCCCTTGAGAAGAAATAACATATCCTAGAAAAGATACTTCCCAAACCAAAAAATCACACTTACTCAACTTAACATACAATTGTTTTTCCTGCAGGTCTGTAATACAATCTGGAGATGCTGAACATGATCGTGCTCATTCTTGGAATAAACTAGGATATCATCTATAAACACCATAACAAATTGGTCTAAATAGGACCTAACTACTATTCATCAAATCCATGAATACAGCTAGAGCATTAGTTAACCCGAATGGCATTACTAAGAATTCATAATGTCTATAATGGGTCCTGAATGTAGTTTTTGGAATATCCACATGCTTTACCTGAAGTTGATAGTATCCTAATTGCAAGTCTATCTTTGCAAACACTCCTGCACCTTTCAAATGATCAAACAGAACTTCAATCCTTGGTAACGAATACTTATTCTTCACTGTGACTCTGTTCAATTGCCTGTAATCTATACACATTCGAAGAGTACCATCTTTCTTCTTAAAGAATAGAATCGGTACTCTCCAAAGTGAGACACTGGGTCGAATGAACCCCTTATCCAGTAGCTCTTGCAATTGAACTTTCAACTCCTTCAATTCAATAATAGCCATCCTGTGCAGTGCTCTGGATATAGGAGCAGTGCCAGACATAACTTTGATAGATAACTCCACTTCCCTTTCAGGAGGGAGTCTGAGTAACTCTTTAGGAAACACATCTGGAAATTCACTCACCACTGGAATATCTTGCAATTTCCCACCCTCCTTCTTAGAGTCAAACACAAAAGCTAGATAAGCTTCACATTCCTTCCTAAGGAATTTCCACGCTTGCATAGCAGATACCACATTAGTCATAGAACTAGTGCGGATGCCATACAACACTATTTCAGGTTGGTCAGGTGTCTTAAGCACAACTATCTTAACACTACAGTCAACTATTACCTGATGAATGGATAACTAATCTATACCTAGAATCAAATCAAATTCATGAAAAGGCAATTCAATTAAATTCGCAACATACTTATTTCTTTGGATCCTAACAGGACAGTTTCTATAGACCTGATTAACAATCACATTACTATTTAGAGGACAAGTTACATGAATATCATACTGTAACTGATCTACAACATCACTTTATCAGAAATTTGTCCAACACAGATATAAGAATGAGTGGATCCAGGATCAATCAAAGCATACATTTCAGAGTCAAAGAGAGAAATAATACCCACAATGACTTCAGGTGTGTGCTGATCCTCGCGAGCTGTCAAAGCATAAGCTCGAGTTAGAGTAGAAGGCACAATAGGTTGATCAATAGTTTCTGAATGAGCACTCAGATTAGGCCATCCTCCATGACCTCTACCTTATCCTCTATTTTCAGTAGGTGCATGAGAAGCGTCCTTACTGGCTTGTGTTGTCTGAGATTGTCTCATGGGGTAATTTGCTATCAGATGATTAATACCACCACATCCACAACATGCACCTGTAGCCATCTAACGAGTACCCTGTTGGTATTTGGAGCAATGAGGGCACTCCGGAATACCAGAACCTTGATCCGCAGAGGAACCCCTACCAGAAGCAGTCAATAGGGAAAGTTTAGTCATCTTCCCCTAGCTACTAATCTTTGAATGAATTCTGGTGCAGTGAAGGCACCTTCCTGACTCTGCTTGCCCGAGTACTGACCTCCTTTAACAAAGCCCCTTCGTTGAGCCCTTTCTTTCTTCACCATTTCTTGCTTCTCTATCTTAATAGTAGCTTGCACCAACTGATGGTAATTTACTTTCTGCAAGAGAGTGAATGCTGCCAGATGTTCTTTGATCTAGTCATTCAAACCATTCTCAAACTAATGACACCGAAACTCCTTAGTAAGTACCGATTCAGGTGTCTGAGGCGATTAAACTCTCTGTCGTACTCAGCAACAGATAGATTTCTCTGCTTTAGGTTCAAGAACTGCTTCCATTTCTCCTTTCTATAGGCTTCCGTCATATACTTGGCTTTAAACTCTTAGGAAAAGAAATCCCAAGTTAGAAGCTCCAGTATCTGAGGATTCCTCAAAACAAACTCCCACCACTAATAGGTTGCTCACTGAAGAAAAGAGACAACACAATGCACCATCTGATCTAATGGACAGCTAATTTCATCTAATATCCTCTTTACTTTTTCTAATCCAGAACTTGGCTCTTTCAGATTGCTCTAGTGATGTTTCAGAAAATTCCTCAGCTCCATACTTTTGTAGCTGATAAATCGGAGCCTTAGGAGCGGTCATATGATGCAATAATGTCTTCATATCTTGCAATAGCTTAACCAAAGCCTCCCCCTGAGCTGGAGGTGGAGGTGGTGGCACTTCAGCTTCACCTCGATTAACCCCAGACGGTCCCGATATCGATGAATGAGATCGTGCAGGATTATTACTGTCTACAACCTTGTCAACAACTTCATAAAATCTTTCCATCTTTAATTCTATAACCAAATCATGGGACAAACCATATTAGGTCAAAACACAACTTTTACACTCAAGTATAAACAGTAGTTAAGCACTGATTAAACCAGAATCGCCAAAACCATTCTCTAATACCAAACAATGTAACACCCACATACCCCTTGGAAGGATATGTAGATGCTGCACAAAACAAAACTAAAACATGCCAAACAATCCCTTACATACATTTCTAGAAACTTAAGCAAACAAGTATTACAATCCATTAGGAAATATTGCATAATCAAAACATATTATACTATTCCAAAAACATGCCAAAAATTCAAAATTCAACCTGTATTAAAGTTAATACAAACCATTAAACAAAACACAAAATACAACATGTCTCATTATATTGAAATACAACTTAAACTAAAAACAAATATACATCTTCCAAAAACAAAAACACATGCTTCTTTGGCCACTGTGGTTGTCTTTGTCCCAGTTTTTAGACCTTCTTATCAGAACCTACACAGAGGAAAAATCACCGTGCTAAGCATAAAGCTTATTGGGGAATAACTAAACAAGATAAAATTTGGTGACTGTTTCTAACAATCATCTAACATTCAAATGTATTGAATCAGGTCATATCATAAGCAAACTTAAATTGTTCATATAAAAGAACATTCCAAACAAGATGTATCTCCGAATAGAATATACCAAAACAGGATATATTGGCTTCAGAGCAAAGCTTACAATTATCATAATAAAATACCATGATACCATAATAGAACTTTACAGTACCAGAACATAACTTGTCTGTGTCAAAAACATTGTTTAATTATGTCAGAACAGAACTTAATTATCTCATAACAGTGCTTGATTATAACAGAACTTAGCATGTAACAATGTACAAAACAAATTAGCCTGCTAATTCAATTTACATAAGTGGGTAACGGGACCAAAATAGAAGAGGACCATGTTTGGTATCTGAAACAGAAGAGACTTAAGTCTCTGAAACTGAAGACATAGAAGTGTCTAAAATCAAAAGACATCGGAGTGTCTGGAATAAAAGACACCTTAGTGTCTGGTTATAAAGGACACCTTAGGGTGTGGTTACAGATGCAGCTGCTGACTCTTTTAGGTATGCCTATTTCCCCACGACTAGGACTTGGCAGTTTTAAAACAAACCATTTTAGATTTCACAATCTCATTTGTCTTTATTCCATTTTTCTCAAATTGAATATATACATGCACATGAAAACAAACTTAACGTACCTTATGAGCATAAACATTTGTAATAACATATCATTAAATACATAATGCATTTTACCCATTGCATATAATTACACAAATTTCTAATTCATAATCAATCATATTCAATTCACATCATATAAACCCTTTGAAATACACTTGTGTTCATAAGGACACATGCATCCTTGAACACACCATACACGTTATCATTAGACATATTATTTACTAACCACGCATTCCTTAAGTAATTACCTTAGCTAACAATCCATAATTAAATTAACTTTTATTCAATTACTCTAGCATCATCTAGGCTCATTTTCAACCTCAATTAAGTTCAATTAAACATTCTTAAGCACCTTAACCTTATATAGTCTAGCATTTGCCTAAAACCAACATTTTCCCTTCCTAAGTCCTACCACGATCATGGGTTACCTTGCCACGATCGTGACAGAAGCTAATCTACTATTTTTCCTATAATTTTTTAGCTTTTCTCAGGACAAATTTTCGTATGGGCATTCTAATATAGAAATTGAAGTTTCTGGGCAATATGTTCTTCTAAACAAATGTTCCCCTATGGCTTAAGTTTCTAATGAACAAAAATTCATACAATTTAGTTCATTATTCCTAAAGTTATCTCCAAAATACTACAGATTGTTCCCAAACAGTGACAGAATCCTAAACTCAACATTAAGCCAAATTTCATAACTGTTCGGGAAAAAAATTCCATTCCTTCATGAACGTTGTAGGCATATGTGTGTGGTTTAATCTACAATTTAAATCACCCTAATTGGATATCTATAGGTCATGTTATAGGCAAAACACCGATGGCTATTTAGTGAAACCTATTCAGTGAAACCAGTACAATTAATTCACATCTTACACCTTCAGCGCCCCTACTCCAAAGTTCATCCTTTTCACTACAATTCCTCCTTATTCATACCTCAATTACACATCAATTTCATGTCCAGAACCAATTAACAATTCATTCATGAGGCAGCTCACAATCCATGATCTTTCATGCATAAAAATCCAAAATAAAAGTTGTAAAATAACTATCATAATCCAGACCTCAATTCGTCATCAAGTCAATATATATTTTACTTCAATGATCAAGCCACTCTAGCCTTTCAAGCAAGCAAACACAATTCCAAGACCAAGATGACCAAGAAGACGACAATATGAAAGATAGCAGGATCTAGCTTCCTTGATGCAATATCATACAAGTACTTTAAGTGACGATGATGATCGAAAAACCAAGTAAAAATTCCAAGAAGTGTGAGTGAGAAAGTTTCAATGGAGAGAGTGTAAGATGGTGAAGAATAAGCAAAATAGAAAACTCCAGCAAAAACTTGTCTCCTCCAATGTTAGATGTCAACAAATTATAACAGCATGTGTCATCATGCATGTTCCTCACTTGTCCCATTTAGGAGCTGCCACTAATCCACACAAAATGCTGGCATTTATCACCAACTAATTAGTCCACTTATCTCTAATTAATTAGTCCACATGTCACATAATAATTGTTCCATTTGGCACTTACTTAACTATGTCAAATGTCACTAAATTATATACTTAATAACCTTAATTTTTCATGTACCAACTTATCTTGCCACCTTACAATTTTCCTAGTCCAAATGTATATGTTAATACATCAATTCTCTAATGGTGACAATTAATTCCAATTCACTAAGTATGATCTATTATACCAAAAACAAGTCATATGTAATCCTCACTTTTATCACAATTTTTTTAGCACCTATCTTACATGTTCAATGTAACATTCCAACTAGGGTACAATTTGGGGCCTTACAATTTTCTCCCCCTTAAAAGAATTTTGTCCTTGAAATTCATACCTGATTAAAATAGTTGAGGATACTGAGCCCTTTATGGTCTCTTCTGATTCTCATGTTGCTTCCTCGAGTCCATGGTGTTGCTAGAGTACTTTCTCCAAAGATATTTGGTTGTTCCTGAGTTATCGGACTTCTTTGGTTAAAATAGACAAAGGCCCTTCTTCATTCGCTAAATCTGGTTGTATTTGAATTTCTTACAGAGGAATCTTATGTGTATCATCATACTAATATCTTCTTAAAATCAAAACATGAAACACATCATGTAACTTGGCCAACTCTCTAGGAAGAGCTAATTGATAAGCTACTGGTATGACTCGTTTAAGAATCTCATAAGGACCAATATAACGTGGACTAAGCTTATCTTTTTTTCCCAAACCGAAGTATGTATTTCCATGGCAATACTTTCAAAAATACCTTATCACTTACCTGATACTCAATATCTTTTCTTTTTAAATCAGCATAGGACTTCTGCCTATTATTGGTAGCTTTCGATGTTTGTTGGATAACTTGAACTTTCTCTTTAGTATCTTTCACAATATCAGGCCCGATCATCTTGTTTTCACATAATTCAGTCCAACATATCAGAGTTCTACACTTCTGACCATATAGAGCTTCATAAGGCTTCATGCCAATACTAGTCTAATAACTATTTTTGCAAGCAAACTCCATCAGAGAAAGATAGTTATCCTAACTTCCTAGGAATTCTAACACACAACCCCAAAGCATATCTTCTAATATCTGAATAACCAATTTAGATTGTCCATCTGTCTGGGGATGGAAAGCGGTACTAAATTTAACTTGAGTACCCAAAGCCTTTTGCAAACTTTTGCATAATCTCGAAGTAAATCGAGGAAAACGATCAGAAATAATAGATAATGGCACCCCATGCAACTTCACTATCTCATTTACATATAGGTCAGTAAGCCTATCCAATGAATAATCAGGATGAACAGGCAGAAAGTGAGCAGACTTGGTGAACTTATCAATAATCACCCATACAACATCTTGCTTCCTTTGAATGAAAGGAAGTCTAGTGACAAAATCCATGATAATGTTATCCTATTTCCATTGAGGAATAGAAATAGGATGTAATAAACCAGATGGAACCTGATGCTCAGTTTTAACTTACTAACATGTCAAACATTTAGATACATAATCCACTACATCATGCTTCATACCTGACCACCAGTAATGCTGCTTCAGATCTTGATACATCTTATTTCCACCAGGATGCATAGTAAAGACATTATTATGGGTCTCAAACAATAATAACTTCCTCTTCAATTCATCATTTGCTGGCACACACAATCGATCTTTATAATATAAATCACCCTCTCCTTTCATAGAAAAATCAGGTTGTTTGCCTTCCTGAGCATCCAAGATAAGTTGTTGCAACTTATCATCAACTCTCTGAGCATCATAAATTTCTTGCCTCAAGGTAGGCCTAGCTTCCAACTAAGTTATTAAAGCTCCATTAGATACAAATCCCCATTCACCCTGTTGAGCTTACAAAGCCAAAAGGGTCTTCCGACTTAAGGCATCAACTATAACATTAGCCTTACCCGGATGGTAATCCACAATACAGTCATATTCTTTAAACAATTCCAACCAACGTCGTTGTCTCAGATTAAGTTCCTTCTGAGTAAGCAGATACTTAGATGGTACTGTTGAGTTACAATAGTTAGAAAAGCAGTTAGATTTTTCAAAAAAAGGGCTTTATTAAATGGAGTACAACTCCATAAAGAGATCCAGTTTTGTTTAGAAAGAAAAAGGATGACAATATAAGACTTTACATTGATTATTGATAATTAAACACGGTGACAGTGAAGAACAAGTACTCATTGTTTAAGATAGATGATCTTTTGGAATAGTTGAATGAAGCTTTCTTATTTTCGAAGATCGATTTGAGATCGGGATACTGAAAGGTGAGGATAGTCAAGTCAGGTATTCCTAAAATAGCTTTTCGTACTAGGTATGGCCATTATGAGTTCCAAGTAATACCTTCAGGTTGACTAATACACTAGCTGCATTTATGACATTGATGAACATGAATTTTTAGGAGTATTAGGATCAATTTGAGATAGTCTTCATTAATGATATATTGGTATATTTAAGGAGTAAATAGAAGCATGAGTAACTTTTAAGGACTTTATTTCAAATTTTGAAATAGAGACAGTTGTATCCCAAGTAGAGTAAGTACGAGTTCTGAATAGAGTGGGTAGTTTTCCTTGGATATGTGGTATCTTGAGAGGGAGTGATGCCTGATCCTGCTAAGGTAAAAGTAATTATGAAGAGGAACTGTAGTATCCCGTCTCTCAAATTTTTGAGAGATTTAAAGTGTTAAACTAATAAGTCACATGAGTGGTAGCGTATAGAATAAATTTGATACATTTATAACATGATTTTTATAATTGTGTTCAAATTCATAATATTAACATACACACATGAATTGTGAACTAGAAAAATTGAACTTAATTGACATATTTCGGGGTATAAAACTGAGATGAATGTGATAAATGACTGAGCATAATGAATGTGATATGAATGTGCATTGCTAATGTCTTGTACTTTAGTTTACCAATGACAAGAATTGATGAATTATAATTAGTAAATTGGAATTTATTATTACGATTGGGAGATTTATGAATTTATGTGTACAATTGGACTAGGAAAAATGTCAAGTGGCATGACAAATTGATATATGGTAGTAGAAATAAGTGACACGTGGCACTAGATAATTGGGTGACAAATGACATGAAAATTGAGTGACCAATGGCATAGAGATTGGGAGACAAATGAACTAGTTATTAAAAGACAATTGGAACCATGAGTATAAGGCATGTGGCAAGTGACAAGTGTCACAACACTTGCCACACACCTTAAACCCACACGATATACACATATTAAAGACCATCTTCTTCTTTCATTTGTTTCTTTTTATTACATGCTCTCTTCTTCATTTTCTTCTTCTCCATTTATGACACTTACTCTCCACGCTCACAACATTGAGCTTCGCCAAAATCCTTCACTTTATCACTACAAGATTAGTTGTTATCTTCATCTTGTTACTAAAAACCTAGCTTATTCTACCTTAAAAGTTTGATGATCGTGTAAGCTTGGAGATCTAGGTTTTCTTGATGATTTGAAAAGCTTTGGAGTGAACAAGTAAGTATGGTAATGTTCTTCATGGCTTATTTTAATAGAAACATAGATGGTGATAGTTTAAGGATAGATGGATGGTGTTAATGGTGTGTGAAGTGTGCTGGAATGTTGATGAAGAAACGGATATGTTTGTGTTCTATTTTTTTATAAATGATAAACAATAGATTATGAGTTGTAATATGGATTATATTGAGATGGAATTGAGGTGAAAATGATGAGGAAATGAAGTCTAAATGATGAACTATGAAGTACATGTCTTGGATATAGTATGTAAGGGTTAAAAATATAGAAAAACATGGAAGAAAGTGGTTACGAATTTTCAGATGGCATAACCCACAATTGTGGGAAGGCCTCCACAGTCATGGGAAAGGCAATGAATGTGAACATTTCTCTTTTTTGTGATTTTTTAATTAACTAATGATAAGCTACTTTACTTTGGTGCATTTAGACTTGATTGAGGCTTGAAATGAACCTAGTTTGAGGTTAAATAAGTTGATAAAGTGTTTGATATGGTTAGGTTGTTAATTGAGGTTATAACTTAAGGAATGGATTGTCAATATTAATGTGTTTAAAATCTAGAAATTTATGAATGATATAGGAATGAAGGTGTTCTTATGAATGTAAACGTGATCCAAAGGATATAAGTAAGGTGAATTAGGTGTCAACAATTGAGAAATTGGATATTGTGTCATTATATAATGCTATAAAAGGATTAGTGAATGTATGACAGATGAATTTAGAATAACCAAGTTTCTTTGAGGTGTAAAGATTAGTGCGAACTCGACATATACAAGTTATAAGGTTTGAATGATCATAACTGGTGATATAAGGATACATACCTGGGAAAGTCAATTGAGCAAGTATTGATCATGACATATATATATATCTGTGTGTGTGTGTGTGAGAGAGAGAGAGAGAGAGAGAGAGTGCGTGTGTGTGTGCGTGTGTGCTTGATTGGATCGTAAAGTGCGTACAATGTGTGTATTGCATGAAGTTAGATACATAAGATTGAACGTTAGCATCCAGACATTACCGGTTCGTCGAGACAATAGCTAATCTGGAGCGTACTGTGAGTAAACCTAGATGTTTTCTCACTAAGATTGATTTGTTGCTATTTAAATTTCAATTATTGAACTGTGATTGATATGATTGTGATAATTCTAGATAATTATGGTCGGAGGATTTCGATAATTGAGATTGTATTGGGAGTGTTTCATAATTGAATGTGAATCTGAAGAAATATGTATACTCAACGAAACGTTGAATGTCAAACTTAAACCTGATGAATATGAAAAATGACTGCTTGTAATCAACGAAAGTTATTAAAAGTGTTATATATGAATTGATGCATTTCATCATATTGATATGTATGATCAGATAAAGGAGCTTTGACCAGAGTGACTAGTGAAAAAGAGCTTAAAGCTCAGAAATGCATATAAAGTGTCACAGGCTTAGTATTTAATGAGCCAGGTATCCATAATAGGTACAGGACAATTATTAATGAGCCTGGTATCCACAATAGATACGGGACAGTAAAAAGATGCTCGGTCATAAAAAAGTAACAATGAAAGTAAGTCATACGTGCATTTGCATTTGTACACATATATGTATTATGTGAAAGATTACATGAATTTACAAATTTGTGATGTTATGAATGATTGAGAAAATGATCGGATTATTATGAAATGAGCATACGAAATGTGTGATGTTCATGATGTATATTTGAGATGAGGTACATTATGAATTTGGTTTTGATATGTGATATATGTGTTTTGATATGAGCGAGCACATCGAGGATGATTCACTCACTGAGTTCGCAAAACTCATTAAAATTACAACGTTGTCTTTCAGTTCAGAAGAGATCTAGCTAATGTAGTTGAAGTAGTTACTGCTTTTGGACTTGAACTAGCGGTCGGGATCAGTTATACCTACATATTTCTTCAGTTAATTTTGTATGAAAAATTGTATTTCTCAACTGTTGTATAATGTATGTGTGAATTCTAAAGGGCAATGACATTTATGACTGGATATGTTTGTAAATGAAATAGGTCAAAATGATTACTGGCTTGCTGAAGATGTGTTTGATGCTTGAAAATTTTGAAATGTTTAGATTAGACCGTCTTAACATGCCATCCTCATAAAGTATGTTCTCAAATTTTTGTCAGTACATGATAGTAGTGTTTTGTATGATGTTTTAGGGTTTGATTTATTATGCATTTTGTGTTAAGTTGAGTGTTAAGTATGCATTTAGGGCTCAATTAGATTAGTTTTGTGTTTAAGTGTTTTTTATGGGTTAGTTTGAATCTTTGAGCTTAAATTGTATATTTTTTAGGTATCTTGATGTGTGTGCTAGTGTTGTAGGGTAAACAGGGCAGAACGGTGAAGATTTGAAGAGTTCCGAACCAAAACATACAGGCCATGATAGTGCACATTAGCGACGATTGTGACAGAGAGCGTCAAGTCAGGCCACGATCTTGCACTTCAGGCTATAATTATGATAGAAAGGAAAAAGTGCCAGCCAAGATCGTGGCAGGCAGGGCCACGATCATGTCTTGCGTCAGGCCGACAGAAAAACTTAAAATTTTGGTAATTTTTTGGACTGTTTTGACCCTGAGTTTGACCTAAAGCTGCTACCAAATAAATACAACAATACCTAGCAACCACCAGTAGAGATTAAAGAGCCGAGAGAGCTGCACAAAAGTGAGATTCTACCAAAAATATGAGGGAAAACCTAGTTATAGATTAATCGATTAAGGAAGGAGACAAAGGAAAAGAGGCACAGAGACACGCTTGATATGACGTACTTCTCGGAATAGGTGGTGTCCCGCAGTCGTGACTCTTAGGATCGTCTAGGCCTATTAAATCGAAAATTTCATAATTGGGTGGATTTTCTTTAATTTCGAATAGATTCCCCCTTTCTCTCATTTGGCCACTTCTAGGATGAAATTCAGATTATCTATATGAGTTTGCTTTTGTTTGTTCTTTGGGTGCTTAATTTCTCATATTTGATTTTAAATTGATTTAAATTTTTGCATTAGTTGTTAAATTAGGTTTTGCAAACTCAGCTGTTGTTAAATTTTAAGACTAGTTCCCTTCCTCATATGATCGACACCTTAGGTACTACGTGAACGTCCCGTGCTCTTACAGAATTTACCGAGGTTATAAATAGTAAAACTTAGCGTGTGCATAACCTTGCGAACAGTACATTCAAGTATATGCTCTATAAGAGTGGCATGTTACAAGAAGCTGCTTAGAAATACATTAAAGGTGAGTAATTTTCTGAAACTTATTAGGTATTATCAGATATTGATAGAAGGATTTTTAATGATGGCTAGCCCATTAACCAAGTTGCTAAAGAAAGGGGTTTATTTTAGTGGACCGAGCAATGTTAGGAAAGTTTTGAAGTGCTTAAAAAAAGATTGACTTCTAGTCTAATTTTGATACTACTATCAAGTAATGTAGGTTTTGAGGCATATATTGATGCTTTAAGGGTAGGTTAGGGGTGTGTAGTGATGTAACATGGGAAAGTGATAGCATATACTTCTCATCAATTGAGATCAAATGAGTTGAACTATCCCACCCATGATTTAAAGTTGGCAGCGATTGTGTCTTGGGATTTAGAGACATTATTTATATGGGGAGACATTTTGAATCCTTATAGATCACAAGAGCCTCAAGTATATGTTGATTTAGAAGGAGCCGAACTTTAGGCATAGAAGATGGACCCAGCTGCTAAAGGATTATAAAGATATTATTAATTACTATCCGGGGAAGGTTAATGTAGTGGTAAATGCTTTGAATAGGAAAGGTTCAAGCATGATGGCTAGTTTTAGCAAACATAAAATGATAGCATTAGTTGATTTAAGGGCACTAGACATGAGATTGGAGATTGATTATATGAATATTTTATTGGCAACATTACATATTTGACTAAATTTGGGAGATAGGATCAGAAAGACACAGGCTCGGGATTTTTATTTGATGCAGGTGAGATAGTGTGTGCAGCAGGGTAAGGTGACCAACTTTTCAATGAGAGCAAACAAAGTATTGGTTTTGGGAAACGGATTTATGTGTCAGATGCGGATGGACTATGTAAAGAGATTATGAGGGAACCTGAGACCTTATTATTAGTAATCGAAGATTAAGAGAGATATGGCAGAGTTTGTGTCAAAGTGTTTGACCTGTTAGTAGGTCAAAGTAGAGCATTAAGCACCAACAGGGGAGCTAAAACCCTTACTCATTCCATCATAGAAGTGGAAGAAGATTACGATGGATTTTATGGTACTATTACCAAGGACTAGACGTAAACATGATTCAATTTGGTTGATTGTGGATAAGTTAAGTAAATTAACTTATTTCTTACCTACACAGTAGATAGACTCCTTGAACAAGCTCCTCAAGTTTTATGTTGATGAGATTGTGTGGTTCTATGTTAAGTGTACATTATGTTATATCGAAATTAGTGATTCAATTTCCAGTTCTAAATGATTTTACAAACAGATATGGGGAGTAAGTTGCATTTGAGTAAGATAGTTGGAGCTTATGATTTAAATATTGGAGGACATAGTGAGAGCTTACGTGTTAAATTTTGAGGGTGATTGGGATAGATATCTACCTATGATGGAGTTTGCGTATAATAATAGTTATCACTCTAGCATCGATATGACATCATTTATGGCATTATATGGCAGACGTTGTAGAGATCTGATATGTTAGGATATAAAGGGTACTAGATTATTGGAGGGATTAGAGTTGATTTTGAATACAATGGAGAAAATAAAGGTGGTAAGTTGATGCTTGAAGGCATCTCAGGATCAGTAAGTTATGCTAATTAACAAAGTCGGGAGATAAAGTATGATGTTGTAGATATGGTATTTCTACCAGTATCACCTTGGAAGGGGATTTTTGAGGTTTGCATGTGTATTTTAGTAATATATGTATACTTTATCATTTGACAATTTTCATCATATGTTAAGTTAATTGATTTTAAGAGTATGGTCAGATTATTATTACTGAGTGGGCAACTTACCTCTTGCCACTATAGTCTTTTTAAAAGATAAAGAAATTGTCAATAACTCCAATACAAGTAATTTACAATGTAAAATCTAAGTAAGGCCAGCAAATCAAATCAAATACATGTTGTGTCTAATTTCTATTGATTTTGCTTGCCTTCATATTATAATATCCGATTTCTAAAACATACTAAGGGTTAGAACCCAAGACCATTGCATATAAGTAATAGCATTGAGAGCATATCATTCATATACATATCATGAGCATATACATATAAATTATGAATTTGCAACACGTTGCAAAAATAATATATGCACTCAATTGACATATTCCGATGTATGAAAGATTTAAAATGAACATAATGTGAATTGTGAATTGTTATATCTTGAATTTTGGTTTGATTGGATTCTAAATAGCAATTTGGAATTAAATGTTAATAATTGGTAGATTGATGAATTAATATTAATATGTACAATTGGACAAGGAAAATGTCAAGTGGCAAGATAAATTTATATAAAAAAAATTAGGATGACTAAGCCTATAATTGAGTGACATTTGACATAGTTAAATGAGTGATAAAATGGACAAGTAATTAATTGACAAATGGATCAATTATTGAGTGACATATGGACTAAATACAAGGTGACATATGGCAACTTAAGGAGTGGATATATGGCATACATGCTAAGTGAAAAATGTGATGGCCAAATGAAGACACCTAGCACCTAGTTAAACTAAGCTAATGTAGCAAAGTTTCTATTGGAACCTTCACCATCTTCTCCTTGTTTCTCCACAGAAAATTTCTCTTAACTCATCTCTTTGAATTTTGGTTTAATCCTTGCCAAATTACTATACCAATGCCAGACTTTTATCCTTCACAAAACAGTCAAAGAACCAGCTGATTGTTGGCCTTTTTCTTTGCCAAAAATTAACCTGTTTTCACCTTGAGTTTGTGATAAATATTGCATGAATGGACGGATAGTTTAATCTAAAGTATTAACGTGAAATTTGAGCTTAACAAGTAAGTAGAACTTTGATCTTCAAGGCATGGTTTAATAGAATGATAATGATGATTGAATTGGAATGAAATGTATATGGTGTTGATGATGAAGTGTGCTAGAATATGTTGAATGAACTTAGAAGTTTTTATGCTTATTTTTGGTGCATGAAGACTATAGGTTATAGGTTATATATGGATGAATTGGACTGGGATTTGAAGTGTAATGAAGGTGAATTTATGCTAAAGAAAGATGTTAGTATAAAGTTCTTGAAATGAGAAAGAACTAGGGCTATATGCATGATAATGAATGATAATTTTCTGTTTTGATTTTTAATGCATAAAGTACCATGATTTATGAGTTGTCAATTAAATAAATTTGAGCAAGAATTGGAGTACGATTTAGGTAATTGAGGTCTAATTGATGGACTATAAAGAAGATTTTTTGAATTTGATATAAAGGTGATAAACCTGGAAAACTAATGAAGGAAATGGATGGGAACCTTCGGATAATCCATCCCACAATCGTGGCAAGCCATACACAATCATGGGAATTGCATGGAAGTAAAGAAAATGTTATTTTTTGGATTCTTAATCCAATTAAGGATAGGGTACTTTACTATGATACATTTGGACTTGATTGAGGCTTAAAATAAACCTGATTTGATGTTAGATAAGTTGATTGAATATTTGAAAAGTTGAAGTTTTTAAATGATGTTATAACTTAAGGAAAAGATTGTTTGATATCAATGTATCTAAGTTTGGAATTTAAGAGTGCTAAAGTAATGGAGATGCTCTTATAAATGTAAATATGATTCAAAGGATATGAATAATGCATTAGGAATGAATGAATGAGAATTGGGAATTGTGTGAATACTTATAATGCTAGAAAAGGGTTAATGAATATATGGTTGATGAATTTACAATAATCAAACTTACTTGAAGATATAAACCTAATTACAAATTGGTTATATCCAAGTTATGACGTATCATTAGTTAAGAAATGTGAATAAGGATACATACCAAGGAACAGTCAATTGAGCATGCATTGAGTATGACATATGTATATACGTGCATAATTGAATATGTATTTGATTGATCACCTTAGTAATGTGAATTATGTGTGTATTGCATGATTTTAGACGCACAAGTTGAATGCCAACATCTAGATATTGTCGGATCATTCAGGCAATAGCTTATCTAGAGCGTACTGTCAGTTAACCTAGATGTTTTCTCACTGTGATTGTTTTGTTTCTATTTAAATTTCAGTTATTAAACTGTTGCTATTATGATTATAATAACTCCAGACAACGATAATCTAAGGAGTTTGATATTAGGGATTGTATTGGGAGTGTATTATGATTGAATATGAATATGAAAAATGTATACTCAACGAAATGTTGAATGCCGGACTTAGATCTGATGAAAATGTGAAAGTGACTATGCAAAATGAATAAAAGTGATTGATAGAATATTTGTGAAATGATGCATTTAATTACATTGTTATGTATGATTAGATAAAGGAGTTGTGACTAGAGTGACCAGTCTGAAAAGAGCTTAAAGCTTAAAAATGTACATAAAGAGCCACAGACTTGACTATTAATGAACTCGATATCTACAATAGGTACCGGATAGAATGTGAAATGACCTAGTATCCACAAGGGATATGGGACAGTAAATAGACACTTGGTCACAACAAAATAAAAACAAAAGTGGAGTCACATGTGCATATGCATTTACCAATATATCTTCAAATGTATCATGTAAATGATTGTGAAAACATTAGCGAATTGTGATGATATAGTGATATGCCATATTTGTGTATTTGTTGATAATGTGAATGATTGAGATAAATGATTGAATTATTCTAAAATGAGTAATTGAAATGTGTGAAATTCATGATGTATTGGTGAGATGAGGTATATTGTGAATTTGGTAATTTAGGATGTTTGTGTTTCTGATATGAGTGAGCACATCAATGATGGTTCACTCACTGAGTTTGCAAACTCATCAAATTGCAAAGTTGACTTTTTAGGTACGAGGAAGACCTAGCTCTAAGGCAAACTAGTGTAGAAGTCTAGTATTTTGGAAATCAAGAATAGCTTAAAGATCTAGTCAGTTGATGTTTGAGGAGTTGTAGATTGTGTTTATGTAGTTCCTCATTTCTTATAGAACATTATGTAAAAGGGTAGTCAACATTCAGATACTTTTGATGATGTAAATATTTGTTTAATGAAGTGTAATGCTACAGTGAATGTTATGCTTATGAATGAAATATCAAAAGTTGATCTTTTGATTACTTATCTTCTGTATGATGCCGTAATAAGTGAATGTGATTGCTCTAATATGCCGCTTTCATAGGGTATGTTCTTGAACATCCTCTGGATATTTGGGCATGTGCTCTATGGAGGTGGGGTGTTACATATACATTGATTTTGGTTACAAATTTTTGTATTTTGATCTAAATATGGGATGAATTGAGTGAAATTGGTGTGAATATCTGGATTATCTTATGAATGTTGTATGGAAATTAGAAGAATTATGCATGAAAGAATGAAATGGGGCATGAACCATTGCATAGAATTAATTTAATTAAGCATGTAAATAGTGTCACACCCGTGACTATACAAGTCACTGGTATGAAAATGGGAGTCACACCCGTAACTCCCTCATGCACACTCATGATAACATTTCCTTTAATTTCTTCTAATTATTACGTGGCAGTTGTAGGGGTGACGGCTTGAAACCTTGAATTTAGGATTAGACCACAAATAGAAAGGGTAAGGAGGCTGGCGGCGTAGGCCACACATTAAAAACATATACCTTCATTATGGGACGCAAAAAACAGATAGAGAGAAAGAAGGCGGAGAAAAGAGAAGAGAATAGAGAGTAGTTAGGTGAGGTGAAGAAGAAGAACAGCAAAGTAGAGTTAGCACTCGATTGTCTGGGTGGTCATCAACCAGAAGCAGAAGGTGAGAGCCAATATAGAAGGCTTGAGAGTGGCAGGAGACTGTTGTAACTCCCTTATCTGATCCTTGTTTGCTTATTATGTTCCTATCTATTGCATTATTTCTTTTTTTTTTTACGGGAATCACTATTATGTTAGCTTAACCAAATGTTACTCTGTTAGTTTTTGATAATTCATTTTAGGTATTCACTTGGTTTATTGCCTTTAATAATTCTCTTATACTGATAAAGATGGGATTGAAGTATATGAAGATGATGAATCTTGTTTATTCCATGGTGGGTTGATCTCTTTTTCTTGAGAATTAATGTAGTTAGTTTAGTCAAATATGCATGATTGAGTTACTGTTGTATTGTCTTATTATTTGCTATAGTTTTTGGGTTAAATGGATGTAAAAACAGGACCAACTTTGCATCATTTTGGTATTAAACGAAAAATCGAGAGAAGAAGTTTAATATGGATGGAGAAAGTATACACACTTATGTTAAGAATTAGAAAATTATTAACTTAAAGTGGTAATTATCAGTCGGGTTTTCATAATTAATTCGGATGATAACTTGTCGAATACGAATGTTAGATTTAGTTTATTATTCAAGTTGATCTTAAAACCTAACTATTAATTTTAGTAAGACAATTTTCTAATTATTTCTCCTTAATCATGCATAGGGGGTTAAATTAGTGAAATTAATTTTCAAGAGTTTCTCTCATCGATTTATCAATTCGTTTTTGCTCCCAGTTAAATCAGTTTACTTTTCAGTCTAATTTTGTAATTTTTTTAAAAGCCTTTACTCAACAAATTGGGTTCGAATGTTTATGATTGCATCTGTTTTTATTTTTTGTTCAAGATTAATTTGAGTTGACTAATTTCACTTCCGTGGGGACGACCTGGGTAATCATCTATAACTTTCTTGTATACTTGCAAGTATAATAGCTTATGTATTTTTGGAACTTATTTTGGCACAATAATATAGATGTTTTATTATATATACTTCCAAATGTTACAGGATGGGATAGTTAGTTTATACAAATAATTTCTATGACTGATGAATACTATTTTTGAATTAATGAGATCTTGGTAATTAATGATGTTATTGTGGAGAAATTTAGCTAAATTATGGTTTAAGAATTTTGGAGCATCACATTAATACTCTTGCAAACCTGTTGAAAATTTAGGAAGGGTACTTGGCAGTGAGACAATCCCATTACTGGTTGAGATTGTTGGATCGGGGAAAGAAAAATGCGAAATCTGTACTGTTGTTAGTAGGCCCGTTTCCTGTAATCTTGTGTTGTAAGAAGCTGCTGTTGTTGCTTTGTTGCAATCGAGTATACCAAGAGAAAAGGAAACAGTATGCAGCTAAACTCTTTTAGTTTCTTCTTTTTGGTCTTGTTAAACATACACTGGAGATTGCTTGTGCCCTTTGCCAGCAAGGGAATGAAAAAGCATGGGCATATATTTTCTCATTTCATCTGGATCAACCTAATTATTCCATATCCTTTTACAGTATTCATACAATCTTTGGTGGAACCACAACTTCTATTGAGTGTTAGATACCAGTTCAGTCAGCTTATCTAGGTCAATGAACACAAACAATTGCTTAATTTAATTTGCCTTCAAATTAACAGATTAAGGGGGGGAAAATGGAACTTTTTTCGTTGTTCGAGGAAAGTAGCATTTTCATTTGTCGCGAATTTGAGTAACACAACCGCAAAGGTTTATGTTTTGGGTCACTAACAGATGAACTTGTTTCAAAGCTGTTTATAGTAGCAACAGGCTTGCATGAAATATGACTAATCAAAATGCAAAGAATGCCACCAATTTCTCTACTTTCGTGGGGTCTACGTTATCCAACCATTCAAAAATAAGACATACATGATTTCATCCATAAACATCAAAGCGTACCATTGCATACACCAAATTGACATCCAACTGGGACTCATTAATGGCAAGGAGGCAGGTCACATCGCATAAAAGTTCACATGTACATGTGAATACTGAATAGTAAGTAAATGCTTGCCTGGACGAATACTGTAGAATTGCCTTTTGGAGTCACTTCCACTGTTGGTTTTTCAGGAATGAAAATTCCAATTCAACGAGTACTACTCTATCTTAAAAGGCAGGCAGGCAGGATTGGTCCACTCATGTCATAGACCGGGACCAAGCTCCATGTTAAATTCTCTTACTTTATGGGTACGATAATACTTCTAAGCAAACCAAACCTGAAGCTTTTTACTATTCCTAATGGATGACCTTTCTCACCTTATTCTTCGTATTTTCTTTTCTCGATTTGTCTGCTTCTCTTCATCGCTTATCATTAATTTTGGTGCTATGTATAGTTTTGGACATAAGTGTTAGACGGGGGACTACCTTGAGCTTTCGTTGCTTTATTAGTCCCTAAACTTGATCAAATTCTTCATTAAATATTTAATATTCAAATTCTTAAATGTCAAGACTAAGGGTTGACCTCCACTACAAGAAAATTATAAAATTACCGATGAAAAATTATCGACGGAACAAATACCGTGGTCAATTAGCGACAGAAAATCAATTTTTGTTGGTAACATTGTTAGAAAAAATTGCATTTTGCGACAGACAAAATATCTATTGGTAAAGTTAGAGGGAAATTATTCCAACAAATTTTTCGACGAAATATAACGATAGAATTGCGATATCCGTTAGTAAATTAGGCAGGGATGCTTGGCGGCATAAATAAGCATCGAAATGTACCGACGGGACTACATTCCATCGGTGATTTACTAATAGAATAACTATGCCATCGGTAAAATTAAAACCTAAATATCGTCATTAACTTCGGCTTCTACATTTTTAATAAAATGAAAATTTACCCTCGAACCCCACCCATCTCCTCGTCCATCCTCATTTTCGCCTCTCTCTGTTCTTCGTTTTCTTCTCTGTCGCCGACCCTGGTTCCCTGTCGCCATCGCCATCCGTGATTCTCCATCATCCATCATGTGTCCTTCAGTTTCCTCACTGTCTACCCTTCTTTGTGTCCATCTTCTTCCATTGCGTGCCATCGTTGTCGTCTTAGTTTAATCATCGGTTGAGGTAAGTGGTCCATCTTTGATTGTATACGACCAAGGTTAAGGTTACCACGATTTGGAGCTAGTTACTTTCTAGGTGAAGCATTACATGCTGCAGCTGCTACAGAATCAGGTGTTATAACTCCAGCTACTACACATCCAAATGAGGCATCACCTTCTGTACCTGCTGCTACACCATCCAGCAGTCCTGCTACACTATCTAGCAGCCCTACACCATCCACTACTCCTATACCAACAGAGATGACAGAGGTAAATGTAGTGTATGAAGAAGGCAACCTCCAGCTCGAAACTAAGGGAGTAGATGGAAGAACGTACATCACAATAGTCAACAATCTGTGAGTGAAAATACATGCATGATAACACCATAGGTTTATACTAAAGTTATAGGTTTTAATTTGAAAATTATCTAAAATTTCTTTTATTTAGATTGGTTCCATTTGAAACATGCTCAAGAAACATGACATCCAAGTTCAAGGAGAAGATTAATCTTGAAGGTTATATATGGAACAATGTCTCTCAGGTGACAAAGAATTTTTATTATCAGGAGTTTGAGGTACAAATAATATATTCTTTTGTATTATTTATTTAATTAATTTTATATATTAATTTGATAAATATTATAGGTTATAAGTACTTATAGTATGTTTTTCTTTTTTTAGAAAGAATTTTTTTAGGATTCGAAATTTGATGAGGTAATTTATAAAATATTGGAGAGGTAAGCTAGTACACGTTATAGAGATTTTTTTTGGTGCGCTACATAAGACTAGTGTACGACCTCCATATATATTTGAAGAAATATAGAGTCTTTGACAGCAGTATTGGACATCAACTGAGGCAACGTCCATTTCAAAGCGCAATTCTACCAACAGACATGGAGGACCAAGGGGAGAGGGTCTTCCCGTACATACTAGAGTATTACCCACTAGGAGGATGCAGAGAAACTCGCAAATATTTATACTTTACATTTATATTAAGATTTTTTTTACTTTGTTGTATTTCAATTTAATTTGATGTGTGAATTTTTCAATAAAAATATATGTGTATGAGGAGAATGATAATGTTATAAATATCTGATGCCATATATAGTTGTGTTATTGACTTACTTTCTTTGTTCAACAGGGATTAAATATCATAAAAATAGAGAAAACTCTACTTAAATTTTTTAAAATTGTAGTTCACTTATAATATTTTATTCTGATGCAAGAAAATTCTATGAGCAAGAAACTTACACTCCGTCGGCTCTTTTTGCACACCCACGCTAAGAAGCATGTTGATGTGACCTTCGTCAACACCCAATGTAGAGAACTTAATGTATGTGAAATTTATGCTTTAATATTAATTATTAATAATTATCATTTATTAACATAAACATTGCCTCCTGATAGGATTAAATACAAGAAAGCATTCAACAACAGTCCCAGTACTCTGAAACTTTTGATGAGAGTCAGGCATATCTTGATGCAATGGGTGGTAAGGATCGTCATGGAAGGATCTTTAGTTTAGGTTCATTTGTGAACACATGTTATTCGCAATCCTTCACGTCCAGTACAGCTTCATCTAGTAGGCAGTCGACATCCAACAAGAGAGGCGTTCAGTTTGAGAGCACAATACAAATGCTGACAACTCAGTTGCAACAGTTGATGGAGTACATGGCCTAGCTCTGTAATGAGGTGCACGAGTTGAAGAGGAGGGGCTACATCTCATCGCAACAGTCAGACCATCCGCCTTCACCAACTGTATAGCTTAGTTTTGCTACTCTCAAGTTATTTTGAATGAATTACATATTTATTGTTGTAGATAATAATTTTTATTATTAATTAAGATAAATTTTACTTTATATTATCATTCAACTTACTGTTTAGATAAATTTAATATAGAAAAAATTTAATATATTATCACCACATAGACCTTTAATGTTTTTTTCTTGAAGAATTCGATTGTCTTTTATGTTTTTAATTTCCACTTCTTTATCTCGAAATAAATATTATTGATTGTCAAGTGTTTAGCTATAAGGGATGGTTCCATTTAGTTACTCCTCCTTATACTATAGTGTATTATGATGCTTTTGTTATTGTTTCACACCCCATATGTTATGTAATCTTGATAATAAACATCCCAATGTATTTTATATATATATATATTGTCGACAAATTGTTGGATTCAAAACTTTGATTTCTTGTTTTATTTCTATATTAGCCACATAATTATAAGGCAATAATATGTTATAAGTATTTTAATAACCATACAGATGATATGTGGTTAAAAGTGTATTTAAAACCCTAACCTTTACTTTAGAATCTAAGTCAAACCTAAACAATTTGAGGCGTTCGATTTAAACCTTAATGTTTACAAAACATTTAAAACAAGCCCTATGAGGATGCAAAATCTAACTAAGGATATCATCTGTCAGTTAAATGCTACATCATATACAATGTGGCCTTTTTAATAAAAAAAATTGCCTATTAGTTAGACCTACTTCTTGCTGACATAACATTCTTATTTTTAAATAAAAGTAGGTCATGTAGCTATATATAAAACTCACCGTTTTGTCTTCCAATTCCTCCTAATTCTTCTTCTTCTCTTCAACTAGGCTCCTCTCTTGCATTCCTTAGAAGAATCCTTAATTCTTCTTTTTCTCCTCGTGTTTGACCAAATTTTAGGCATTTCCTCTACTTTAACAAATTGTCTCTTGGTTTCTTTCTCATTGCAACATTGATAACACCATTCCTCACACCTTTGGGGTCTCTTAACCTATAACTCAATAAGTGCAAGTAATCCTCTAGTAAGTAACCTCCTGTGAAATTTGCCACCAGAATCCTTATCGACCTATTTAGCTTGTTGTTCTTCGAAGATGTCTTATAGTAAACTTCAAGCTGAACAAAACCCTCATCCATGGACATGTCCATCATAAATTTTTTTGTTCCAAGAATGGTAGCTTCTACCTTCCATCTTTATGGAGAAAGAGTTGAGTCGATCAGTTTTGACAAAGATAAAAGCATTCTTTTTCATTGATCTCTGGTTAATCCTTAAGTCTTCTCAGGATATGACCTTGACTTTGAGTGTGTGGTAGTATGTTCCGTACATTTCTTAGACCTTAAACCTAAGTTATACAATGCAAGGCTGTGTAGAATTATTGCTTGTGAAGATTTAAGGAGAGTGAGAGGCTAAAAGGATTACTGCAGAAAGATGTAGAATGAAGGAATTTGTAGAGAAAAGAGGAAGAAAAAAAAGATTGTGTTCCTATGGGTTAGTGCATGAAACAGTAACGAGGAGATGAATACAAAAAGCAAGTGGTTTATATAAGAATTACAGAGAAAAAAGGATTTGTGATTAATGTGAAAAACCTATTCTAAGCTGGAATTAATCTTATTTAGGGATGACAAATTTTGCCCATTTTGGTTTGAGTTGATTAGAATTTAGATCAGGTTCAAAATACTCAATCTGATATTCCTTGAAATATAAAAATTTGCAATAGTAAGAATGAGAACTTAACATTCTTTAGATTGGTTTTGGTTGATATTAATCAAATAAAGCACCCTAGGTTACAAAGAAGGGCATTATTAGGTATTTGCTTATCTTAAAATGCTTAGGAGCTCAAGTAGTAGTCCAATCTGTTAAGTAATTTGTGTCTTGATTGGACTATAGAAGCAAGTTATAACATAGCAAATTATGGAAAAATTAGGTTCTCTGTCATCCTCTCTGTAAAAAGTCCAATTTAGTAGCCAGGAAACAACCAATTCATTCCTCTATACAACTAATTGAGCCCAAAAGACTAGTCAAGAACTTTACCAATTGCTTATGTTACTTGAACATCATGGTGTAAATGATTTGGCTCATATCTTTGTCCTTTTTCAATAGAAAAACCTGTTTAACCTTCCTATTTTACCTAGTTAAGCCTAGTTCTAGAACATCAGGCTTTTGATGACAAAACTAACTCAATTTCATCACTTCTATAAGAGCATATTCGTCTACAGGAATACTTTGTTGCAAAACAAGACTTTATAGTTCAAGGTCAATTATAAAAAAGCATGGCAAGTATGTCACACCATGGCACCTTGAAAAATCATACATGGCCGTGAGCTGGTTCAACACTCTTCTTACTCCTAATTTTATGCATTTTCTTGTCTCCTCTTACTCTAATTCTTATTCTTCTTATTCCAAAAAGACAAGTGAGTGTGAATTTTTGAAAAATGGCTCAAATATAGTGCTTTCGACTCATTTTAGCTTCTTCGCTTCCGGATTGTACCTAAAACTAAATATGAACTAAAGTGAGTATCTTAAGCATTTTCATATCATTAATTACTAAGTGTTATGGATTAAATGTATAATCATCCAAGCACATATCAATTCCCCCCGCACTTATCTTTTAACTATCCTTGGGCAAAACATCTAAATTAAAGTTACAGACCCAAAACATTTACTCATTTCTTATCATAAGTAAAGAAAAACAACTTTCAAAACCATAGCAAGATCTCAACATTTGATGCTTCTACTCATGATCAATCAACATTCATCACCCTTAGAAACTAAGCAATCTAGAGGTAAACTTGGACAAAATGTGTTTAAACAAGATAGATCCATAGGTACACTCAAACACCATTTATGATTATGATATTCCACAACTTTGCAAATCATTCATTTCTCCACCACTAAGGGTCACATGTGTTTGCCCCCTGAAAAAAAAATTTTCGTTAAATTAAGCATAATAGTTTATAGAATAAATGCATAAGAATGAATTGAGGGCATTTTTGGCATGTAACTTAAGTACCAAAAGAGCCTAAGCTTATAAGGAAGGGTAAAGTGGACTTTTGGGACTCATTAAGGGTACATTGGGAAAAAGGAATTGTAGACTTGTATCTTAGGAGAGTGGAAAACGTGTATGGTAGAGAAAAGAAGAGAAAAGAAAAGAAGAAGAGAGGTTTCGGTGAGGAGTGAAAAGAATAGAGCTTTGAACTAGGTCACAATTTTTCTAAGGCTTAAAGAGAGAATCTGAGTGTACCCAAGAGGGGAAAAAGAAGGAGGAAGGAAGGAGCTTTCTTTAGAGCCAAGAAATCTCATTATTGGTGAGGATTCACGGTAAGTCATTTTATCTCTTGGAGTTTGAGAGGTTTTGGTTCAAGGAGCTTAAGAAATATATGGGTTAAGTATTCTAGAATTTATTTTAGTGAAAGTGCTATATGGGTTAGTCAAATCCGAATTTCTGTTAAATAGGAGTTGTGTTTTGTTTATGAAGGAAATCAAGGAGGGGTTCAAGAGAGGCAAAGGAATCAAGAGGAAAGGCATCCTTAAGTCCGATACCTAAGCAAGCAAGGATTTTTAGGTGGGTTACAGTTTTATGATGAAGCAATAAGCCATAAATGTTTTGCTTTCAATGATTTCGATTACTGCGAAAATGTGCATTTGTATGTTCTGGTTTGGTGTAGCACAAAGTGTCATGTATTACTGCATGTTTTACATACAAAAATGTTTTCTTCAAAAGTTGCATACTTTATAAAACCATGTTTCGGATATAAAAAGCAAGTTTTCAAGAATTGCCATTTTGGGCAGTAAGTTTTCAAGATCATGAAATATATGTGTTATGTGGGTTTGTGGTAGTCCCTCAAGAACCGTCACGTGCACGTTGACCCAAGAATAGGCTTCTCCCGCCTGCC
>JAOTAY010000004.1:15525253-15539480 GCA_025629805.1 Erythroxylum baracoense
CATACAACTTTAGGAGGAGACATTAATCATAAATAACTTTGCAAAACAATTGCCTTTCCTCCTAGATACTTTTATTTTAAATTTTTTCTTTTTCTTTTCATTTGAAAATTGAAAGAAGCTACATCAACATGGGAATTTCATTGGTAAGACATAAAATAACATCTCAATAATTATAACCATCCCACATATATGCACACCCCCACACTTATACTCTAATACATACACAATCATCAACAATCAACAAATGCTCCACTATTTTTATGGCTTGGGTAGAACATTTGGTTATGTTTAATAACATGTAATATGGTTTTAGGAAAAGAAAGGCTAATAAAGCTCAAATAGGCTTAACAAAGGAAAATTTGTAACGATGGGTAGGCCATTTGGCCAATTTAGCTTGGAAAAACAAAGAATGTCTAAATCATTTTCATGTTAATGCATATGAAAAAATGTTGTCTTCAATAAAAAATCAAAGTAAAATCAGGATTTACATGTCACGAAGATCAGACATAAGCAAAAGACAACGAGATTGATATAGATGTGTCAATCTAATAAGGCTCAAAATCTCACTGGCTTTTGTCTACCACTAGTCACTACTCTTCTAAAGAAAATGGACATTGATCAATCACAAAAGTAAAAGTACATGCTAAAGTTGCCATGGATTCTTCTAGTCAATTCACACTCTAATCATGACTATATTGTCTTAGAAGAAAAAAAAAGGAAAATGTTTGCTTGTTTGTTTGTTTATTCTCTCTCTCATTTTGTTAAAAACTTATAAACAACTAAGAAACAAGAAAACTTAAAAACAAACATACATATAAGAAAGAAATGCTGAAATGTAAAGAAAAGAAATAAACTTCCTTTAGGTTGCCTCCTAAGAAGCGCCATTGTTTAGTATCGTTGGCTTAACTCCATACTTTCTCCTCACGTGACAAAATTATGGTCTTCAGGTATCACAGTTTGAGCTATCTTTACATCAAGTTGTTCAGGATAGGGCCTTGGTTGATAATCATTCACATTTAGCATCTTCCCTATCTTCCGACTCTTAATCTATATTGAGTCATATACTCTAGAAAGATCTCGAATGCCTCTTTACCTTTTTCTTCTTTATTTAACTTATCTAACCTGGTAGGTAAAGGTAAAGAGTTAATCTTAAAAATAACTATGGACTCAATACTTACCTTCTAACTAAAAGATATATCATTTTCTACTTCGAGCTCCTCCTCTATTTTTTCGACACAAGCAATTCCTTAAGTAGTTTTCTAAAGATTATCAAGCTCCTCTTGACTCTATAAATTCTGCGCATTAATGTCTCTTGGGTATACCTCGAGTTAAGATGGTTGCATTCTTCTCTTTGTTATTTTAGGAAATCAATAGCGGCAATCATCTGACCCATGCAGCTTACCAAGCTTTAGATTTTAGATCTTGTTTCTTGTTAAAAATACAGAGTATTAGTAGCAAGAGATTTAATTAAATCTTCCAGAGATGTACCTGAGTTGGAATAAGAAGCTTCTAGCTTATGCGGGAATTGTTGTGTATCCTGCAAACTATCATGGAAGTAATTTTGATGATTATCCCATCCATAACTAAAGTTAGTATGAGCTATAGGATTGGGAATAAGAGTTATAGAAAAAATACTTCTGTCCATAAAATTTTTTCAATAACATTAAATAAGAAGTGAACAAATTAGAAATAACTGAAAAGAACTAATTACAAATCAATAAAAAAACTAAAACACTGCACTTCCCAACAATGACACCAAATTTGGTAGCATGTCGTAACACTACTCAAAATAAACTAGACCTACAACTGTAGTAGTAGTGAATCTAGGTCAATCCCACAAAGAGTGTGTGTAAAGATTTCAAAATGAAAATAATTGGTGTTTAGGTTTGAAGGGGGTTGGTTGATTTTCTAATAAAAAAATAAAATGAAACTAAGCTAACGAAAACAAATTAAAGAAAACATACAAAAGTGATAAATTTGTTAGGAACCTGGTTTTTTATTTTAATCTCGTCCTACACCCAGTTGAACATACTTCATTGATTTATTGTTCTCTTACCTCTCCTAGCAACCATTGGTTTAGATTAACAATAAGCTCTGTTAACCCCAGTTTTCCCTTAGATCGTGTTTAATTAAGAGATGCTCATTAATTAAACCTAACAACCGAATAACCTAGTATACAATCTCTAGATTTAATTGGACAATTGCATTATGAATTAGGAAAAAAGACCAATCTAAAAAACAATCATATATGCTCGAGTCATTTAACCTAGGTTATGTTATCCCTAATAATTACGAACCATTAATCGTTACAAATGAATCTCAAATATATCAATTACGGATTATATTGAAAATCTAGCTATGGGTTCATACATAAACATTCAAATGATAATAAAAATACAATCATTCATAGACAAGACCCAAAAACATAAACATAGGATATCAAAATCAATTCCTAAAGAGAGAAAGAACAATAAAAATAACATAAGAAATGCTTAACTGGGTTGTCAGTGTCGATGTCACCTCTAAAATAGTGTCGAGTGGTCTAGCCCTCTATGGGTCTCTACACATATAAGAGCTTCATCGCCCTCTCTTCTGTCTCTAGAGAGCTTCTCTATCTTCTCTCAAAAAGATTTGTGTCTTCTCTACCGTCAAATGATGTATTTATATTAAAAAGTAGGGTTTGGGATAGCTGGACATTTCTCATGAGCGTGCATGATGGTGACACCCCCGTGAGTCACCTTACGCCTATGCACATGAGTCTCACGGTCGTGAGCCTCAACTAAGGTGGCTCACAGGCCTGACACCATCATGCACACTTGTGAGAAATGTCCAGCTATCCCAAATCCATGTAAAATGAGTCATGGTTGTCATGGCCATGAGATGTGTCTCACGACCAGATCTCACGGCCATAAAAAATCATACATGGACGTAAGCTAGTTCAACACTCTTCAAGCTCTTCATTTCATACATTTTCTTGTCTCCTCTTACTTTAATTCTTCTTCTTCTTGTTCCACGAAGACAAGTGAGTGTGAATCTTCAGAAAACGGCTCAAATATAGTGCTTTCAAATCATTTTAGCTCCTTCACATCCAAATTTTACCTAAAACCAAATATGAACTAAAGTAAGTATTTTAACCATTTTCATATCATTAATCACTAAGTGTTATAGATTAAATTTATAATCAATTAAGCACATATCATAATGCATTGTCAGTTGATAAGGAACGTGATAAGGAACATAGATATAACAGTGGACCTGACGTAGCCCGAATCAACTATATCATATGAAATGAAGAAGAAAAATTAAGGATTCTTCTAAGGAATGCAAGAGAGGAGCTTGGTTGAAGAGAAGAAGAAAAGGAATTAGGATGAATCGGAAGACAAAACGGTGAGTTTTCTGTGGACCCACTTTCATTTAAAAATAAGAATCCGAAGTAAGTAATAAGAGAGGAGCCTGTTTTGAACGTTTTGTAAATGCTAGGGTTCAACTCTAACGTCCCAAAACATTAGGGTTCAACTTAGATTTTTGTATAAACGTTAAGGTTTAAAATACACTTTTGGCCTATATGTATATTATAGCTTTTCAAGGCACCAAATTATATGGCCTTGCTTACCACTTAAAGACTATAATGAATTTAACTAATTTTCAAATGATTATCTCTATTATCTACAATAGTTCTTTTCCTCTTAAATTATGTTTGGAGATAAGCAATTATTTATTTAGAATGATATAACTGATAATATCTAACTCTCAACTAATAGTTTTTTGTGATAAGTTTACTAACATTATTCTGGATTCAACTATATATTTCTACTTATTTTCTATAATCCAATTTGTATATTAAGGCCTCAAAACATTTCATAAAATGCAATGAAAATACAACACACCCTTTAAACAATTTCATCATTGTATCAGAGCTCAAACAAAAATAATCATCTAAACTCTTTTTTTTAAACTATCATTACACACCAAAATAACCACATCCAAAATTCCAAATATTATTATTCATTCACTATCTCCAAGCTTCACACACCAATAACAGTACCATTGTAGTTTCTACATCAAATCAATAATGGTAGGATACATTACTTATATTTTACCATTCAATTAATTAACCAAATTTCCCATCACACCTTCGAATACAAAAAATTTACTTGGTCTGACAAAATTAACTCTAAGTTGTCCTTACTATCTCTAACCTTTTTAGCTATGTCGATGGAACTCTTTTACCACTAGAAAAAGATCCAAAAATTGATTCTTCATCTCTAAAATATGTCAAGTGGAAAAATTTTGACTATTTAGTATATTGTTTCCTTACATCATCACTTTCTATTTAAGTCGCTCATCTTGCTCTCAGATGTGTCACACTTATGATCTTTGGACTATTCTTGAGTGTCACTTTCTTTAGCGATCTTTGTCTCAACATTCTATTCTCTATCATAAGCTTAACACACTTAAGAAAGGCGCATCCTTAATCTTACATTTCTTCAACATCATCTCCACTACTATTAAAGAACTCGTAGGCATTGGGATCACATCTCAATTGATGACCTTGTCTTGTTCACCTTTAATGGCTTCCCTGTTAAAAATGAATCCTTCATCATAGTGACTGAACAACAAACTCTCTTATTACCTTCTCGGATCTCAGAGCTCGACTCCTTATTCACGAACAATGGCTGCTGGCATATCACTCATCATAACCTTCTAAGATGGAACTTTACATCCTATTATAGTAGAAACCATGGTAGAAGCTCTCAAGGTGGTAGAAATGGCACCTTATCTGGAGGCTGAAGATTAAATAGTCAGAAAAAAAACCTACTTCTAATGGGTTTACTGATGATCAATAATGGGATGGGCTTCTAGTTGAGTCCTCAAGCTCAATTTCATAATTTACTTTAAATTATCTAACTCACTAGCCTAGCTTTTGTAACCTATCTCATCAACCCAATCTGAATCACTTATTTAACAACAATTAGCCTAATTCCAGAACCTATAATTACAACTCAAACAAATATACCTAACCCAAATTCAATTATACTAAACCACCTCCCTAATGTCAATTTTATTGTAAATTGGGACATATTATGATCCATTGTCATTTTTAACATTATAAGTCCATAAATCATACAATTGGGCCTCTTTTTTAGTCCACTTTCCTTACTACAATTTTCTCTACTATGAATATTCTTGATCCTAGGGATACTTAACATTTCAACTCCAGTGACATTATTAAATGGTTACTTGATACTAACATCCCTACTTACACGATTCCTGATCCTCATCTTATAGAATTTGTTGCTTTGTATAATGGTTCAAAGTAAGGGATTGTTAGTAACGGGCAAACCCTTCCCATTTCTCTACTAGTATTTTTACTTTTTCTACTCATATTCGTCATCTTCAACTTTCTAATGTTTTAGTGGTTTCACATCTCACTACTAATCTTTTACCGATTGCTAAATTTGTTACTAGTAACTTATGCCTTATTAATCATTTTGGTTATATTGCAAAGGACCTTAAAACCAAGCTACTGCTTCTCATAGGTTCATTCACAATAATCATCATCCACTAAGATTCCATTACAATTCAAAAATCATGTTGCCTTCATAATCACTTTAATTTCGCTTGATCGTTGGTATCAGTGCCTTGGTCATCCATGTCGGTCTACATTTTTTAGGCTATCTAGTTATTTATCTATTACATTGAATGTCATAACTTCTTATTCTTCTAGTCTTCAAGGAAAAAGTGTTCGTCTTCCTTTTTCATCATCTTGTCATAGTTCTACAAAACCTTTATAACTTATTTATTGTGATATTTTGGGACTTTTGCCTTTTGTTAGGTTATTGTTATTTTATCTTTTTAATTGAAAATTTTAATCACTATATATGGATCTTCCATTTAGCCCACAAGTACATGCCATATTTACCTTTCAAGCTTTTAAAAACACCACTAAAAAATATTTTTTCCACAACTATTAAAGTTTTTTAATGTGATGGAGCTCTTGAGCTCATCAAAGGCACCTTTGCTCAATACCTCATCGCCAATGACATCACTTATTATATTTTTTCCCTTATACAACTTAACAAAATGGCTTTACTTAATGTAAAGTTTGACACATTACTGAACAAGCCTCACCCTTCTTTTATATGCCTCTCTTCCTAAATTCTTCTAGTTTGAAGCTTTTCTACTACTTTTTATCTTACCAACTTATAAACCTACTACTATCCTTCATTATAAGTCTCCTTATAAATTAC
This sequence comes from Erythroxylum baracoense, assembly GCA_025629805.1. Classification (NCBI taxonomy): domain Eukaryota; kingdom Viridiplantae; phylum Streptophyta; class Magnoliopsida; order Malpighiales; family Erythroxylaceae; genus Erythroxylum; species Erythroxylum baracoense. Next base: position 15,531,505 of record JAOTAY010000004.1, read on the forward strand.
TCTTCACCAATCCACCCAATATATCCCATTTACAAGTTTTTGTATGTACATGTTTTCCTTTTTTAGGCTCCACTCATCCTATTAAACTAATCCCTAAATCTACCTCTGTGTCTTCCTTAGCTACTATTCTTAATATAAAGGATATCGCTGCTTTAACCCTAAAACCTCTAAACTCTACATCTCTTGATATATGCACTTTCTATAACATGATTTTCTCTATACCATCTCTCCACTTATGGCTTCTTCATCAATTCTTTACTTACCTTTACCCTTGAACCCAATTTCGAAACTCCTACTGTCATTAGTTCTATAACTTATCTACCTTAACCTCCTTTTCCACCATCTTCCATCTTATAGTCACATGTACTCGTGATCACACACGTATCACTCGATCCTTTTTTAACTATATCACTTATTCTATACTTACTACATCTTCCCCTAACCCCGTGTACTTTACATTAACTAACAATTTCCTCACCAATTTTAGGTTGTGCTTGATGAGTTCACTTATTTGTACAACCATAATTGGGCTCTTCCTCCTCCATCAAATGCTAACATTATTAGGAGTAAATTGCTGTTTTGCACAAAAAGATATTAATGGCTCCATTTAATAGTGTAAACCTTGTTCGTTATTAAAGGATGTCATCAAGCTTTAGGTGTTAATACTAACACAACTTCATTCCCATTGTCAAACTTACTACTATTCGCATCATTCTTATCCTTGTCCCCTCTAAAAATTGGCCAGTTTGTTAGTTTGATGTCCTTCTTTCATGGTCATCTTCATGAACAAATCTTTATATCTCAACCTCCTGAGTTTGTCAACCTACAATATCCTCATCATGTTTTTTGTTTTCATAAGGCACTATATGGTCTAAAACAGGCTCAGCAAGATCTTTGATCTTAGTTTCATTGCCTAAGTTAGAAGCTTCTTTAACTTCACTTCACTTACTCCAAATTTGACACTTTTTTATTTATTCACACCACCTTATCTCATACCATCTATGTTTTGGTCTATGTGGATGATATCTTGATTATAGGTTTTTCACCCGCCTTCATTTCCCTTCTTGGCCATAATCTTCGTACCACCTTCTCCACTAAAGACTTAGAAGCATTTCATCACTTTTTTGGCCTTAAAGCTACTACTACATCCAAAGATCTTCTCTTTACTCAAACTAAATACACTAAAGATCTTCTTTAGAGTAGTCTAGATAATTCCAAACCTGTCTACAACTCCATTTCCACCTTTGTCCAAAAATCTTGAAAAATCAATTTTACATCCCACCAAGTACTGAAGTTGAATACTAGACCATTGCTCTTGTTGTTGTGGAACTTTGTTGGATCGCCTCTCTACTTGGAAAATTTGGCTTATCTAGCCTCACACCTACACTTTGGTGTGACAATCTTGGTGGAACCTTTCTTTCTTTTAATCTAATTACTCATACTTATATGAAGCACATCAAGACTGAAATTTATTTTGATTAAGCCATGGTCAACAGTAAAGCACTTTTTATTAGACATATTTACTTTGCTCATCAAATTACTAATATTATGTTAATATTATGACTAAAGCCTTGCCTTCTTCTATATTTCACTATTTTCATGACAAGCTCAAAATTACACATCATCATAAGTCAGAGAGGGTTGATAACATCAAATTCCTATCATAAATGTTGCCTCACCTATATCTTCACTTTAAAATGATTACAGAGAAATTTCTTAGTCTCACTTAATAGACCAAGATGATTAATTGCAGGTAAGATATCATCAATATACAAAACTAGAAAATAAACTTACTCTTATTGAATTTTAGAGATATACGATGATTAATGGTATTTTCTTTAAATCCAACGGAAATAATAATATCATTGAACTTCAGATACCATTGGCAGGAAAATTATTTAAGTTCGTATATTAACTTCTTCAGTTTATACACCATGTGTCCTTTTTCATCCTTTTTGAACCCTATTGGCTAGTCCATATAGATCTTCCTCTAAATCATAATTAAGAAAGGTAGTTTTCACATCCATTTGGTATAACTCCATATCATTCTAATTGAATCCTTCTTAGAGAATGGTGAGAAAGTCTCCTTATAATTAATTTCATCCTTTTGAGTGAATCCTTTAGCATCTAGTATGGCCTTATAATGTTTTAGGTTACTAAAAGAATAGTGATTGGTCTTAAAGACCCAATTACAACCAATTCTCTTACAGCCTTCTAAAAATTCCATAAGGTCCTATACATCATTCTATTTCATAGATTTGAATGGTCCTATACATCATTCTATTCCATAGATTTGAATTCATCTTTCATGACATCTAACCATTTATCAGAATATTCACTATTTATGGCAGGTCATTATGTTGTTCTCAATTCCTAAGTCATTTATGACTCGTGTAGATATAACACATATTTATAAAAAAAGGTTAGTCTTTTTCCTCTTTGAGACCTTCTTAATGCTATTTGTTTTGGTTCTTCTACTGCAAGTTCATTCACTTTATGTTCAATTTTATTATGAAGAGTGGGTTTAGTAATTTTTTGTTCTTCATGGTTAGTAAATGGTTTAACTTGAGTAGGTTTACAATCTGCAGGGACTTGCACAACTTTAGGGATTTGCTCGCCCATTTTTGAATATCCATTATATATGGTGTTTCACTCCTCCTAATCTCACCATGTTTAATGAACCTGGCATTCCCAAATTTCACTAATTTTATAGTATAGTTAGGACAATAAAATATATACCCTTTAGACTTCTCTAGATTATCAATGAAATAGCCATTGATTGTTCTTGCTTCCAGTTTCTTTTCATGTGGATTATAATACCTAGTTTTTTCCTGGTAACCCTAATTATGCAAGTGTCTTAAACTAGGTTTCTTTCTAGTCCACAGTTTAAAAGGAATCTTTCAAACTGCCTTACTAAGAACCTTACTCAACAAATATATGGCAATTTTTAATGCATTTGTCCACAAAGAAGTGGGTATAGATGAATTATACATTATACTCCTAACCATATCAAACGAAGTTCTATTACACCTTTCAGCAACACCATTTTGTTGTGCTATGCCTGCCATTGTGTATTCTGCACAAATACCACATCTTTCAAGGAATTTAAACATTTATCATATTTCACATATGATATAAATACTAATCTTAAGATTTACGACCTAAGTATTTCCTATTTCCTATTTCACATATGATATAAACAATAATCCTATTTCTTAGAAAAAAATTGGACCCATAATATCTATGTTAGCCTTTCTCTATCTTAATGCATTCAAAACAATGCCTTTTCTACGATAACACTAATTCTAATTCAACTAGGTTTAGTGTTTATTTCATACGTGAAATAGCTAGTTTTAAAATTTCATATTAATATATGTTCTAAAATTTTATCCTATTTCACATACGGTATGAGTAATCATCCTAGGATTTGTGACTTAAGTATTTCCTATTTCCTATTTCCTATTTCACATAAGACATAAACACCAATCATATTTCCTACTTTACATGTGACACAAACATTATTTTACATGTGAAATTAGTGTTTATCTCGTATGTGAAATAGCTACTTTTATAATGTATCAACTATGATTTGTGACTTAAGTAATACCAAATTGTTAAGTAGCTACTTTTAAAATTATAACCATTTGTTTGTCAAATTTCAGTAACCTTTAATTTGTGTTTTATTTGTTTTCATAACCTTTTTTTAATTCTCTTTAATAATAGATCTGCATATATGCTTTTATTTATTATTCTTTTTACCTTTTGTATCAGTTATTTCAAATACATATTAAAGAACACCACACTTTATTTATTTTTGATTGAATAGAGTTTCTCACTGCACGTTTATTGTAATATTATGTTGTCATATATCTTACTACATAGCTACGAAGGAAAAAAACATAACTAAAAATTATTGACTATGTTTTATTTTCATTGCCAATCATTTGACACCAAATTTTTTCCCTCCAACGTTGACTAATATTCGATTTTTAGCTACGTTTTTTTAGTACTTTAGCTACAAAAAGATTTCGTAGCTAATACATTTTATCGACGATTTCTAGAAATGTTGCGTATAATTTTTAGCTAGAGGAATTGGAAACGCTTCATGGGACGAAAAAAAAATGTCACAAATAACTATTGGAGACAATTTTGGAACAATTGATTGCAATTTTTTTATCCTATTGTTTACTTTGTTGTAGTGAATTATATACAGGAAGAGTAGGATTAACAACATTCTTTATTTAAAAGCTAATAATTAAGGTTGCACTTAATGAAATATAAAAAAAAGACATTTTGAACCACTTTAATATAGAAGATAAAAATATTGACTTAGATATGCAATGTGCGGTGCGGCATAAATAAGTAGAAGGATTACAGCTTCTATTGATAATTGATATATTTTTAAGTCTCAAGTCATCATTCTAAATTTGATTAATATGGCAATCCGACCTTTATTAAGTACCATCTATATATATGATATGATTTTATCTCACTATCAGTTATTGGTTCACTAACTCTACATGACACATGCTTTTGCCTTGACAAGCACAAGTCATGTAGTAATTAACTCGTAACAAAAGTTCTAACGGTTGGCGCTACCTCCTTATCAAGACCACAAATATGAGAAGGGAATGTGAGTTCAATTTTTGGTGTCCTTTGGACGTTCATCTCTCCCTTTCTTGAAGGGCCAAGATGCATCTTCTTATAATTTCATTTTGTTAGGAAAGAGGGCTGAAGATCTCCTTTTTCCTTTCTTCTTTTTTGGACAATAATATAAGCACTGCGATTCAGTTCCTGGCAAGGGTATATAAGAAATAAGATACAAAAATTTCCAGATGAGATGAACTAATAAACGTAAGAGCGAATTGTGGGATTCGGTGAACTTCTTATGATATCAATAGAAATAGATTATAGATCAGTCAAATCATTGGTCTTTAATAAGTAATCGATCCTTTTATCCGCCAACAACACGCATACACGATGGACTTAACATTGTTATTACAACAAATATAGAATTTTTAGATATCAACTATATTTTTGTGTAATGGTAAAAGAATTTATTATAATAATTAACATTAGAATGAAATTGAAGATTTGAGTCTCTGAATATTGCTGCTTGGATTGTAGGATCCAGTGCCTACAGAATTGGATTGCACGAAATTTAAGAGTATTGGCACCTAATTTGTCGTAGCAACATATATAGATGAAGGTAGAGATGTTGGAGTTCAAATTGTCAAAATTGAATGCACATGTTATAATTTTTAGGTTAAATGTAAATTAAGGACTCTATCCTAACATTGACTAATTCTCAAATGATTTTTTTTTTAGTTTATGAAGCGCCCATTAATTTAAAATCTTAAGCCTCTTCTATTCTGAAATATATTTTTCTGTTAAAATAGAATTGATATTAATCCTAACTATTTCCTAGAATATTATCATCAATTATGATAGATCCCTTTAATTTTGACTCAAGCAAAATATATAAGATGGTAATAATAAGTTTACCCTGGCAAATTCAAATTTCAGTGTAACTTACGTAATTTCCTCGTGTTAAATAGAACCACCACAGCTAAGAACTGGTAAACCAATAGGGCTTATCTTATAACCTTGATTACTACTAAACAGTTTTATTATGCAGTCTTGTCCCATCTGAGGTTGTTCTGAAAGCGCGGGGCTTAACTTCCAAAAGTCGTAGGAAGGAAAATTTTTGGGTTTCAAGGATTCAACCAGCAAAGCAAAGAAATTTGGAAGAAAGAAAGAACTTCGTAGGGGCCAGTTTGAAGGTGATATGGGTCGGGGACAAATATCAAATGTCAGAAATTTAAAGTTTTTTAAGGAAGAAAAAATTTACGGGGCTGTTCCTGTTCTGGTCAGTGAAGGGAAGGAAGGAACTGTCATTCAATACTGGTATGGTAGCTCACAAAAACAAATATTATGTTATTAATATTAAATTTTAATTTTTTTTTAATCCTCTTACGATTAGGAGCCTCCTTAAGTTCCTGTGGATCCTCAGGCCACCTGTACAAAGCCCTAAAGTAAAAACTGTTCTCTTCTGTATCTATCTGCCTGTCTATTGCCAAGAATATCATCAACAACAGTGACTCATTAACCAGTGAGACCTGAGTTGCTTCACCTTTTTTAGGAAAAAAGCCCAATCACTAACCATTTAGCAGAAAACTAAAAAAGCTATAGCAAAAACTATTATTTCCACTAGTAGTGGTCATAAGCTTCCAAGCTTTTCTAGTATTTACTCAAACAAAGACATTCCAATACACCAGACGAAGAAGAGTCCTCTCCCATCAGTCTCGTCATCATCATCAAAGCTTTCTCTTTATTATTCAACATCATAGGAAATCTCCCTTTGCTTCACCACTTCAAGTTTCTGTCATCCCTTATCTATCCACAAAAGTGGAAATTTCAGCGTGTTATCGGTTAATTATCAGTCTTTCTTTTGCCACTATTTGTTTCTTTGTTCATGGTTTCTTTTGTTTATTTCAGTTAACAGGAATAATCTGAACACAAAAAAAAAAGAAAAGAAAAAGAAAAACCCAGAAACATCCCTTCTTTCTTGGATCATCAAGAACCTGAAGATTCACTGCTTTCCCTTCTTTAGAGCTTCACTTTTTGTCCATTTCTTGCTTTTCCATAAATCCTTTCTTTTCCTTTGTCCCAGTGTAACTGTTGCAAGTTGAAGCAGCGAAGTAACCCTAGAAGAAGTGAACTAGAGCAAATACCACAACATCACAACATCGTCACCAGTGAGAAGACCAATCCGGCTTATAAAATCAAACCAAGAAACTAGAAAATATAAGTGTTTTCTAATGGATGCGATCCCAGAAATAGACAGTTCCAACTCAGAAAACACAAGCTTTAACAACATAACCTCCACTACTTCGACCACCATATCGGTGGCGAACTCATCTTCATCTCCATCATCATCCTCCACTTCAAGCCGCTACGAGAACCAAAAGCGCCGTGACTGGAACACCTTTGGCCAGTATCTGAAAAACCACAGACCTCCATTGTCTCTCTCAAGGTGTAGCGGTGCTCATGTCCTTGAATTCCTTCGTTACCTCGACCAATTTGGCAAGACCAAAGTTCACACCCCAATTTGCCCTTTTTATGGACACCCCAACCCCCCAGCACCCTGTCCTTGCCCTCTCCGGCAAGCTTGGGGCAGCCTTGACGCTCTCATCGGTCGTCTCCGAGCAGCTTTTGAAGAAAATGGAGGCAAACCTGAAGCCAATCCCTTTGGGGCTCGAGCTGTTAGGCTTTACCTTCGTGAAGTTCGTGATTTGCAATCCAAAGCAAGAGGAATTAGCTACGAGAAGAAGAAGCGTAAGCGACCACCACAGCAGCAAGTCCAAGCTCTGCCACCACCACCAGGTGCAGCTTAATTCCCGACCCTTTGCCAATCACTCCACAATATTAATATTGCCACTCTTGATCAATATGCAGTAAGTAATATATATGTATGTATGTGTGTGTGTATATATATATATATATATACAACTTCTGCTTGTTTATTTTTCTTCCAATAACTTATGGTATTCTACTACCATATTTAGGGCTAGTTCCTTTTTTCAGTTTTTTTCTAGGCTTTTTTCTGTTTGCTTTGATATAAGCAAATACTTAGATCTTGGGATACCTCCAGTGGGGTTTTGATACAAACAGTGATAATGGTCTTCATTAGCAGTGGGACTTGTAGTGGTTACTAAGAAAGTGGGGGTACCATGGTAGAGTAATTGTACTAGCAGTTATGAACTACGTGGAACTGAGAGCATCTAATTGCTCATAGATGTGTGTAATTGAATATTCATGCATCGCAAGCTTATATTTGCAGATTATCTGTTGTTCTTTCTCTTTCTCTCCGTCTCTCTTCAAGCATAGATTTGCAGATCCTCCGTTGCTCTCGGTCTCTCTCTCTCCCTCCCTCCCTCTCTCTTACTCTCTTTCCTTTTGTGGACACTAGTCGT